>OX451217.1:50430098-50797598 GCA_949628195.1 Phasia obesa
GTTAAAAAGTCTTTGGTGGAAACCAAATCCACAATTCCGGACTGATAGACTAGCACACTACCTAATAGCTCACCGAGGCACCCCACCACTTCTTAAACTGCCTTTTGTTGACAATTAAATAAAACTTTGTTTCCGAATTTAAATTACATTTAATTAATTTCCTATAGTCCGTTTCAAAAACAAATCAACCCAAATACTTAATGCAAATTATTTAGATGCGACTACTTCCTTATTTCACCGGTATATTTAAAAATTATTAGGAAAACAAATAGCTTTCAAATTACAAACCTGAAGCAAACAAGAGATAAAAAAGAATCGTTTAATTTTTAATGAACTTTACGTGGTCTTTGGTAATTTATTTGTACAATTATTTTTTATTAAGTAGGATCCATTATCCATTATAAATCATTTCAACAATAATCACGTTCGAAATGATTTATTTTTTAAAACATTTTATTTCCTTTTGTATTCACTCTACTGCACTTGTTAATCATTGTCATCCTTTTGGCGACCATATAATTATGATAATTTCTTTCTCTTTTTTTTTTGTTTTTGTCATATTTTTTATTCAATATGAAAAGAAAGGAAAATCGATTTTACATTAAAGCAACAGTAATAATAATAGGCTGGAGAACAAAAAATTCTCAGTGGTAAAAAGAAAGAGTATCAAGGCCTCTTAGAAGGCCCCTTCACTCTTACTTTGGAAAACAGAAGGCCTTCTAGTCGGATTCCATACTGTTTTTTAAACCGGTTGTCATAACGGAGCAGGCCTTCCACTGTAGCTTCTGCCGGCAAGTGTTCCAGAAGGTCTTATGAAAATTATCTGCTAGAAGGCATTTAGTGGGAATCGAACCCAGCCCACATAATTTACCTTTTGTTTTTTTTTATAAATGAGAAATCTAAAAATAGAAAATTATATTTTTGCCATACAAAATGAACATCAAACTTCCCTTCTAAGGGGAGGGAAGTAGGAATGTGTAGTAGGTCTAATAGAAGGAAGAGCCAAAGCCTTAAAAAGGTTTTTTTTTAATCCACAGAAAAATGGGGGTCGTAGAAAAAAAAAGATCTCGCAATTTCTTATAGAAGGCCTGAAGTGATAAGGCCTTTTTAGTTTTACCACTGGGTATGTTTGTCTTTATTTATGGGTGTTTGTAGGTGGCCTTTATTTTATGCCAAACACAGTGAGTGAGTGTGTAACAGTGTGAGTATAAAATTGTGATTTGCCTTTAAAGCATTTTCAAAATAAAACACCAACAGCCAATTGCCATAAATTTAACAGTAGCAGTTGGGTTGTTTGGTTTGCTTGGTGGTACTTGAATCATGGCCATTATTATGAACTCATTTCTTTATTTATTTTTTCTGCTGGTTTAATAATCAAACATACTCGTACTCTGCTTTCCAGCATTTCCACTCATAGTCATAGTCACACTCAAAGTTACAGTCACATTTACATTCACCATGTAATGTCTAATTTTATAAATGCCCTAGAGGCTTTAAGTACGGTTTGTGTATGTATATGTGTATGTGTTTATATTGTATTCGAACTTTGGTATGGTGCAAGTTTCTACAAAATCTGTATTGATACGTATAAATACAAACACACCCAAGCAGTATTTTAAAGCATTACATTTTTTCTGTAATATTTTTTTAATTTCCTTGATATTGAAAAGTTTCTTGGAATTAGTTTTTCAATTTGAAAACTTGGTTTTGTTAAGAAACCGAGAAAATACATAACAAGCAAAAAATCTAATATGCGAAAAAAGATTATATTTTGAAATGGATATACAAGATATGTGATACCATAAGAGGTCTGCAGATTGTCTACGTTAGGTAAACCATTGGGGGCTATTAATTATAACAGGGGTCAGTGGTAATCAATCTTAATTAAGACAGCGCACACTGGGGCAATATCAAAATATAAAATATTTATCAAACTGTAGTATAAATTTATTAGATTTTCAGTTTCTGAATAGAAGTCCCCAAAATAATTATAAGTAGCGCTGTGAGAGAACTTAAAATAATGCAAATTAGATATATATGGGGTGATCGAGGTACTTTTTTCAATAACCTTTTTTTGACAGATCACGTGTGAGTCGTGTCATGCTGTCATGTTATTTTTGTTTAGTATTGTTTGGCATTTCATAATGGGAAGACCTATGACTGACCGCTTCGCTCTATTGGCTCTTGAAAAGTTCCAAGAAGATACGACGTTTTCGAGGCAAATTTTGTTTAGCGATGAGGCCCATTTCTTATCGTGCCATGATAACCGACTATTTGATACCTAAAAATGGAACCTCGTGATCTCGGTGACATTTGGTTTTAGCAAGACTTGATTTATTGCAAGAATTATTGAGAGAACATTTCGGTGAGCACATAATTTCACGTATTGGGCCGGTCGATTTGCCTCCAAGATCGTGTGATATCACACCGTTAGACTTTTTCCTGTGGGGATATGTAAAGTCAAAAGGTTATGCGGACAAACCCGTTTCGATTCAGGCCTTGGAGGAAAACATCACGCGTGTCATTCACCAGTTACCTCGAAATGCTCGAACCAGTTATCGAAAATTGGACTCAACTGATGGACCATCTGCGACATAGCAACGGCCAACATTTGATAGACATAATCTTCAAAAAATAGATGCCAAAGAATGTTCTTTCAAATGATAATAAATTTGAATTTTCTGTGTTTTTTTTTTTTTTAAGCAGGGAACCTCGAAATGGATCACCCCTTATATTTATGTATAACAAGCTAAAAATGTAATATGCGAAAAAAAGAGTTTATTTCGAAATGGATATACGAGACATGTAATCCCATAAGAGGTCTATATAGACACTCGAGGGTCGACGACGCCCTGCAGAATGTATCTGTTAGGTAAAAGGCGGTCAATCTCACTTAAGACAACGCACACTGGGGCAATATCAAAATATTTTAGAAAAAAATCACATTAAAATTCGTCATAATATAAAACCATTAAATTTTCAGTTTTAAAATAGAAGTCCCTAAAATAATTATAAGTAGGCAAATTAGACATATACAATTTTAAAGCTTTTTAAATTTGTTTATTTTTTATCCGAAGGGAAAAAACTGCAAGTAATATGTTGGCGTGTGCTACTTATTTCCTATAGTTAGCGAGTTATACGCTTATGAAGATTAATAGTTCTAAAGTGTTTATTTTTTAATATTGAACACAACCTTCTTGACAACATATTTTTTTCAAAGAAGAAATTTTTTATTTCATAATTTATTTATTTATTAACTTGCCCTGCCCGCCACTTCGTCACCGGGCTGAAAATATTTTAAGCGATTTTGCTTTGGAAATAATACACACCAAATGTTAAGACTCTTGCCCTTTATAGCACTTCAGTTATGGCTAATGTATTTATTTTAAATAGAGGTTCCCATCCCTGGTAATATTTAATTTGGTGTAATATTGTTTACTATCAGACTGATATCGGTCATTAACAGCCCAATATTTCTGATGCATGGGGAATCGGAAACGTGTCGAAACATTTGTATGTATCAATGCAGGTTTAAGTTTCTGCGATCTGCTAACTGTGCATCCTCCAACATTTTTATTTATTGCTATGGAAGCTTCCGTTGGCGTTATAGACTTTTGGGCTCTCATCTTTCTCATCATAAGGCGTGCGTCCCCATCAGTTAAAAGTTTTTAGCCTCTAGCCGACAATTTGCGGAGCTACATGTCGTCGTTATATCATTCTAATAACCAGTGATTGGCTTAAATTTGCTATTATACGTGATGAAGAGCAAGCCTTACATTGTCATATACAGAATCGAATGTTTGACGGTTCGTCATAGTTTCTTCAATTTTTTTAAAAATATTGATTTTTTTCTTAAATTAAAAACAACAATTTTTGGCATATGAAGTTTTTCAAATACAATTTAAAACTAAGGTGTGTATTAACAAACCTTAAGATTATAGCCACCAAATCGGTAATAACGGTTAGTTTTCAAATATTTCTACTAATTTAGTTGAAAGCAAGTATGAGCAAAATTAAGTAGATACGACTTATTTTGTTGTTATTCAAAGAAATAACAAAAAAAATTTGAATATCGCTTCATTATTACTATTTTTGTGCACCTAGCAATAGAAGAAATACAAACATGTACTCACATCTGCTCCCTACTGTATACAAGCAGCAGCAATATTTTAATTATTGTGTTTAATTTGTAATATAAATACAATTTCTTATAAAGTTTATTAAACTTTTAATAGTATAGATGTGCTTACTGGGTAATCTTAAAACTACATTAAAAGTTTCTTCAGGGTCGAAACCCAAAATAAGTTTTCAGCTTTAATTTTAAATTTTGTTTTTATTTATTTGTGGTTCGGTTTGTCTATAGGATAGGATACAGGATACGTGCGCAATAGTATAATTATTGGGGAAGCTCAAAATGGATACTAATAATTGTATTTTAAGTTTAAAAAACCAATAACTAACTCCTATTTTTTTAGGGTTCCGTACCCAAAGGGTAAAAACGTAACCCTATTGCTTTCGCTACAATGTCTGTCCGTCCGCCTGTCCGTCTATCATCGTCTTATATCTTTAGAACCGTAAAAAGCAGACTTGAAATTTTCTTACATGTTCTATTACTGTGGCTGCTATAACAACAAATACAAAAACTTAAAGGGTCTTCCGAAAGTGAAGTGTTATTCGCGTATATGTCTTTTTTTTTGAACCCTAAGAGGTCATTTATAGGAGGATAAAGAGGAGACATTTAAAATTTACATACTGCAATTAAAACTATGTTCGCTATATAAAAAATAAAATTAAAACTTAAAGGGTGTTCCGACAGTGACGTGTTTAGCATGAATATGGACCAATTTGTTAACCATAATAAGCAGACTCTCGAAATTTTTACAAAAGGTGTATTACTATGACCTCTACAAGAAATATTTAAAACTAAGAGGTGTTCCGATAGTGACGTGTTTTACATAACTATGGCCTATTTTTTGAACCGCAATAGGTGGACTATTGAAATTTTCACAGAATGTGTATTCCTAAGGCCTCTATAAAAATAGTAAATATTAAAGGGTGCCCCGACAGTGACAAGTGTTTATACATATATGACATTATTATTTGAACCGCAATAGGTAGACTTGATATATTTATAGAAAGCGCCATTGCCGCTATAACAACCATTACTAAAATTTAAAGAGTGTTCCGTTAGTGATGCTATTTTCGCGACTATTAGTTTTTATTAACCGTCAATTTCCACAGAGTATGTAAAAATATGTACGCTATAATAAAAAAATAAATAAATTTAAAGTAAATTAAAGGGTGCTGCGAAAGTGAAACCAATTTACGTATGCAGGCTTATATTTGAACTGGAATGAGTGGCCACCTAAACAGAGTATGTATAAAGATGTCCCCTATAACAAATACAAAAATAAAACAAAAACTTAAAGGGTATTTCGAAAGAGTGACACGATTTTGCATTTATAACCTTATATTTGAACAGCAATAGGCTTGGACATAAAATTTATACATATTATATTTTACAATATCATCTGTAACAACAAGGAAGAAAAAAATAAGAAAAATGAAAATGAAAGGCTTTTAGATGTCGCAAATTTGAGAAATTTGGCCTTCTGTTGTAAACGTTCCAAAAGACATTTGGAATTTATACCGCGAATTTAGTACTATGCTGTAGTATAAAAAATAATTACTAATTAAGGGGTGGCTCATAAGACGCGAAAAAATGTAAAACCTCTACTTTTAAAATTTTATATTGAAGGTAGTTCGGAACCCCATGTGTGTGAGTCTGACTAGTATTGATTTGCTTAATGTCCATTAATGTACATTTAACTTATTTAAAATGTTGTATACTATTGAAGAATAAACTGTATATCGGCGCGTTAATTCTTAAACCACGTAAGCGCCAAGAAGTCGTTTTTCAGAAAACGAAAAAAACTTAATAACTTCTTTAATATAGGTTTCAAAATAATTTTGGTTTTGCAAAACATGGCTGTGCGACTCTCTGAAGGGTATAGAAACCATTTTTTTTTTTTTTTAATTTGTTACTTACAATTAATTGTAGCCAAATCTGTCGCTTACGTGGTTTTGGCGCAAATATCAAAAAAAATCTTTTAACTTTACTAAAAATGTTCCAATTAGCCTGCAACTTGATTTTTTAATCTTAAATACAAAAAACTTAGACCACTTTTACACCTTGCAATAAACGCCGCAACTTTTTCATGCAACTTTTTTCTTGTTAGTAAGAGGGGTTGGGTGGCAAGCGGGGTTGAACAAGTTGCATGACAAAGCCTGACGAGGCATTTTTTGTTTTTTGTTTTTGGTTATTTTCATGTTATTTTTTTAAAGTGTTGTCTACTTTTTGACTACAGAAAAAAACGACAAGTTGTATTTTTGTTTTGTAAAAAAAAAATTATTTCCAAATTATAATTTAAGATATATATGTATATATAAAAATTTAATTTTAAACAAAAATGTCACAAGAACAAATTGGGCGGTACTTTTAGTTTCGCAGTTACGGACTCCATTAAATGTGTATGTAAAGTATGGTAAATCTCGGCTATTTTAGGGTAGAATTAGGTAATATGCGTGCGATTGGAAAGGTAATTAAAAGTATTGTCCAAATAAAATGAAATTAATAAAAATAAATCAGCCAAATGCGAGTCAGAAACACACAAGTATGGTTTCGAACTATGTTCAGTTCAACTTTAAAAATTCAAGTCTATAATTTTTTACGTCTCATGAGGCATGCTTTAGTTTTAAATTATTTTTTCTACTAGAGCATAGTACTAAATATCCTGTGTAAATATCAAGTGTTTGCCTATAAGGTTGAGAAGAGAAAGGCAAATTCCGCAACTTTGAGACATTAAGGGACCACCCCATTATTATTAAATTTATTTTCGTTTCTTGTACATAGTTTGCGTAGGTGTAAAGTGTCTACCCGTTCCGGTTCAAAAATTAGGCTACAACTATTCGAAAATATTTGCCACCCTTTATTTTTATTTTTTGTACTTTTCCATAAATTCACACACTCTGTATATACTCGCGTTAAAAAAAAAACAGTCATATTCGCGAAAACTGCATCACTATCGAAATACTCATTATATTTTAGTAATTATTCTTATAAATTTATATGAAAATAATAGGAGCCTACCTATTGTGGTAAAAAAGGCAATATAAGTGAAAAATATGTCACTGTCCTAACACAGTAATTCACCTCCTGTACAAATTTAAAGACTCTAACTATTATGGTTCAAAATTTAGACCATATACATGCAAATCTCCTCACTATTTATTTATATAAATATTAACTTTATTCCTCTTACTGATTAAGAAATAAACACATATACGTGAAAAACGAGTCTCTTTCGGAACACCCTAAAAGTTTTAGTAGTTGTTGTTATATCGGCCACAGATATACACCTTCTGTGAAAATTTCAAGAGTCTACCTATAACGATTCCAGAGATAGAAGGCGCTGACAGATATTGTAGCGAAATCAATTGGGTTACTTTTTACCTTTGGGAAACATTTTAGGTGAACAAACAAATATTTTTTTTAATTTTCATTCTTTTTGTCAGAACATAAACAAGAAAATCCTTTAAAAATCCTTTTCGTGCTTGCTTGATATTTTATAATATTTTTCATTAATGTCAATTTAGTTAGATAGTACTTTTAATTACCATTCCAGTGATACTCATATTATCTCATTCCATTAAATAGTTGAGATATACAAAACTTTACATAGAAACTTTAGGGGTCCGTAACTCCAAAACAAATTAAAATTAATTTTACAACAATATATTACTTATTTTTAAATATTTATAATGTGTGTGTGTTAATATTATATTAAGAATGTTTAATCGCTTAATCATAATAAAACACGTTTAGTTGACAATACAGTTTTTTGTTTAATTATTAATATCACAGAAAAACATAAAAAACAAAACTTTCAAAAAATATATATTGAAAAAATTCAAATGTAAAATAATACAGGGTTTCAAAGCAACTTTAAAAAAGAATAGGAAAAAAAACTCGGCGGTTGTTGCAAGGTGTAAAAACGGTCTTAGTGGTTGAGACTTTAACATTTCCAACTTAAAATATAAAGACCATTATATTTTGCATGCAAATGTCATTTGTATGGCGCTTACGAGGTTTTGAAAATGGATTTATTTATTTTTCATACAAACTTGTTAAGATAAGAATGTAGTCTGGTGGCAGATGTTATTTTCTACCATAAAAACCAAAAAAGTCAATTTCGAATAAAAGTCGCTTACGCGGTTTAAGAAGAAAGGCGACGATATATTTATAGCACATTCTTAATAAGTTAGCGTTACCCCAATTGTTTTACTTATAATTACACATAGTATGTATATAAATATAATATAATATGCCACTGGTTGTTATGTAGATAGTTTGCGCCACCCTAATGTGTTATTTATAAATACACATGTATATATGTATGTGTATGTGCCCTTGTTTGGTATGTGTGTGTATTCAGTATTTAATACGATTTAACAGGAAAGCTTCTTCATGTTTAGCTTTCTTGAGATTTTAATAGCTTCTTTTAAACATTTTGTCAATTAGAACTTTGCTAAAATATTATGTGTTCCCTATGAGGTTTCATAATTAAGTGAAATAGAATTTAGTAAGGAAAACTAAGTATAGTGTTTGAAAAATTTAATAGCGTACTGTTTAGCATGCGACTGCAAATTTACTGATTAAAAACAAACAAATTTTTTTAAGTAAAATCTTTGTGGGCAAAAAATTTATAAATTGTTGGCAATTATTTAAGGCAGTAATGTTGTTTAAATAGTATATTATTATTCAGTACTTTATATCTTACTAGCTGTGCCCGTATCTTCATGGACATCCTGATTCTATTTTGCTCGATTTTGCTTTAAAAGTATTTCACACCTATTGTAAGACTTACTTTTATAGAGTAGCACCTATAAGAGAAAAATGCAACTAAACTAAGAAAAAACTAACAATAACAGAATTTTATAGCCGTACTCAAGTCGTAGTGTTCTTACCAAATTTTAAAAATTAACGCTAAATAACAAAAATAATGTAATCACATAATGTATGTATTTCACAAAATAACCAAATTATACAAGACGTAAGCGACTTAAAAAAATAGAAATTTTATTCAGTTGGCTATTCGGCATATGCTTTTAGCGCCATCTGTGTTTAAATATTAAAATTAAAGGTGCCGTGCCGTACTAAGTAGTTACAACGATCTATATTTTAAAATATACAACTTTTAAAAATTAAACGTGCCGTGCTGTACTCAGCAGTACTTAGTTCCTCCTTAAGATATGCTACATATCAGTTTATGTATTTTTTTACTTTATAAAAAATAAAAACTTCATATCCGGTTAGTTCAACTGCGTACTTTCACTGCTTTGTCTCCACTTTCTCTTGGAAATAAGATATTTTTGCGGAGAAAAAGTATCCTATATTGGGACCAGGATACTTAGGTACCTCATCACAAAATTTTGTTGAAATCCATCCAGTACTTTTTATGTGATGCGAGTGTAAATGAAAAGGAGACAGACGGAAATAAGTTACTACTTTATTATATGTATAGATATTAGTCTACATAAATAGCCTATAGAGCAACGTTTAATTTTTAAATATTTTTTATTATATATTTCTGTTATAGAATAGTCTTATTTGCAAAAATACCTACGTTTAAAAATTAAAGTATGTCTCCGTACAACTCTCGTAATTTTTTCGCGTCTTTTTTGAACCGTTAATACATCATCTAGCCAAGATTATAATCGAAGAAAATGATACTTGCAAACTGTGCCTGGAAGAGGTTGAGACAGTAGTGAATGTTGTGTGTAAATTTCCACCACTGGCTAGCATAAGACTTAGAACCACCTGAAGAAACTTGGACAAATGCAAGCAATTACTACCGACTCTGTGATAAGAAAGAAGGCTGACAGTTACCAGTCGATAGTATGAAATCACAAAAGTCAAGAGTAAAGGCTGCCGGTAACACGTGTCTCCATGAAAGTAAGGTTGCCGTAAATTACAAATCGGTTGCCTATAAACATAGTGGACGGAAGAGGGTCGAAAATAGATCCATTAAGGAAGTGGCCTGTGTTGATAGCCTCTCTGCATTAATAATAATCCTAATAAAAAAAGATAATTTAAAAATTATAGGGTATCCTAAAAGTAACCTAATTTGACTTATATGACCCTATCTCTTAAACAGTTGTGATATATATGTCCTCCATATACTGGTATATGGCCTATCTTTTGAGCTGTTATCGATTCTTAAAATCTAAACAAAATATATAACTATATCCACAATAACAAATAAAAACAAGTAAAAGTGATACATTATGCCATGCCGAATCTTATATACCCTCCACCATAGTAATGTTAAATATTCCCTTACTCTGTTATGTTTACCAATTTTTTAACAAAAAAATTAGAAAAATTTTATCTTAATTTTCTTGGTAAAATAATAATTCGTAAATTCTTGGTAAAAAATTTATCAAACGTTTTTGGTAAAAAATATATCACAAATATTTTTTCAAAATTTTTGGTAAAAATTATTGAAATTTTTTTGTAGAAACTTTCTTGATTTCTTTTTTTTAATTTTAATAAATTTTTTTTGATAAAATTATATAAAAAATTTTTTGGTAAAATTTTATCGAAATTTTTTTGTAAAAGTTTTATCGATTTTTTTTAAATGTTATAGAAAAACCTATTTAAAAATTTTATCTAATTTTTTTTTTAATTTTATCCAAAATTTTATCGATTTTTTTTTTTTAAATTTTATCCAAAATTTTATCGAAGATTTTTTGTGAAAGTTTTATCGAACATTTTTTTTAAATTTTATTGAGAAACCTTTTTAAAAATTCTATCGAAAATTTTATCCTAAAATTGCATCCAAAATTTTTTGCAAATACTTTATCGAAAATTGTTTGTAAAAATTTTATCCACAGCCTAGAATGGAAGGGTCTGATGTTGCTGAATTTTATTAGCTAAATTTTCGAAACTACGTCTGGCAGATTTATGGGCTTAATTTTTCTGTATCTCTTCTGATTCCTTGACAAAGTTGATTTCCACCCGAACACATACGGACAGACCAACATCGCTTAATCAACTTCTCTATGTATAAGTATTCGAAATACATATACTTTATGGGGTCGGAAATGAATATTGTAGAAACTACACACGTAATGACAAACTTATACATATATACCCTTTTCCACGTGTGGTGAAGGGTATACAAAAATAAAGATCGTCCTTTAGGACACTGGAAATCTACGCAGCAATTACGCAGCAAATCTATAACAGCAATTATTAAAATCAAAGGTGTGCCCAAAAAAGACGTGTATGTGATTTTCTATTCAAGCGAAATAGGCAGACGCTTTATATTTACTTTTATGCCCGCTACAACAAAAGGTAGTAAAAACTTAAAATGAACAATCATGAAAATGTATATTTTACATTTTTTGATAATGAATGCAACAGATTTTAAATTTTTAGATTATTTTTATTGCTATTTAAGTCTGGCTATTTATTAAATAATTAATTACACAAAAAAAAACAAAAATTCTTTCAATTTTTTATCTTAAAGTTTTTAATCAATAAAACATTATTTATTAAAAAAGAACCAAACGTGTTTTACTCAATAGTTTTTTATATTAATTACTCGGCAATACAAATAATAATTTACAGAATAGGGAGAACGAACAAACTAATAACAAATATTTATCCTATAAAATATTTGCATTTACAAGTCTGTGCATGAGTATTTATAAGATACTTATCATTTCCTGCTCTTATTATTTGCTATCCAAGTTTTGTATCCTGCTACATTTTGTTTGGCCAGCCAGAATACTTCCTGTTTAACACAAAAAAAAAATAAGAAATTAAAACTGCAAACCACAAATGAGAAATTCATTTTCTGTTTGTATTCGTGTGCTTTTTTTTATTTCTTTTCTATTTTACTTTGCTTTCTTCTGTTTAATTTCTAAGTTGAAATGAGCTCTGGGATATTTTACTTACAAATCACCAATACACCAAGGAAATCATTATTCTAACTACTTGTATTGTAGAAAATGCTACACTGTTTCTGCCGCCTGGCCTCTTGACCATTTCATGCTTTGAAGCCACCACCATGTAGTAAAATTTCTAAAATAGAAATTTAACAAAAACAAAAAAAAAAATAAAAAAAAAATGAAGAAATACTAAGGAATTGTAGATAAACAAATTCTTCTTGCATGCGATACAAGAATAAATGAATGGTTTGTATTTCTTTGATTTAAATTACAATTTCACACAATTCTAAAGGCTTTTTATCACACTGGCCTTTGACCGTTCGGTCACTTGGTTCGAAGTACATTTTATTATTATTTCTTTCTTTTTTTTGAAAATTCCCTTGTAAATTGTTGAAATTTTATTTGGAAAAATTTTTAGTTTTAAAGTAAATTTCTTATTGAATTTTACATTCATTCATTTATTTAGATTTTAGTTTTTTCTCTCTTCATTCCCCAGTCTTTTAGGAATTCGTTTTCATTCTTCTATATTTTTCTACTCTTGTAAGTTTGTCCTGTTTTGTGCTGGTTTGAGTTTCCAGCAGTGTATGACTTCATTATAAAACTTGTTTAATATTAAGGAAATTCAATTTTATGTGAAGTATTTAAATCAAGACATATGTTTTGTTATACTGTAACAAATTTTACTTTAAATTTAAAAAAAATATTTTAATCTAGTTACCCATGTTTTTTTTGTTTTTAATATTTATATGAAATAAAATATTTTTTCACTTCGTATTGAGATACCAAATAGAAAACATTGCCTTTTCATTTTCAATAGGTTATGGGCCTGACTCATTATTGAATTTTTTTAATAAAAGTGCAATTCGGTTATCTTGGAATTATACGAGTGAGTTTTTTTTTTAAATATGGCGAACGCTTTAATCCAGATAGAGAAATTAGTTGGAAGCGAAAATTGGTGTACGTGGAGTTTTGCCATAAAAGCTCAATTTGAGTTGGACAATTTGTGGTGTTGCGTTGAGGGAACATGCGAAGATGCTGTGAAAGAAACACAAGCCAGATGTCGTCTTATACTTGCAATACATAAAGATCTATATGTATATGTACAAGAAGCTGCCACGGCCAAAGAAATTTTTGAAAAATTGAAGAACTTATTTCAAGATTCCGGTTTAGATAGGCGTATAGGACTATTGAGAAAACTATGTTCTGTTCAGATGTTGGAATGTAATTCAGTGGAACATTACGTTGCTGAAGTTGTATCAACGGCACAAAAGTTGAATGGAATTGGTTTTACCGTTTCTGACGAATGGTTAGCATCTATTCTGTTAAAAGGATTACCAACAGAATATAATCCTATGATAATGAGTATGGAGAGTTCTGGTAAGGTATTAACGGCAGACGCAGTTAAATCCAAGTTGCTGCAAGATATAAAGTATGAACCTAACACAACCAATACAGCTCTAGCTACTAGAAATCAAAATAAAAAGAAAGACATAAAAAACGTAAAATGTTATAATTGCAAAAAATATGGTCATTATTCAACAAAATGTCCGAATCGTGGAAATGTTAAAAACTCAAATCAATCTATGTTTGCTGCATATGTTGCGAAAGATTTAAGTTGTGATGAGTGGTATTTTGATAGCGGAGCATCTGTACATATGGCGCAATCAAAAACGGTTTTTACAAATCTTCAAAGTTATCAAGGCGAAATTCGTTGTGCTGACAATAAAACATTAAAAGCAGTTGGTAAAGGTACGATTGTTATTGAAGTTTCAATTCCTGGTGGACATCAAGAAGTTTCTATTGAAGAAGTGTTATACGTGCCAGATCTTGGAGCAAATCTATTATCCATTAGCGAGATTATTAGAAGAAACAAACGAGTTATTTTCCATAAAAATGGGTGCAATGTTGTTGATATAAATAATAAATTGGTTGCTAAGGGAAAATTAGTAGATGGTATGTATAAATTAGTTACACCTACTAATGCCTCTGTGTTTTTGGCTAGTGATTCTTCAAATTATGAGATGTGGCATAAAAGATTGGGTCATGCAAATAGTCTATCAGTGGAAAAAATGAAGTCTGAAGGAATGCTGCAGTATGATCGTCTTGTTAAAGTAAACTGTGTGGCATGTGCACAAGGCAAGCAAGCAAAATTAAAATTTCCTAAAGAAGGTTCAAGAGCCAGCGATATTTTAGAAGTAGTTCATACAGACTTGTGCGGGCCAATGGAAGTTAAATCCAATGGTGGAAGTTTATATTTGTTGACATTTACTGATGATTACAGCCGCAACGTGTTTACTTATTTCTTAAAGAACAAGGGTTCTGTGCTTGAAATATTTGTCGAGTTTAAAAACTTTGTAGAAAATCAAACTGGAAAGAAGTTAAAATGTCTAAGGTCAGATAATGGAGGTGAATACGTTAACAAAAGGATGTCTGATTATCTTAAAAAATGTGGCATCATGCATCAGAGGACTGTGCCCTATAATCCACAGCAAAACGGTCTCGCAGAGCGCATGAATAGATCGTTAATCGAAAAAGCTCGATGCATGCTATATGATGCAAAGCTACCAAAATCGTTTTGGGCAGAAGCTGTGAATACATCTGGCTACCTACTAAATCGAATTCCACATCGAATTTTACAGAAGTGTCCTGATGAAGTATGGTTTAAAAGAAAACCTAAGGTTGGTCATTTAAGAGTGTTCGGTTGCAGTGCTATGGTACATATTCCTCATCAACAGAGAAAAAAATTTGATCCTAAATCGAAAAAAATGATATTTATTGGATATTCCCACGAATCTAAAGGTTATCGGCTATATGATCTAGATAAAAAGGTAACAACTGTAAGTCGTGACGTAATATTTTTTGAAAATGAGTTTATGTCACTTAATAACGCAAAATCACTAGAAGAGTATTGGTTCGCAGTTCATTCGTTTCAAAAAGATAAAATTGAAATTCAAGAAGAAATTTTAGATAATGATCACGATAACGATTCATTATTATTCTCTTCGTTTACAGAGGATAACAATGAAGTAGGGGTAACAATCGATGATAGAAATGTAACAACTGAAAGAATTCAAGAACCTAGTGAAGAAGAAGTTAGTATTCCAAGAAGAAGTGAGCGGTTAGCAAAAAAAGTTCAAAATAGTTTTTTAGCAGATAATCATATGTTAGATGAACCTTCTACATATGAAGAAGCATTAAGTAGAGCAGATAAAGAAAAATGGCTTGAGGCAATTAACAGCGAAATTAATTCATTGGAAGTCAACAATACTTGGACTGAAGTAAGTCGTTCCAATTGCAAAAATCCAATAAAAACAAAGTGGGTTTTTAAAATTAAAGACGAACCCGATGGTTCAAAGAGGTATAAAGCGCGTTTAGTTGTTAAAGGCTATACTCAAAAAAAAGGAATCGATTATGAGGAAACATACTCGCCAGTAATTCGCTATACATTTTTAAGAATGTTGATGGCATTAGCAGCAAAATACAGTTTAGAAATCGAGCAAATGGATGCAGTGACAGCATTTTTACAAGGTGAGTTAAATGAAGAAATATTTATTAACCAACCAGATGGAGTTAAATGCAAAAACGAAAACACGGTCTTAAAACTTAACAAGGCTTTGTATGGCTTAAAGCAAGCCAGTTTAGTTTGGAACAATAAGTTAGACCAAGTTTTACAGAAGATTGGTTTTGTGAGGTCCAAAATTGATTTTTGCGTGTATTATTACTGCAGGAATGGTAAAAGAACATATTTAGCAATTTACGTCGATGATATGCTATTAATAAGCAACGATACAGATTTTAAGGAAAAGGTAAAATCAAAACTATGCAAAGAATTGCGTATAAAATTGCTAGGAGAAGCTAAAAAGTGTTTAAATATTCGAATAACCAGAGAAAATGGAAAGATATTTTTAGACCAAGAAGATTACATTGATCAAATATTGCAAAAATTTAATATGATTGATTGTAACTCAGTACAAGTACCTATGGATCCGAATCACAAACTTAAAAAGAAAAACGAAAAAGACTCATTATGTGAGAATTTTCCTTATCAGCAAGCAATTGGTAGTATGATGTATTTAACACAGTGCACAAGGCCAGATATTTGTCACGCAGTAAGTTTTTTAAGTCGTTTTAATAACAATCCAAGTCAAGAACATTGGAATGCAGTAAAGAGAGTATTTAGATATTTAAAAAAAAAATTTAAGATTTAGAATTTAAAAGATGAAAGAAAATCCGTAACTGGTTACGCGGTTATTTTGCAGTCTGGTGCTATTTCCTGGAGCAGTAAAAAGCAACAAACCGTCGCTCTGTCTTCAACTGAGGCCGAGTACATGGCCATGTCTGCGATTACACAAGAAGTTGTATGTTTAAGAGGTCTTTATTTTCAACTTGTTTTAGATATTCCAAATAAACCAACCCCAATATTTTGTGACAACAGAAGTGCAATAGAATTATCATCAACAAATGTTTATCATCCTCGATCTAAACATATTGATGTGCGTCATCATTTTATAAGGGAAAAGAAAAATGCAAAAGAAATTGAGTTTTATCCCATCAAAACAGATGATATGATAGCGGATTCTCTTACAAAAGCTACTACAGCACCGAAGCACAAATTTTGTTTTGAAAAACTAGGTTTAATTATGTAAAGTAAATTTGAGTAGGGGTGTTATACTGTAACAAATTTTACTTTAAATTTAAAAAAAATATTTTAATCTAGTTACCCATGTTTTTTTTGTTTTTAATATTTATATGAAATAAAATATTTTTTCACTTCGTATTGAGATACCAAATAGAAAACATTGCCTTTTCATTTTCAATATGTTTACTGTACACATGGTGGCTATTTCCATTTATCAGGACTGTAAAAGCTTGTTTCACTAATATTAGTCCAAATTACTTGGTTAAATAATGGCTATGCAAAAGCTAACCAAACGAATCTGCAACGAAGCACTACTACACTAGTCATGTAGTATGACTGTCAATCTTAGTGTAAATTCTATCATCTAATAAGATCTACACTCAGCTAAATTGACAATTATATTTAATCTAAAAAATCTTTGTCTGGAAGAATGAAGTGGAGGGCATTAAAACAAAAGCCAAAGGCGATTTTCTCCTGACTTTAACATGACTCATGACGCTTTTCACTAAAACACGACTACATGTCTCATGTACTAAATTTTGAAGGTCTAGCTGCGTCCTGTGATTTATTGCATTAAAAACCAGTCATTTGACCCACAGTGCAACCTTACGATTATTCGGTTTGCGCTTTCTTACTGCTCAGCTCTCGGAAGGTAATATCCGAAAATACTGTTTCTAATAGTAAAAAGGGACATCTTTCCGAGGCATATTATTTTCTAAAGTCAATGTTGTGTTTTTTATGTACAACATTGTGACCAGACATCTCGATTTGATCACATTATTTCTCATTTCGAAGATCAATCCCGCTTAACATTTATATTCCGTGTTTTATATTTGAATACTGCTTTAAGGCTTTTTAAATTAAATTTGTTCTATATTTTTTCTCTTTTTTCATTTATAGTTCCGTACAAAATTTGTTTAATAAACCTTTTATAAATCGAAAATATTTATCACAAATGCAATGGATACCTATTAAAGCACTGTATGAGCACAAAAAATGAAGCTCATAAGACGCTCATTATAATATTTTTTTTTGATTTCATATCTGTTCGTTGCCCACGAGTAACGATGAGAGGACAATATAATAAACAGCAAAGACCAGCGAACTAAATGCGATTAGCGCGCAGAGTTTACATATGCAAGTTTGAATAAGTATAAGTAAATGTTGAATGTAATAACAATGAACTTGGGCAAGTTCAAGCAGTTTTAAGCTTTGAGTGAAACACGAACACAGTTCTAGTGTAAAAAGGAAAAACAGAAAGTTTTTAAAAACATGGCTTACATTCATTTTAAGATCTTCATTTCAAGTAAGCACGGAGTTCACTTGCATAAAAAGTTCATTTTACTCGGTCAACTCATTTTGTTTATTATACGAACAGAGTTTTGCTCACTAATAGTATTGTATGAGTAGGTATGTGTTCAGTAAGCTAGTTTGTGGCCGAGTACGACCACTTGCTCATGAGCTTATGATCAAATTCTTTAGATGAACTTGCTCATGCTACTGTTTTGAATCTATACTTATGTATATAAATTTGTCATTACGTTTTCTACAATAGTCATTTGTGAACCAATAAAGTACATATTTTCTCGACCCTGTCGTCAAGGCATAGTGATGCCTGCTACTATTTTTTCTTACCATATTGCTGTTGTTCAGTTCTGTTTTTGGCGTTGACAAGTGCGGACGCGATTTTTTTAAGCTCGCATTAACAAAAACAAAACATACATTTTGTGAATTATTTAAAACAAAAACAAACAAACAAACCTGTTCTAATACAACAACAAAGTTGTTTGTAAAATATTTTTTTTCCTTTTTCCTTTTCTTTATTTTTTACAACGGCATATTGAATTGCTACTTTTAAAATAAAACAAAAACAATAAAGGCCAATGAGCCTCTTTAATTTAAGCAACAAAAATGTTGACAATGTTGAAATAAATAAAAACAAAAAAACTAGTGACAATTTGTGTATAAATGCCACGCCAGTATTACGTGCTCAATCTTGTTCCTCGCTGCTTATAAGCGATGACAATAAAATAACTACAAAAAAATCGCCTTCTGAACACAGCGTTGCCAAAGATAATATGGATAGTGTAGAAAAACCCAAGACGCAAGTGGGAATGGACAGATACATAACTGTATTGAAAAGAGGTCGAAGTCCTAAATCTTCGCAGATTGCACCAATGGCTAAAGTACAAAAAGACAAGGACTCTAACGGAATAAATTCCCATAATCGGTTTGCTATTTTAGATAACGAAGCAAGTGAAACAAAAACGGCACCCAAGTCGTTTAAACCACCAATAATTTTTTTAAAAGAGAAAAATTCAAATGAATTAATAACTAAGTTAATCTCAGCTATCGGGGAAAACTCATTCTATGTAATTCCTATCAAACGTGGTAACATTGATGAAACTAAAATTCAATTTATAGACGAAAGTAGTTATCGTAAAGCAGTAAAGGAGTTTGAGAGCTGCAAAAAGAACTTTTATACCTACCAGCTGAAGAGTAGCAAAGGCCTACAGGTAGTCATCAAAGGTGTTGACTCATATGTTAATTCAGTGGAAATAAAAGCTGGCCTCCAAAAAGCAGGATTTAAGGTGAAAAGCGTTGACAATCTCAGAAATCGAGAGCGTGTCCCTCAACCTCTATTTCGCGTTGAACTAGAACCTGGTTTGCGTTGTGTGTGGAGAGCTTCATTGTTCCGCCCAATGCGACAAACCAAAGGATGACTCGAAGATTAAAAAATGTAGCAATTGCGGTGGAAATCACACCGCTAACTACAGAGGCTGTCCAGTTTTTTCTATGGTAAGGAAGTCAACTCAGAAATTAAATACTCCTGCTAGGCAGCCACAATACCAAGCAAATGCTCATTACCCTCAGTTAGCTCAACCCACAACCAAACATGTTTCATACGCGGATATGTTAAAATCAAATCATGTTTCAGCACACAAAGCGACACCTACAACCAATTCTACCCCAAATATGCATCCAGAAGCTAAAGAACAAACACCATCTGGTAACTACAATCGTCTCGAAGCAAGTATCGAGACATTAGTGCATTCGTTAAACAGTTTTATGAGCTCTATGAGCAGCATGATGCAAGAAATGGTTCGCATGCAATCTATGATGTTGCAGGCGGTACTTAACAAACCATGAACTGTTTAAAAATATGTTTCTGGAACGCAAACGGCTTACGCCAACACAAAAATGAACTCGAGTACTTCTTGAAGAACCAACAAATTGATGTCATGATGGTTTCAGAGACTCATTTAACAACAAATAGCTTTTTTAAAATCAATGGCTATATATTATACGACACTAAAGACCCCCGTGGCAGAGCATGTGGTGGTTCAGCTATTCTAATAAAGGCTCGAATTAAACATCATTTACTGTGTGATTTTTGTGAGGACTATCTTCAAGCAACAAACATCTGTATTGAAGAATATCATCAAAACTTTGTTATTTCTTCGATTTATTCACCTCCTAGATTTCAAATATCAGAGAGGCAATACATCAACTTTTTCAAATCACTAGGTCCCTGTTTCATAGCATCAGGCGACTACAACGCTAAACATACGTTTTGGGGATCACGCCTAATAACTCCAAAAGGTCGTATTTTGTTTGATACAATTTCCAAAATGCGTCTGAATGTGATATCAAGTGGACAACCCACCTATTGGCCTACTGATCGACAAAAAATACCTGATGTTATTGATTTTGGCGTGACTAAAGGTATTTCGAGAGAAATGATTAAGGTTGAAGCGTCACTCGAATTATCCTCAGATCATTCACCCACTATTGTCTATATATGGAATCAGCAAAATATCGTGTCGCCAACAACTTGCACAAGCATTAATTGGTTGAAATATAGAAAGTATCTCAGTACCCATTGTTCGGAAAACATACCGCTAAGAACACCAGAAGATGTGGACCAGAGTCTAATTTATTTTGATCAAAACCTTAAATCAGCTGCCCAACATGCGACAGAAACCAGACAACCAGCTAGATACAATCAAATTTACTTTGTAGATGTCGAGCGGCTCTTGGCTGAGAAAAGAAAAATTAGAAGAGAGTGGCAAGCACACAGATCTCCTCAACTCAAATCTAGACTTAAAGATTGCACGAAACGACTAAGACAGCTGCTAGAATCTCGAAGAGTAGCATCTCTGAAAAATTACTTGGAAGACCTCGATGCAACTGCTCAATCAGATTATTCATTATGGCGTGCATGTAGGAACCTTAAAAGACCGGTCGTACGTAAGCCTCCCTTGCGAACTTCTTGTGGAGACTGGGCAAGGAATGATACCGAAAAAGGCAATTTGTTTGTTGGACATTTGAAGAAGGTTTTCACCCCAAATGTATGTACTCATATAGCTGAGTTACCATCAGTAGAGACTAGTGCCGTAGTACCCCTAAGATTTGAATTTCGCGATATTGAAAGGGCAATAGCAGATTTAAACACCAAAAAAGCCCCTGGCGTTGATAAAACAAGTAACAAGATGTTAGTTGAGTTGCCCCGTATAGGTCGCAGAATTATTCTGTTTGTTTTTAATGCCATCTTACGTCTTGAGTACTTTCCCACAGAGTGGAAGGTCTCTTTGATAACTATGATTCCTAAACCAGGAAAAGACCACACAAAAGTAGAATCATACAGACCTATAAGCCTTTTATCAAACGTGTCAAAGTTGTTTGAGAGAATATTAATAACTAAGCTGAATCCAATTCTTAGCGCGAAAGGATGCATTCCGAACCATCAATTCGGCTTCAGAAAACAACATAGTACGATCCAACAAACACACAGATTAGTAAATGTAATTAAAACGACCTTTGAAGAAAAAAAATACTGTTCTGCGCTCTTTATCGACGTTTCTCAAGCATTCGATAAGGTTTGGCACGAAGGCCTAATATTTAAACTAAAGCTGAACTTGCCCGAAAACTTGTATAAGCTCTTAAAAGATTATTTAACGAATCGCAAGTTTTTATTAAAAGAAGGTGACTTTTTAAGCTCGCCACAGCTCATTGAAGCCGGAGTTCCCCAAGGTAGTATTTTGGGACCAATTTTATATTTACTGTACACATCGGATATGCCAATTAGCACCCTAGTCCACACATCAACTTTTGCAGATGACACAGCTTTTTTAAGTATTCATGAAAGTGCCCAAGAAGCATCACAACTTTTACAAGACCACATACTCAATTTGGAATAATGGCTAGAAAAATGGAGAATAAAAGTGAATGAACAAAAATGCACTCACATAACTTTCACACTGCGCAGGGACTCATGCCCTCCTATTCGCATAAATAACCAAATGATACCACAGCTTTCAGACGTTAAATACCTGGGTATACATCTTGACCGTCGCCTTACTTGGAAAAGCCACATTGACTTCAAGTTAACACAAATGAAACTAAAAGCAGTACAACTAAATTGGCTTATTGGCAGAAACTCCACCCTGAGCTTAGATTGTAAACTTCTACTGTACAAGTCGGTCCTCAAACCAATTTGGTGTTATGGGATGCAGTTATGGGGCACTGCCTCAGCTAGCAATGTAGAAAAAATTCAAAGGCGCCAAAATAAGATTTTACGTATTATTACATCTGCTCCCTGGTATATAAAAAATTCGAACATCCACAAAGACCTAAATATGCCATCAGTTAAATCAGAAATAGCGGAACATGCAGTCACATATCTAAAGAGGCTTGAATCTCATCCAAACCCTTTGGCGCGTAACATGCTGAATGAACCTGGTTACATTCGACTAAAAAGAAGAGATACTGCTTTTCTTGGCCGTACATTAGAGGGATGACCCGCAAATGATTTCGAAATCCGTGAAACAAACATTATTTTTGTCTAGCACTGGCTGGACTTAAAAAGAATATTTTATTTTAGACTTAAGATACGAGTAATTATTGTTAGTTCAAAAATTATTGAAGATACAATAAATAAATTATGAAAAAAAAAAAAAAAAAATATTGCTGTTGTTTGGAAAAACCAACTATTTTTTACAAATAATGTTACCAAAAACTAGAAGATTCACTAAAAATCTTAATATCTCCAAAAAATGGAAAAGTTATCACAAAATCGAAGACTTCTCATAAAATTATAACTGCACCAATTTTCACCAAAAACTATAACAATCTCCGAAAATTTGGAAATTTGCAACCAAATCGAAACCTCTTTCGAAGTAAATTTATATACTAACAAAGGCTAAACATATACATATGTGCCCTAAGTTCATTAATTTTTCACTTGGTTTGCATCAATCCTATTATTTTAAATTTAATAAAGTGATCCGTTCAGATACTTATTGGCCACTGAGTTCGTGTTGGTAGGCTCATTTCACTTTACGATTTATTATACCTTTCTCGAATCACTTCATGATTTTTGAAGTTTCAAATAAGTAGTGTCTATTCTGCGATTTTCATATCTAAAAAAATGGCGAGATCCCACCCACAAATGTAAATACCTCTCACACTATTCCATACAGTTTAGATAATTTTTCCACATATACTAATAGTGATAGCAAGATAATGAAAAAATATAAAAATTATATGGATGGTATATTGGGATCTTCAGTCACCACAACAATTTCTCAAAAATGATTAATACGCTTACAGTTTCTAAAGTGATCTGGTTTCTAATAGGTAAATCGAATTACCGATGTTCGACCGTCAACATTGATATTGACATGGATTTTACAAGGAACCATAGATAACTAAATTCTTAATATACTACTCGGTCAGATATATCTAGTTTATATATGTAAGTTCTAATGTTCCCGTATATGAGAGCGTACGCAATAATTAATTAAGCCTTATTTAAAAAAAGCCTTACTTAAAAATTTACTTTTTCCACACAATCCATATGGCTTAACCAGTAGACATTTTATTTAAACCCCTATTTTAAATTGTGGATGCTATTAGCCATAATAGACATTTCGTTGTTGTTGGTTTTCGCATATAAAACAAAAATTTAATTACGAAAAAAATGTAGACATTTTAAATACCACGTTTTTCAACATTTTGTAAGTTTGTATCTTAAGATTTTTAACAGCTACAAAGCCTAGTTTTTGCTTGATTTCTAAACGTAGACAAATCGTGGCCAATTATACGTGATACATAAAAAAAAGAGAACAGCATGATTCAAGGGAGGAATTGTTCCCTGGGGAAGAAGAAATAGTTTTATCTTTAGACACTGTTGTTAGTTGTTGTTACAATTTGTTTGAAATTAAAAAAACCAACAAAAAAATTACATAAATAAACACCTACCCTGGCATTCAATTTTATATAGACATGATTACCAGAAACAACAACTTCTATTTGTCTAAATAATTAAAGTCTTTGGAGAAATGTCAGAAAAAAAGCAGCCCAAGTATTTTTCTTTCGTGGACGATAAATTCAATTTAAACTGTATTATTGTATTAGTATAAAAGTCCTTTTTACTCATGCATTTAAGCTTAAATAGTGTGCGTATGTTATTCTGAAACCAGTAACCCAACAAACAACCTGTTGTTGAACACAATATTGGGGTAGCACAATTGAATTAAAGAAATTAAATTAATTTAAAAAAAAAATTAGGACAGTTTTGTGGCTGTCATTAGCAATAAAAAAATTATATTATGTTGCTGGTTGTCTCAAACAACCCAACAAAAACTGTTGCCGGATTTGAGGATTTTTGCTGATTTTTTATTGCTAAATTGGCTAGGTGATATTTACTTCCTCAAATTGCAGATTTTGTGCAATGACTAGAGCTGGCAAAAAATCGATAGCACTATCGATACTATCGACAGTTCTGTTTCCATTGCACTATCGATAATTTTTCTTCGATAGCTATACTATCGTCGAAAATTCGATACAGTACTAAATAGGTTTTTTAGAACAGCGCTAATCAGATGTCGTTTATAAAATTATATGCATTAGGTTATTTTTCTATTACTGCAACTCTCACACACAGTATGCGAAAGCAGAGTAGGGACCATTATTTCAGATATAAAACCAAAATATATGTGTTGATATTTTTTTAAATTTAATTTATAAAATTACAAATTCTAACTTAATTTACCGAGCATAGTAACGCATTCCCTTTCTCACTCGCTGTAGTGAGGAAGTGAAACGAACCCGTATCCCCAGACTGATATACTAACACATCTACTATCCCACCAGGGCACCCGATAAGTTGGTCTTTATAAAAAAAAATTATTGGGTATATATTTTTATAAATAAAATTATTGGAGAGACTACTGCACATTATTAGATTTTTGTTTTTTAATTAAAAAAAATATGAAACAAATTAAGTTTGGTATATGTGACCCGGTTTATGAAAAGGTGGCTTATGATTCAAAAGCAAAATTTCGAAAAATTAGCTGTTAAAGATAAACAATGCATTTCGTCAGTTTCTTAGTAGTTTTTCTTTTGCATTATGAACAGTCATGTCCAAAAGGCACCAAAAAAATGCAAAAGAGCATAAATGAGATAAGTTCGTGTGTGTATATAAAGAGCGATGTTTTTTTTTTTCAATGCAAAGCACAAACCAGTTTCTAACCTAGCGTTGTCAGGTTTTTGGGGATTTTTTTTGGGGATAAAATCGACTTTGACTTACCATAACTTCTGTTCTAATATTTGAATATTTTCAATTTTGGACTTTTTTAATTGTTTAACATCTGCTTTACAAAAATATTCCAGAAACCTGACGTGTGTCATTTGTGAATAATGTCTGTCGAAGAAGAATTTAGCGAGGTTTTTCAAACATATTTCTGTGAAAACGAAGAGAATGATGATGATTCTTTCGATGATGTTGGTATCAATTACGAGGACGAACTACAAGCTTGTTTCAAGCTGAAGATCAAATGGAAGTGGATGAAAATATTTTTACAGTGGACTTGTCTATTACAGATAACGAAGAAAAGGAATTGATAAATAAATTTATTTCGCAAGATTGCAGTGCTCTTCTTTCTCTACATTTTTAGTACACTTCTAAGCAAGTTAGGACTGTTTAGTTTTCACCACGTGAAAGAGCGTCTCAAAAACTATCGAAACCAAAAAAAAGTGGAAACATTTTTTTCTTTTCATAGGCCGGGTCACATATATTAATTTGTATTTAAAAAAAAAAATTAAATCTAATATTTCGATAGTATCGATAGTCTTTCAACTAACTATCGAAAATATCGAATATGATGACTATCGATAGTTTTCCAGCTCTAGACATGACTGTGTTTAGATCACACACTTTTTTATTGATCTTTGTTGAATAAAACTCTTACAGACGTTGAAACTATAGCTTGGACAATTTAATGACATTCAAAGATTATTAGAAATAAAACATCTGCACAAATTGCATCCCTTTAAATTTCATTGGCTTTCAATCGAAGGCGTTGTAAACTATTAAGTAGATCTATACGTGCCTTCAACGATTTATTTTGCATTAGTAGAAGACGTAGAAGATATAGCTTAAAAAAAATGTTAAACAATTTAAATTAAGATATTCAAGCAATTGGCTCCGAATTTGGAGAGCTTAAATCACTCGAGTACCTTGCTAAGGATTTTATTTCTTAAATTTTCGCCACATTCGTCCTCTAATGTGGAACAAATGTTCAGCCAAGTTAGTCTTAAAAACTAAACAAGAAGTCTTATGGATAAAAACACTTCTGCAGGAATTTTATATAGTAAATACTTTATAAAATCAAATAAAACAATTTAATTTCAATACTCCAATCGAGGCACTCGATGCTAGTCTACCAATCTGAGAGTTGCGGATTCGATTAACGCCAAAGACTTTGAGTATTTTCTGCAGAGAAGCAAGAAGCTTCGCAGATAGTGTTGTCTTTTTAATTCTTGGATTCTGATCTTTGAGTCTGAAATAATGTATTTATGAAAAGATTAAACATACTTATATTTTTCTGTTGAATATTAGTAAATGATTATGAATATTTTTGTCTCATTTTATTATACATGATTTTGTAATTATTATTTTTTTTTTAAATCATATTTATGTAATTTGTTATTTTATCAGATTTTTTTTGCCGATTTAAATAGTTTTATCCAGATTTTGCAGATTTTTTAGCCCAATTTTGAAGATTTTATAGGTACATTTTCTGGCAACACTGCCTACAAATATAGTAGCGAGCAGATAAAATCTTATGCTGCCTCGTATGACATTTATACACATCTCTTTCTAAACAACGATAACAAATTTATCTCGTCTGCTTGTGGTAGAACCGGGAATCAGTGAATTCATCTTAAACATCGCTTCTCCACCATGTTTAAATGTTGATATCTAGGGAAATACGATGTGTTGTTGGCCTGCATACGGTTTTAATTCAATTAGATCCAAATAATTTGAATATGCGTTTCTTGCTCCACGAGACTTTAGCACTTTTTGCTAGTGTAAAGAGATAAAGAAAAGTTAGATACTAACAGAATATAATGAATTCTTCGTATCCATCTACCAGATAGTTTAAATTGTAATTATTTATCTATTCAAATGACTTTTAGAGTTATAGAAATAGAATACAAGAAATTAAACAATATTTTTACTAAAAAAAAAAACTGAAAATTTCGCAATAATGGTTAAGAATATTTTTACAATACTAAACCTCTTCATATCACTTGAAACACAGAAAAGACATGATAATAAACATTTGTAAGAAAATAAAAAAAAAATTTTTTTTTCATTTATTCAAATTTCGAAACATTAATTTTTAAAAATGTTAACTGGGTTTTGTCACTTGGCCATATGTGTTCAATGCTGAAAAATGCTTTTGTTGGTGTACTTGAATAAGCATTTATTGTACAGTTTTTTTTTTCTTCTTTCCTGACTTATTTGTTATTGAATTTACTGTGTTTACAGTTTTTATATTTTTCAAATTCTTTTTTATTTTTCTATTTTTCTTATCTTAGCTAAACTGAGTCCTTAAAGAAAATTCAATTTTTATTATTCTCACTTCAAGAAATTCTTTTCCCTTTTTCCTTGCCTTCGGTACGAGTAGTGTGTGCCAATAATGCTGTTTTTTTAGTTTGTCAGGAGAAATTGAGTAATCGCAACTAAAGAATAAAATATTGCAAGAAAAGAATACTGTTGTGATCCTTTTCTTCTGCTGCTTTATTCTGACCATATGGTGGTTAAAATTTCTATAAATTCAAAAGACATATTGACAATAAATATTTTTGTGTTATTTTCTTTTTTCTTTTCCTGTTAACTAAATTGATATAAGTTGTGAATAAGTTTTTATTTTTTATTAAATAAACGAGGTAACTTATTGAAGCAATATGCAACGTTTTACGTTTTACATTTTTTTTTTAATTTGATTAAAAACCATTCAGTAAAAGTTATGCGCAGTATTGCAAGCTAGCGAAATCTGGCTATGTAGGGAAACTTAAGCAAGAGAAGCCCTTTTTTGGTGTTACGACGGAGAATAAAATTATTGTACCTGACAAAAATCTTTAAGAGTTTAAACATTATGACAAATTTGTTATTGTCACAATCTCAATTTAAAATTTGGTCCATGGACATAGTGTCATATTTTCCGTATGACATATTAGGGTGTACCATAGTCCACATGTATATTATGACACTACAACTAACTTCATTTTTGGTCGCAATGAAAACCAGGTACGGATCTCGTTTCTAAATTTTAAGGGTCCGAGCTGTGCCCAAAGACGTTGTATGCGTCCTGACATCATTTAGTTCGATTTTGCTTTGAAAGTAATCCACATCAAATTTTACATATTTACTTTATATAAAGGTACCCATCCCTGTTTAAAATTATAAAATTAATTAAAATTCTAAAAATTATTGAAAAGTTCTGTAAAATATGTTTAAGATATTTTAATAACAATCTTATTCCACAAAGTAAAAATATAAATCAAATAAAAATTTTATTCATATTTTGTCATTATTTGAAAACAGTGCCGTCTGTTGCGCGAACGTGTTTAAAATATCCCGCTTTTAATTCATATTTTGTCATTATTTTAAAACAGCGCCATCTGTTGCGCAACCGTGTTCAAAATATCCCACTTTCAAAAATAAAAGATGCCTTAAAGTATGCAATACATACCTTTAAATTGGTAAAAAAAAAATCGGCGTTCTTTCACTACTTTTTCTATCGTATATTGGAATCAGGATACTAAGATTCCACCTCACAATATTTTGTCAAACTACATCCAGTTGTTTTTACGTAATGCGAACACATAAGAAAGACAGACAGACAGACAGACAGACAGACAGGCAATTTTTATTATATGTATAGATTTTTAGTCCATTAGTTTAGAACCACCCTGAATACTTTGTCCCACTAAATTGGGTTTAGGTTAGTAACTCATATGTTCTCAAATAGCTATTTGATAACAGTCTTATTTGTCTATATGACTCTACCTTCGTGTGACCTTATCCTGGCTTAGGTATCATACTAATCAGAGAAACCTTCTATTCTGGCGGCGTTTGTTTATGTTAGTTCGAATTTTTTTTAATCGACCTTCGAATTTCCAAGATTTTGATTCAAACATTCTCTAAATCAATTTTTTTTTTTAAATTTAATTATAACACAGGTCTCTAGCAATAATTTGGCTTTTACAGATTTGAAAAATATCAATTTATCGACGAGTTATATGCTGAAAATCGGCATTTGACTACAAAGTTTGAAGGTCGATTAAGAAAAATTCGAACTAACATAAACAAATGCCGCGATACGGGTCTTCTAATTTAGCCTCTATTTTTACCCCTCACTCTCAGAATCGACCTAACATTTGCTGACCTGAATTTGTTCCACAGTGCTATCAAATTCCATATAAAATTTAAAAATTTTCGCACATTCATCAGGTAACCTTACTACGAAGAGGAAATATTAAGGCGAAAATTTTTAATTTTTTTTTTTATATGAAGGGGAAAATTGTAAATTTAACTGTCAAAATCCATATAAAATAAAACTGGAGTGACCTACACTCAACTTTACCATACCAAATGGAAACAGATATTTTTATGGATATATTACGTAAAGAATAAAAGTTCAAAATATATTCGAATCGAAAAATTAATTATTTTCGGTTTGAGGTGTTGGGTAAACTACCCCTTGACCCTTCCCGATTATGGCCAATATTTATACAGCTCTTCATCTCCATAACCCAAAGGTACATACTAAATTTCGTTTTTATATGTAGTACGGTATGACCTGTAGAGTGTTCACAACATTTGGGGGTAAGGAAACTACCCCTTACCCACTCCCGATTATGTCCAAAAACTATACAGCTCTTCATCTCTATATACCAAAGGCACATACTAAATTTAATTTTGATATGTCAAACGGTATGACCTGTACCTACTCCACAAAAATAGTGGCATACACACCCACCCACTCACAGACATCATCGCGAAAATAGCCAAAATGGATTCAGGGGACCTCAAAACGTATTGTTACGAAAGAAGAATTTATTTATTATAAGCTCTGAACAACAATACTCTCGAACAACAACAACAACATTAATGGCTTATTTTCCTACAATGATGATAGAAAGAAACAAACAATAAAGAGTAACGCCTTAAACAATTACGCATACACACACACAGATTAAAATAAACACTCTTCTGTTAAATACACAGCCACATACATAAATACAAGCATAAACAAATAAACAGCCACACACACAGGTATAAAGAAATAAATAGCCACAAACACAGGTATAAAGAACTAACCAATCACTCAAACAAAAACAAGAGCAATAACAGTCGAACCTGCCAGATATGTCTGGAAGAGAACATTCTGGTGCTCGTAAAGCACCTATATAAATGAATCGTGCTGGCGAGTAGTATTGCAGTATTAATTTAAAAGTCAAAGAGTTAAGTTGTCGAATATTAAGAGTGTTTAACAGTTTGCTGTATTTTTGAACAGTGGTGTTAAGTAAATAAAGTGACTTACAGTAAAAGTAATAACAGTGTGTATTTATTTTGCAATAAAAAGAACCCAACGTAAAGTAAAAACGTAACAATTGGTGACAGAAGTGAAATTGTAAAATAAAATAACTTAAAAAAAAAAAAAAATAATAATAAAAAACAATGAAGTTTGAAGATCTTAAAGTGGAGCAGCTGAAAAAGGAGTTGAGTAAGCTGGATTTGCCTACAGCAGGAAACAAAACAGAACTGCAGAAGAGGCTCATAGATGAATTCAAGCGTCGTGGCATGGACATTGGAGCATATGAGTTCGATGAAAAGGAGGTGGCAGAGGTATGTAGCCGTGAAACAACAACAGCAAGTAGCATGGACTTCAATACGATGTTTGCCGCTATGATGGAGAAAATGGGAGAAGTTCAGGAAGCTTCTAGAGCAAACAGCGAGAAACTTCTGGAAACAGTAAATGAGAAACTGGAGAAGAATCAACAACTTCTAGCTGAGATTCAAGAAGTTTCTAGAGCGAACAATGAGAAACTTTTGGAAAAAGTCAACGAGAACCTTATACAAATTTCTGAAACCATTAATAAGCGAGTAGACGACGTAGAAGTCAAGTTCGACGAAAAAATCTCTGCCGTAGAAGTGCAACTGTCTGGATTAAACAGAAAAGTGAATCTTCTAGAAACTAGTGGCGTCGAAGTACAGGTAAAGGATGTCGATGTAAAGCTGCAGGAGCTTGAAAACAAAATTATGAACCTGGAAATAAGAGAAGGTCCAGTACGAGTAGTGACTGAAAACACAAATAGGATAAAAGCTCCCAGTTTCGACGGCAACATACCCTTCAACGTCTTCAAATTTCAGTTTGAGACAGTGGCCAGTAAAAATCTATGGAGCAATGAAGAGAAAGCGATTGAACTGATTCTGGCACTTAAAGGATCTGCAGCAGAAGTCCTCGAAAGCCTACCAACTAGCTGCAGAAATAATTATGAGGACATAATGGTGGCGTTACAGCGGAAATATGGCGGCGATCATAAAAAGGAGCTGTATAGAATGGAGCTACGCGGCAGGCTGCAGAGAGCAAATGAGACGCTTCAGGATTTCGCCATGGAGATAGAGCGCTTGGTGCAGCTAATATACCCTGGGGAAAACCATCCACTTCTAGAACAGTTCAAGGTGGAGGCATTTGTTAATGGTATTCGTGACCCAGATATTAAGCACGCAGTTTGCGCTAAGCAAAACACATCCTTTGCTGAAACCATTACTTACGCTCTGGCTCAAGAAACAGCAAAAGTCATTTCGAGGCCGCAGTCATACAAAGTGCGAAAAGTTGAAGTTGCTGCTGAAGATGAGAAAACAACAATGGACGACATAAAGCAAGTACTTGAGTCGGTAAAGAAAGTCTTAGATGAAAGACAAAGTAAAACAAACGCTAAGTGCTTTAATTGCGGCAAAGTCGGCCATTTTCAACGAAACTGTAAGGCAGCAAGAAAACGAGCCAGATCTGTTTCGCCGCCAAGAAACAATAAACGTGCGACTCATGGAACATCTCAGGAGTCGTTAAACTAAAGAGAGCTAGCACTACGGGGCATGAGCTAGCTCCCACAACCGAGGGCCCCACAATCTCCATATCTGTGATGCAGCAGCAAAACAGCAATCTTACTGCAAGCGGGTATATCAACGGAGGAAAGCGTATTCTGACAATAGACACAGGAGCATCGCAGTCTATAATAAGGCCCGATTTAGTAAAGGGAAAAGTGGAACAATTGAATAATGTAAGCCTGCGCACCGCTACCGGAGAATTTGCTACTGTCTATGGTAAGGCCAAAGTCAGATTAACTATAGCCAACATGAGTGTGGACCATGTGTTCATTGTTGCCGATATCGTGGACGAAGTTATTATTGGCGCAGATTTTATGATCATGCATGGAGTCGATCTGCGCATGGGGCAACAAATAATGATCTGGCGAAACGTCGAAATACCCCTTGATATTGGATATGTGAGTAAATCTGCAGTAAGGAAGTTGGTTGCTGTAGCATCCCAGAAATTACCACCTCAGGCAGAAACTGTGATATGGGCACGTATGGAGGAAGATTGTGAGGACAACCGGTTGTGGGTGGTAGAACCATCAGGAATTAAGAGTGAAACAATAACAGCAAAAGCCCTCGTGAAAACCTGTAAGAATGGAAAAATTCCTGTGAGAGTGTTAAATCTATCCAACAGCGAAAAAGTAATTGGTAAAAACTCTCAGATAGCTCAATGTACACCAGCAGAGGCCATAATTAATTGCGAGAGAGACTCAGAGCCTGAAAAACTGTCAACTAAAGAGCGCGAAATACTAGCAGAACACGTGGGGAAATGGGTAGCAGAGCTGGAGCCACCTGACAGAAACAAAGCCAAGCAGCTGCTACGAAAGTACGCCTCTGTCTTCGCCCTAAAAGATAAAAGCCAAGGTAGAACGGCAATAGTGAAGCATGAAATAAATACTGGCGAAGCGAGGCCCATAAAACAAGCCCCCAGGAGCATTCCCCTAGCCAAGCGGAGCGAAGTAAAGCAGCTAGTCAACGAAATGGAGCGAGACGGAATCATCGAACCATCTTCGAGTCCCTGGAGCTCGCCGGTAGTTTTAGTAAAGAAGAAAGATGGCAGCACTAGATTCTGCGTTGACTACAGAAAGCTCAACGATGTTACCAAAAAGGACAGTTATCCGCTACCAAGAATCGATGACACCTTGGACACGCTAGCAGGAACCAAGTGGTTTTCTACGCTAGATTTACAGAGCGGTTACTGGCAAGTCGAGATAGCAGACAAAGATAAAGAAAAAACTGCTTTTAGTGCTCTCGATGGTTTATGGCAGTTTAATGTTATGCCATTTGGTCTCTGCAACGCTCCAGCCACCTTCGAGCGTTTAATGGAACGAGTGTTAAAAGGACTCAATTGGAAGGCATGTCTGGTGTATCTGGATGACATAATTGTCATGGGAAAGACCTTCGATGAACACCTAAGGAATATGGAAGAAGTCTTCAGGCGTATATCAGCCGCTGGACTGAAGCTCAGTGTTAAGAAATGTGCATTGTTTCAGAAGGAAGTCAAATACTTGGGGCATCGTGTAACAGCAGAGGGCATATCAACCGATGAAGATAAAATACGGGCAGTAAAGGACTGGCCTCGTCCTCAAAATCTTCACGAGTTACGAAGTTTCTTGGGACTCTGCACATACTACAGACGATTTGTGCCAAATTTTGCTAGTGTTGCTGCGAGCCTACATGAGCTAACCAAAAAGTCGCGACCTTACCAGTGGAGTGAAGCAGCCGAGGAAGCATTCCAGAAGCTCAAGGAATTGTTGTGTGTGGCACCTATCCTGGCATATCCAGTAGCTGGGCAAAAATTCATGCTAGACACTGATGCGAGCGGATATGGAATAGGAGGCGTGCTGTCGCAAGTGGTAGATGGGACAGAAAAGGTTATAGGCTACTACAGCAGAGTACTTTCGAAGCCTGAAAGAAACTATTGCGTAACGCGACGAGAGCTTCTAGCAGCATTGGAGTGCATAAAACACTACCACAAGTATTTGTATGGCCAACATTTTACGCTGAGGACAGATCATGCCGCACTCAGGTGGTTGCTGCAATTCAAGAGCCCTGAAGGACAGCTTGCACGCTGGATAGAGCGTCTTCAGAGCTATGACTTTAGTATTGAGCACAGAAAAGGAGGCAAGCATAACAACGCAGACGCCCTTTCTAGGCGGCCATGTGATCTGGGGTGTAAGCATTGCACAAAGGCAGAGAGAAAAGAATTCGTTATTGATGTTCGGCTTACACATATAGAATCTAGTGAAGACTGGCCGACAGCACAAAGAAACGATCCCATATTGGCAAAAGTTATAGCGGCTAAAGAGGAAGACAGAAGACCGACGCGAAGTGAGATCTCACCAGAAAGTCCACTGGCGAAGGCATATTGGGCCCAGTGGAACAGTCTAAGGTTGAAGGATGGCTGCTTATGTCGCACTTGGGAAAGCACAGACGGCAAAACTGTGATAGACTTAATCGTCGTGCCATCCTCCAAGATCAAAGGGGTCGTGAAACAATTCCACAATGGTCCTAGTGGAGGTCACCTTGGTGTAACGAAGACGCTGGAAAAGATAAAACAACGGTTCTATTGGGTCGGCTGTCAACAAGCCGTAGCAGAGTGGATAGCCAATTGCCAGGAGTGCATTGCAACAAAGGGTCCAGTACGAAGGAGTCGGGGGCAGCTTCAGCAGTACAATTCAGGCGCTCCCTTTGAACGTATAGCGATGGACGTAGCAGGTCCCTTCCCTGCTAGCAATGCTGGAAACCGATACGTCTTAGTGGTCATGGACTATTTTAGCAAATGGCCGGAAGTATATGCCATTCCCAATCAAGAAGCCAGAACGATTGTAGACGCTTTTATAAGCAACTGGGTGTGTCGCTATGGTGTTCCCTTAGAACTGCACTCCGACCAAGGCCGAAATTTTGAATCCGTTATATTTAAAGAGATGTGCGAGGTATACGGAATAAGAAAGACCAGAACGACACCGTTACATCCGCAATCTGATGGTATGGTCGAACGATTCAATCGAACCCTGGAAGAATACCTGAGAAAAGTGGTCAGCGCACATCAGAGGGACTGGGATGAGCATATACCCAAGTTTTTATTGGCATATAGATCAGCTGTTCACGATTCCACCTCACGAACACCAGCGAAAATAGTCTTTGGATCTGAGCTAAATTTGCCTGCAGATTTAGAGTTTGGTGTTAAGCCAACATCGGCAGAAGGAGACGGCGAAAACTCTAGTCAGGCGAAAAGGGACCTTCAGGAGATTCACGAATTCGTGCGGAGTCGGATAAAATTAACCAGTGATAAAATGAAAGCCAGATATGATCGAGCTGCCAACTCTGAGGGATTTAACGAGGGACAACTGGTTCTACTTTTTAACCCACAACGGAAGAAAGGATTATCACCCAAACTACAAACTCATTGGGATGGACCTTATAAAGTAATAAAGCGGCTAAACGACGTAGTTTACAGAATACAGAAATTCCAGAGCCCAAGATCAAAAATGAAAGTTGTGCACTTGGAGCGGCTAGCCAACTATGGAAAAGGTACATCTGTGTCTGTTCGGGACGAACAGGTTTGAGAAGGGGGTAGTGTTACGAAAGAAGAATTTATTTATTATAAGCTCTGAACAACAATACTCTCGAACAACAACAACAACATTAATGGCTTATTTTCCTACAATGATGATAGAAAGAAACAAACAATAAAGAGTAACGCCTTAAACAATTACGCATACACACACACAGATTAAAATAAACACTCTTCTGTTAAATACACAGCCACATACATAAATACAAGCATAAACAAATAAACAGCCACACACACAGGTATAAAGAAATAAATAGCCACAAACACAGGTATAAAGAAATAACCAATCACACAAACAAAAACAAGAGCAATAACAGTCGAACCTGCCAGATATGTCTGGAAGAGAACATTCTGGTGCTCGTAAAGCACCTATATAAATGAATCGTGCTGGCGAGTAGTATTGCAGTATTAATTTAAAAGTCAAAGAGTTAAGTTGTCGAATATTAAGAGTGTTTAACAGTTTGCTGTATTTTTGAACAGTGGTGTTAAGTAAATAAAGTGACTTACAGTAAAAGTAATAACAGTGTGTATTTATTTTGCAATAAAAAGAACCCAACGTAAAGTAAAAACGTAACAGTATAAATCCGTCGAAATCCCTACCTCGATTTTTTTCATGATTACTATACTTTACCCTATACTACGTATGGTAAAGTAAAAAATTGATAATTTTCGCCTTAATATTTCCCCTCCGTAGAGAGGCTACCTGATTAATGTGCCTTGGTTACCTGATGAATGTGCCTTGGTTCTCGGTCTAAAATTTAAACTGTATACATATGTATGTAAATTTGTTTTATCAAATGTCTTTTAATACGAGTATTTATTACATACAACTTGAAAACTTGAAATTCTCTACTTTAATTGCTGTACACACACACACACACACACGTACATACAATTATCTTTATAGTTGCAATTTCATTTAATTAACAAAATTTTCAAGCAAACAATGATGGCAAAAATTATTTAACATTTTAACCCGAAATCCTACAAATCTTTATCCAATTTAACAAACAATTTTTTTTAATTTGCAACGATAACCAAGAAACTCGGTTGTAATTTCACAAACTCATTTACAAATATTTACATTTAAATGAGTTTTACAATTTGCATTTCCATTGTTAAAATATGTTAGAGTGTGTGTGTAAGTGTAAGGGGAGAGGGAAACAGAAAGACAGTTATAAGGAAATTCTTTTTTCTCAAAAAATGTTCAACAATCATTAATTTCACACAATTGCACTTTTCAACTTGTCGCAAATAATTTCTAAAAGGAGCGAACATTTTATTGCCCTTAAAATACATCACTTTCTGTCAGTCATGAATATTTTTGAAAAACAACAAAAGAAAAACTTATTGTCTAAGCTTTTACCAAATGTGTTGACTGCACAACTTACAACTTACAACTTAACAATTACTTTTGTAACCGTCCCTGCCTTCATTGACAACCAACCATCTTAACTCTTCTACTCTTGCAGCTCTTTTTATTAATGGAATAGAACGAAAAGATTCAAAACTGACAGTACGACAATGAAGTGTTTGTTTTCATAATTTGTTAGTTTTTTTGTATTTTGAAGTGTTGGGCTGTGTTTTTAGGTTTCAGTTAGTATGGGGTGATATATTTCGAGGGTACCTACTTTTTTTAAAGAAAAAATCACAGAAGGTTCAAATTTAATAGAGAAAGAACATTCTTTGGCATTTATTTTTTGAAAATGTTGGCCGTTGCTACGTCGCAGATGGTCCATCCGTTGAGTCCAATTTTCTATGACTCGTTCGAGCATTTCGACTGGTAACTGGCGAAAGACACGTGTGATGCTTTCCTAAAGTCTAACGGTGTGATATCACACGATCTTGGTGGCCAATCGACCGGCCCAAAATGTGAAATTATGTGCTCACCGAAATGTTCTCTCAATAAATCCATGGGAAGTGGCGCCGCCGAGATTACGAGCTTCATTTTCAGGCAACAAATAGTCGGTTATTATGGCACGATAACGGTCGCCATTGACGGTTACGTTCGCACCGGTATCATTTTTAAAGAAATATGGACCGATGATTCCACCGACCCACAAACTACACCAAATCGTTGTTTTTTCTGGATAAAGTGGCAGCTCTTGAACCTCTTCAGGTTGCTCTTCATCCCAAATGCCGCAAAATGCCCATTGAGCCAGAAATGAATGAATTGAAGAGCCCATAGAGCGAAGCCATTCAGGCGTAAGTCTTTCCATTATTAAATGCCAAACAATATGAAACAAAAATAACATGACAGCATGACTCGACTCACACATGATCTGTCAAAAAAAGGCTATTGAAAAGAGTACTTCGAAATGGATCACCCTTTAGTATTGATAATGGGGTGGTTGTGGATTTTGGTTTCACGCTAACTTCGTTTGATAACTTTCCCAGCTGTTCTTTAAAACTAATTGTAATTATAATAATTATTATTGTTATTTTAATGAATTGCTCAAGAGAAAATTTTAAGAACAATATGAAAGTAATTAATGAATATTAAGCTTGCAAGTTAGTAGGCATGAAAAGTAATTTTGTTAAGTTAAAAACTCTCGGCAATCAAAAAAGTAAAATTCTAATTCCGATGAAACCCATTTTTGAAACGTATCGAACCTTTTCAGTGTATCGTGTATATGAACCATGTTAAGTTTAAGTATAAACGGGTTCGAAGTAAGCACCAATTTTTTTATAACCTTTTTTCGGAAAAATTATACTTTTTCTGAGTTTCTTCATTAAATAACTATAAACCAGAAAAAAAGTTTTTGTTAGCAGTACACTCTTTTCCTGGCATACAAAAGCTCTCAATATTAAGCACGTAAATGTTGCCTAAATAACTGTAGACTTACATGACATAAAAGTTTTTTACATTTCCCCTTACGGTAGTGCATACTAAGAAGCACAACTGTAAGGCAGAGATGAAAAGTTTTAAATTTAAGAGGAGTTTCAAAGATAATAAGATATCGCTTTAAGACATTGCACTGAGCTGAAAAAAAAACGCTTTAAAGGAAATTCTACTAGTGGACAAATATCATGTCATAAGTAAGCAGGTTTGTAAGCATTGATACACGAAATGACATGGCATTGCATCTAGCTGCTCGCTATATAAATGTGTTCGGATATTCTCGTGCCTGTCTGGTAAGGTCAGCTATAAGCCCTAGCACCAGACTAGGATGCTTTAGTCCCATCAGCTGATTATCCGAATCTTAAAATGGTTAATGAAAACGTAATGAATGAAGAAAATGAAATATAGTCAGATAAGTTGACCACCTTTGGCTTAAAAAATCGGACACGAATACGATTGTACTGTGTAAGGATTTCAAAAATTATAAACTGGCACTACTCGGTATTAGCTAACTGCGTTGGTCTTATGCAGGAGAACCCATAACCAGTTATGGTCTTATCCTGCTGTACTCTGGAAGAAGGGTTGTAAGTTGTAGACCATGCTGGGATCGAATAATAATAGAAGACTAACTAACTATCGCTACGCTCCTATTGAAACATCCGAATCATCAATAAAAGATGTATCCTAGATCCAACTTGAAAGGATTTTACCTACGCGGGGACATACTAATGGTTATAGACGATTTCAATGCGCAATTTAGTGTTGAAAATTCAAGTATGGAGAGCACGATGGGTAGGGATAATGACGAAAAATAGCGAGCTGTTTAATAAAATCTGTACTACAAATTCTATCATCATTGGTGGCATTCTATTTCCTCACAAGAGACATCACAAGATCACTTGGATTGCATCTGAACATGTGGCCAAAACAAAATTGTTCACACCACCTTCAGCCGAATTTGGGGCTGGTCACCACTTTGTAATTGCCACACTGCGAATGAAAGTCGCTGCCATAAGGAAGAACAAAATATCGTTAAGGCGCAAATTCGATCCCGGCGTTGCTAAGATATACACCGAAACATTGGAAACCGCAATACCAAGACGGAAAGAATTAATCTCTGAGGTTATATAGAAGCTGGTGGAAGAAAGGAAAGTAGCAAATAGTGACATAAACGCTTTTAAAATGCCCCTCGCTAGGATGACAAATAAGAAGAAAAACTCAAATCTAGCTCGAGCTGTCGAGAAAAGCGTAAGACGCGATAATAAACGATTGGCGAAAAATATTGCCAAAGTTGTACAGAATGCTGCGAAAACAAATCGGTGCAGGGATTAGTATGGAGCTACAAAGACTCCTGTACTCGGTAAAAAGCCCTTAAAAGTAGCAGCTGTGGACCGATTTTTACAGGAAAATGCTAGCGGAAACCCCCAATACACATGTTTAAGCACTGTGGGTCACATGAGGTATACAAAATATCTCCACGGAATGTCCTTCTATTCCTGAAATATGTGAAGCTATAAAAGCGTTAAAAAATAACAAATCTCTATGAGAAGCTCAAAACTACTGCTACAGACCATGGAGGGATTGTAGTCTTCCAATTATTTACCACATTCACTCTTGGAAGGTATAATAGTAAAATAATAGTAAAAAAATAGACTTATCTGAATTTAATAACTGGTTGGTATCACACTTTTGAATAAGTATTTGGAATGTTGGTTAATGCGGGGAAACGTTCAAAATTTCACAAAGAAGCTCAGTCCTATTATATGGGTGTGAAACATGGAATGCCGCCAGCTGTGTTGTTCAATCTATGCAAGTTTTTAACAACAACTGTCTTCGCAAACTTTTTAAAATATATTGGCCAGATAAAATCTCCAACTCTCGTCTTTCGGAAAGAACTCAACAAATTCCAATACAAGGAGAAATATGCAAACGCACACACACACACTTCGTGAAGATAATAATGAGATTACGAAGCAGGCAATCGAATGGAATTCCCAGGGAAGCAGGCGTAGAGGACGACATGCTCATACATTTAAACGGCAGAAGAATTGACGAGAGTTCGTAAAAGCTGGAGGGAAACTAAATCCATTGCATCCGACAGCTATAAATGGAACGAACTAGTTACGGCTCTATGCTCCTTATATGTACAATATATGTAAATTAATTTATTCGCTGATAAACCTGCATACGGCCAAGCAGCTGGGAAACTTGCTGGGAAACTTTTTTTTGCATTAAACGCCTATTAGACGATCAAACGCGGTATCATGATCAAACGTGGCATCATGCAGTGTTTTGAGAAACATCACACTTGTGTAATAGTGAAAAAGTGCTATATGTCAGTCGCGTTGGATGGTTCTCAAAAAATTTTGATATTTTGTATTTTTGCTGTCCTGTCAAACATACAAAGCGAATTTTATTTCTCTTTTACACAACAAAGATTTAAGATGCTTTGGCTAGATAATTCATTAAAAAGAGAGTTTAATGAAAGATAGGAAAGTCTGCCAGAATCGTGCAGATAAGTGAAGCATACATACCACGATAAGCATATAGAAGAAAATGCTTATGAAAAACTTAAAGAAAAATTAAAGGACATTTAACAGCAAGTAACAGTTGAACTTCTCTTCTCCGTTCACATATATCTATCACATTGTAGGTTGCCCCCACCTATTCAATTTGTCTTTTGTTAGCCCACCGATGCACCCCAGTTTTTATAGTTACGATTTTTCCAAATTTAGGTGGCGATATGTATGTATATTTTTATTTCTATATTTCTTCGGATTTTGTATTTGACACAATAAATTTATTTCTCTTAAAAATAAAAAATAAAAATAATTATTTAAAATTTCTGTAAAACTAAATTTATTTATATTGATTTTAAAAATAAAATGGCAAACATTTTCTTATCTACGAGGTCCAGGTATCTGCCTTTGTTGCATCCACGGTTTTTTTCAAACGAAATTAAGGGCAGTTTTAAACCGACTCCCAAGTTCGCAGAACATAAAAAGGATAAAACAAAATGCCATCCAAAACCACCCAGCTGTTATACCCGTGGTAGGGCTTGCGTTATTAGAGAATGGCCGAAATGTAGTGAACCGGAAATAAAACCTCCTCCACACTTGGCCTGCTGCTGCGATTATCGTCTGACCAAGGACCCTTGCTACAAGCAAAAGAAAAAACATAAATCACAAGAAATTAAACCTTTTAAATCAATGTGGGACTTATGTGGCATGGAACCACAACAATGTATCGATAACTATGAACGCCTAGATGAGAAGTATTACAAGGAATCAGATAAAACAAAACGAATTTACACTCAAACTTGGGAAACTTGTAAACCGGTTATACGAAATCGCAAAGTTTGTTGCATTAATGAAATGTGCTTGATTCCACCTTTCAGAAAGCGACCCAAAGAAAAATCTCCGCCGACTGCTAAGGAAAAAGATAATGAAGTATTAAAAGTAAACTATCAAATTTTAAAGAAATGCCTGGAAAACGTACCACGAAATCCCAATAAGAAACCTCCTACTAGATGTCCAAAAGTTGTCATGCCTTGTTGTCGAAAGGTGGCGGCAAGTCTTAAATGCCATCGCAATCGCAGTCATGCCAAGTGTCTAAAGGAAAGCTGCCCTCATCCTAGCTTTTCGGAGTACGATCATCCGTGTGGAAAGCCAAAACCACCAATTGAATGTCGGTGTATTCAGTTTGCAAGTCTATGTGACGCAAGTCGTTATTTAGTGTGGAAAAAAATTTTTCAAGTTGAACCGCCATTGCCGGCCTGGCCACCAAAAGACAGATCAAAGTAAAAGAAAGCTGTCCTTAGTGTCGAAATTGAAAAGAAATATCCTAAACCTACGATGCTTGAAAGTTGATGCTTGATAATGACCTGCAAAATTGTTGTTATTTTATTTTTAAATCTTCCTTTACATTTGGCTTTGCCTGTTAAGGATCAAATAGCCAAATGGACGGATTAAATAATATTTTATAGATTTAAGAATAAATTATGATGTAAGAATAAATTATTAGTATGTAAATATAAATAAAACAATATATGCATTTTGTATATGAAAAACTAGAGTGTTTTATGTATCCTTCTAGCCCACTGATTAAGGTGAATATTTTCCTAGATATTGTTATTTTCTTGCAAATTCCTATAGCCCATATCTTTTCTTATAAATTTGAAGCACAGCGAAAAATAGAGACTTAAATAAAGTAAAGTATCATTGAATTTATATTTATATGAATTGTTGACTTGTAAAGTCAACTTGGACTTGTCGAAGGTCAACCTTAAAGGCGACCGTCCATTATAGGGACCAGGGTATGAAACACTCAGTGTGTTTTGTGTAGTAATTGTGTAGAACTTTTGGATAAGGCTTAGTGCTTTTCGCTTGCACACTCGTGTATTTTTGTATTTTTAAGAAATAAAGACCTTGAAATGAAGGTAAGTAAAGTTGTTACAAAAATTCTGTTTTTTTTTTTTTTGTTAACTCGAACTGTATTCGTGTTTCACTCAAAGCATAAAACTGTTTGAACTAACCCAAGTTAATTGTTATTATGTTCAACGTTTACTCATACTTCTTCAACTTGCTCGCTGCTCTTGGCTATTTATTATAATCCACTCATTGTGACTCGTGTGCATTAAACAGACATGAATTCAATGAAATAATATAATGAGCGTCTTATGAGCATCGTTTTTTGTACTCATGCAGACAGACTAGGATTATCCAATAGGCCAGACTAGGCCATGGCCTGGGGCCCCCTTCGAGCAAGGGCCCCCAAAAAACTTGAGATAATTTTTTTTTCAAAATTTTTTTAAATTTTTACTTTCAATTTAATTTTGTTTTATTTTTTCAAACTTTTCCAAATAAAGTAACTTATTTGTGAAAATATTCTTTTCTATTAATGTATGCATCATAGTTATTACAATTGTTATTAAAAAGTTTAAATAAAGAATTTTCCAGTTTGTGTGTTATTTTATAATGTCGATTGTTAGTTTAGGTCAAAGTTCGAATTTCAAATCGCGCGCTAAAGAACCAAAACAGTGCTTGAAAACTCAAGCTTGTTTATATAAACAAAAACGATTACATTGTACCGCGACTTCGACGAAGAAAAAAACAACCCAACGATGGTGATGCTGCAGAAGTTGTATTAAGTCCTCGAGACGATTTTCGCGTCAACGGTTTCCTTATAATTGTCGATACTCTCAAGATCGAGATCAATCGTCGAAGCAAAGTTTACTTAGAGGTTTCAGAAAGATTTTCATTTTTGGCTGATTTTGATTTGGCAGAAAATGATCGCCGTGAAAAGATTACAAATTTGGTTCAATTTTACTTTGACGATTTAGAAGATTTTTACCTTGAACTCAGACAGTTTCAAACTTTTATGAAATCAAAATTTCCATCAAAGCCAAAATTCACACACTCTGAACTCTACGAAAGTTTGATTCAAGATAATCTTGCAGTTGTTTTTCCAAATGTCGAAATTGCTCTTCGCATTTTTTTAACTCTCATGATTACAAATTGTTCAACAGAGCGATCTTTTTCGAAGCTAAAACGCATCAAAAACGAGCAAAGAAGTACTATAGGTCAAGAACGACTTGACATGCTAAGTTTGATGTCGATTGAATCAGATGTTCTTCGTGAAATTGATTTTGAAGATATCATCAACGAGTTCAGCGAACGAAAGTGTAGAAAAAAATTTTATAACAGAATAAAATGTTTTGTTTATTTTATTGTGTTTAGATCCTTGAAATGACACGATTAGGTTGTTTGAAGCTTATTAATGATAAAATTTAGGATTAATTCAAAGGTTATTGGAAAAAAGAGGGCCCCATACTCTCAAGGGCCTAGGGCCTCCGATTCGTTTAATCCGGCACTGCATGCAGGGCTTGTTTACTAACCAAACATACTATCTATCGAATAAAACTCAAAAAAGTATTCGACTAAAAGATTGAGTTTTAATATATGTACCTTTTTCAAAATTATTTATTTTGCGATTAATTGGCCAAAAAGTAACTGTGGTATAAAACAACTATTATTAAACGATTTTAGAAAGGTAAATGCATTTCGTAATTTGTAGTAATTCCATATAATCGAAAAAAAATTTATGATTTTTCTAGAATTAAATAATGCCAAAAAGTGATAAAAAAAAGTAATTGAAAAATGCGAAAATGCCCACAGCGCTTGTTAGTTGCATATTTAATTTATAAGACTCTTAAGACTCTTGCTCGTTATGTTATGTTTTTTGACATCAATAAAAGTGTGCGTATATAATTTTTGGAATCAGTTCTATCTCAATAAAAGTCGTTTTGTTTTTCAAACTCTTAAAAAGCGCTTTTGTTTTTTTTTGGTTCTTTTTATGTAATAAAAGATATTCGTAGCTCTTAATTTCAACTAGAAAGTTGTAGGTCAGGTCAAAGGTTTGAATCAGTAATTTACTTTTTATGTATGCATGTGTATATTCCTATACAAAGTCGAATTAATTCTTATTTATAAAGAATCCATAATTTAAATTGCGACTCTAAAGGGTAGTAATTTTCAGAAAACCTTCAAGTTATGGTTCGTTTCGTTTCTTGAAGGCATGTTTAAGGCCTTTCAGTAAATCTATTTTATTTTCTAATGTATTTTCCTAATGCCGACACTCACGTATACAACAACACACATGCTGGTAAATATTTCAATTTATGCAAGCAGTGAGCAGTCCTATTTATACAGTTATTCTTACAAATATCAAGTTTATTTGACTTGAAATGGCAAATAAAACAATTTGGACTTTCTAAGAAAATTTTCTAGGCTTGCTAGAAAATTATGTTATTTATCTTTGGTTACTGTAACAGCGTGAATAATAAATATTGATACAACAATATCCTCAAATTAAAGTATTGTATTTAGATATAAGAAAAAGTGAAAAGTGAAACTGTATGAAATTTAAATACAAATATTATTTTTGCTTCCAGTGTATTAAAGTTACGGGTTTTGAAAGAATCAAATAACTCGAAAATTTGTAAACTCCACCATAAAATGACATCACTATGATGGACCAATCTAGACTAAGTTTATCATTTCCCTTGCCCCAGTAATAGTAATATTAGCATGTTCTAACACCCTGTAAAATTAAAAGTCATACGTATCATTTTTTATCAATACCAACTTTATGAAAAACTATTTAGTTAGTGCGCAGACTGCCTTAAAATATTTCAATCCTATTTTCAGCTACTACTGTGAAATCACAAACTGAAACTAGAAAACAGCACAAGTTTGCACAGCACGTAGTGCCGGTTGAGCGACCTGCTAATTATTTAATTAAGATTTAATAAAGCCACAAGCTTTTAATCGTTAAATCCACGTCTCTCATTTGATTTACCACAAAACCACCCTGAACGCCGTTGAGCGTATCTCAGCAACCAGCGGAAATGTGTCCTTACAATGCTACAATGTTGGCCACATGACCCTCGTAAATGTGCATCCCCTTATAATCTGAAAACGACAGTATCTGCATAACTCCAAAATTAAACTCACGTCATTTTTGTGTGCATTTGGCCTGCAACGAGATTCTCGTTAGTGGTACAAAAACTTTAACTTAAGAGGTAAAAGGCCATGAACCTAATTTAATTATATTTAAAGATTAATTTTCAAAACCTTTAGTTTTAGCCTTGATGTAGAAAAATAAATAGCGGTATTCAGCGGTTGATGCAAATGGTCTTGCCAAAGTGCAAATGCGTTATATCATTTAAATTTGACAAAAACAATAGGTATTATGTCATAATTCAAACACAGATTTTAATTAAGGTATCAGTGACCTGTCACTAATGTCGTTATCTAGCTTACAGTACTTTGATAATATCCAAGCAACTTTCTGGGCTGGAGCAAATAAGAGGTATATTTAAAAGCAATAAAATCGTAAAATTCTTCCAAATCGCGACATAGACACTACATTTAAAAAATCATATTTTCATTGTAAAGTAATAAATGACGATCAACATTTTTCACAACTTCGAACAGAGTACTAGGCTTTAAACGATACTATCAAATGTGAAATAAAGCATTAAAAGAGTTTATAAATAAAGTTTGATATCGGTAGAAAAAATATTGAAAGAACTTTATATTTTAATCGCTGGAATTCGTGTATGTTAGGTATAAACTACCAATAAAAATATAAATAAATATTTAAAATTATCTTTTTAGTGACTGCGTACGACTTTGCCAACACATAGCATTCACTGGTTAAATTTAATTTGATTTCATGTAAAGTCATGCATGTCACCTTGTAATTGTATTAAATAACTGCATGAATTTATTTCTCCTTGTGGTTGCTGTTTAGCAAACGTACAAGGTTTTGCAAATATTTTAATTAAAATTTAAGTATTTTGCATCAAATATTCTTCAACATTCTGAGAGCTAAAATGTTCTTAAACAACCTTTGTCCAAATAAATTAGAAATTCTGTAAATGAGGAAAAATAATTGGATAGAACACGTTACGCTTAAAGTCAGAGCAGAGCCATCAGAGAAAGGAAAATCGTTAACCGTATCTTGTTTTTACGACTAACAACGAAGCAAATATTTAAGAAACATTTAAATGTCACGATTTATTTAAACGATTTGAGATAATATATGGTGTCATTCCTATCAGGTAGGTAAAACTACAAAGTGTTACATATTTTATACTAATAGCGTTTTCTTTTCCGAAAAAATATTTTTCCTTATTAATAGATAATAATTTTTATGGATGACCCAGCCTTTGAAAAATGTGACCTTTTTTATGATTTCAAAAGACTAATTTTACATTGAACATTTATGCCTAAGTGACGAATAAAATAAAATATATATTCACATAACAAATTTTAATTCAAAATAAAATTCTTGCTTACAAAAAAAAAAAAAAATATTTACAAAAAAGGGCATTATCTCACCCCGAATAAAAGTTGAGTGTAAAAAATGTAGCATATTTACCTGGTTTTGGTGCGACATACTTATTTAGAAAGGAACATGATGTTTATGCACACTCTGATATTTTTTGTAGAAAAGAACACGAAAATTTAATAAGTGTAATATACATATATGCAACATTTTTGTCAGAAAAGAAAACGCCATAAGTAAAAATAAAACGAAAATAAATCAATAAATCAATGCATGTCCTTTTAAAAATTGAATTAGGCTCCTACCAAGAACTTTCGGTGGTACTAAAGTCATAAGGTCACACTGACAACCATGCTCTGATTTAATGCAATACAACCATATTGATAGATATTGGACCAAGCAATAATTTGGTTCCTATTTTCATTTCAGCACTTTACCGGCCTAAAGAAATTCTTAGATAGGAACTTGGTCTTCCTTTCGCATTAATATTTATTGTACAGATTTTTTATATTAAAATTTGCGGTCAGATGTATCACATCTAAAACTATGGCCTGCCGCTCTACCCTAGATACAAAATTTTTTTTTTATATTTGTTGGGTGCCCCGGTAGGCTAGTGTGTAGTGTGTAGTGTGCTAGTCCATCAAAGACTCTGGGTATTCCACTACAACAAGTGAAGGTCTCCGTTACTATGCTATAATTTTTTACATTTTCTGATTATATACTCATCGAGATCTTTTTTGCTGGTATACCAAAATTCATATCTCAAGCTGTAATGGTAGAGTCCCATATTAACGAAGAGTGAGACATTCAGTGAGTATATAATAAAATATGCAATTTTTATACTTTTATATATCAGTCTGCAACTTTCGAAATTTTAGCTATGGAGTATCCAATTGCAGCGTTTTTGTTGGTATGCCTACTCATACCATACTATTAGTGAGAAAACCTCTGTTCGTATCATATGGTGACCGAGCTGACCGAGTAGTGAGCGATGTGTTTACTCGTCTTCTCTTCGAAACACTCATTGTGTTATTTTGTTTAGTAGATGTGTAGAACTTTTGGATAAGGCTTAGTTCGTTTTGCTAGCACTTTTGGTTTTTAGTTTTTTTTTTTGTATTTCTTAAGAAAACATAAAACTGCTTAAACTCTCCCAAGTTCATTGTTATTATGTTCAACATTGACTCATACCTATTGAAACTTGCTTATGAAAACTCTGCAAGCTCATCGCATTTAGCTTGTTGGTCTTCGGTGTTTAGTATTGTCCACTCATCGTTGCACGTGTGCAATGAACTGACATGCATTCAATGAAATATTTCAATGAACATCATATGAGCATCGTTTTTTGTGCTCATACAGAACTTTAATATACACATTACGTCCATAGGCCGGAACTTGGAATCTCGCACTACCGAGCTGCTATTATTAAACATAAAGTTTTGCGTCTTAATAATGTCACGTGACATTTCGAAACATCTTAATTAATTTGAATATCCGTCAAGGCTTTGCTTCGATAAGTTTCATCTTAGTAATATTGGAGAAATTTCTTTTTATAACAAATTTAATAAAATTAATTTTTTACGAAAATAGTCTGTTGAATTGACTAAAAAGTTTGTTATCTGTATCTACTTTTTTTTCAATTCTACACCCCATTTTAAAGTATTTAGGTAAATTTTTTCAGTGTATTTAGTTTTAATAGATCTAAAAATTTATTTATGTACTTCGGAATCTTTTTCAAACTAAATGAGAATTTTTAGAAATCTAATACAAAATAATAAATTAATTGGCTTCCAAATGCACATTAAACAAATATCAGGTATTAAAATGAAAATAAAATTCTTAAATTTTTGTTCATCAAATGTATATGTATATCGTGACTAAAACGTGCACAAGAAAAATAAATTAAACAAAATTTAACTTTATTTAGGAAAGTAAAGTATGTAAATATTCTTTCAACCCAAAACTAAAAGAGAAAACCAAATCAAATAAATAACATGCCATTAGCTAGCACCTCAAGACGCTTTGTGTACGATATACATACATATGTATGTAGTAATTTATGAAATGTTTTAGTATTGGTCAAGGGCGAAAGTTGTTCAGTCATAGTTTAACGAAGATAAACAGACCACAACTAGAAATGCATTATACTAAAATATTTGATTTTCAAATGTAAGAAGTATTGTATTGATGATCAAAGTATTTTCTTTGTCCTTCTAAAACTGATCCTGTGCCAAAATAAATTTGCAAAACTGCTAGTGCAGCCTCCAATTACAGCTTTTTCAGTCTCCAATTAGTATTTTTCCTTGCTACTAAAAATTAAAAAAAAAAACATATTTCCTTTTAAATAAATTGATTACGTTTCCTTTTCTTCGGTCGCTGTTAAAACTATAATTAAATAATCATTTCTGCTATCGTTACACAATTTATATTAAACTTGTCTTGTTAGACTATTCAATTTTGTGTGGAAACAGTGTCCTATCCAATATGCTAACATACGAGATACTTCTTAGTCTAATTTCCAAGAGCTAACAAAACCCGCAATAAAAGAATTTTAAATTAAATTTATGTTGCAAAATTCTGATTAATAAATCAAAGACGGGTACATATGTATAAAAACGACTGGCTGTTCCCACACACGATGTGTGCGTTCTGACAATATTTTGTTTGATTTTGCTTTGAAAGCAATCCACATCAAATTTAAGGACTCTATAATATAACCATGACCTAGAATTAATTTTTTAACCGCCAGCAGAAAATAGCGATTTAAAATTTCGGATAATACTTTTTCCATCTCCTATATAGAAAAACTTTACTAATACTAAATTTGAACTCGCTTTTAGGAACAAAATGAATACGTAACACTTAACAACAGAAAAATGTTAATACAGTAAACCATTATATACCTCGAATAAATCCTTATACGCCGTAACGTGTTAAAAGAAGTATAGGCTTAGACGTGTAACAATGAAATTGGCCAGCATAATGCATCGAAAGCGTAGAAATCAAAATTTAAATTTGAAGAAATTAGAGAAAGAAGCGTGGTGAAGAAACAATGATAGAAGAATGCCGTGTTATAGAGAGCTAAAAGTAAAGAGTAAAAAGTAAAACGAAGCAGTTTTTTACGTTATGAAAAGTATAGGAAAACAATAACCAAAATAAAAATATTAAAAATATTATTTGGAAAACAGACTTAAAACCATTAAAACCCAATCGAAATAAAAAGCAAAAGAATCTAAAAAACATTTCACTATTTGGAAAATATACTCGTGTTACAAAAAAAAAATTGTTTTAGTTTAGCTTCAGTTTTCCGGTTTTGAATAATTTTGGAGAATAATTTCCATTCATTTAGGTGATTATATTTATAAAGAGAGACATTTGATAAAAAGTACCTTTTGAAAAAAGCACTTTATAAACACATGTATATTTTTAAAAAAAGTCCCTATTAAAAAAAACTTATATACTCGTATGTATTTATAACTTTATAAAAAACAAGCAGTGCCACCTACAACACACAGTGCTTTCTTCCTATATAACGATGCAACAAAAATGGAATGGATTTTTAGTTTCAGTAAATTAGTTTTAGTAAATCAGAACAAAGACACGCCTAGTGCCCATATTTCCAAAATTAAATATTTTTATATTTCCTATATTATTCAATAAAAAATGTTTAAACATTTAATCGCTCTTGAAAAAAGGACTCTTGTTCTTGTCAAAAAATCCTTTATCGAAAAAATTAAATAAATCTTGAAAAAATTATGCGAATTTCATGAAACTTATGAATACCTATTAGTACAGAAGTGCACATGACTCTACTTGAATCACGGTCACGCATACTCACGGTGCAAAAAAATTTTACTCACGCACGATCAAGCGTAATTAATTTTAGAAAAAAAATCCTTTTAAAGCTAATCGCAAATACTTTAAACGCTCTTCTCATCATTAACGACACTTACTTTTTGTATATAATGGGTGTTTTTTATAGAGGTATAGAACTTTAAGTTGGCATTACCTTTCAAGATGGCGAGCGATTTAACAGCTGTCAAGTGATTTATTCTCAGTTTGCTTTGGTATTTCATCATGAATAGACTCACGTCTGAACAACGCTTGCAAATACTGCGCAAAACGAGATTACCGTTGTTGCCGATTTTCATAAGCGAATTTTGTTTAGCGATGAAGCGCACTTCTGGTTGAATGGCTACGTCAACAAACAAAACTGCCGCATTTGGAGTGAAGGTAATCCTCAAGCGTATGTCGAAACACTGTTACATCCAGAAAAACTGACGGTTTGGTGCGCTTTATGGGCTGGTGGTATCATTGGTCCGTAGTTTTTCAAAATCGATGGTGGCCAAAACGTTATAGTCAATGGTGATCGGTATAGAGCCATGATTACTAACTTGTTCATTCCTGAATTGAATATCCATGATGTCCAGGAGATGTGGTTTCAACAGGACGGCGCAACATGTCACACAGCTCGTGCCACAATAGATTTATTGAAAGACACGTTTGGTGACCTCCAAAATCTTGTGATTTAACACCGCTAGATTACTTCCTGTGGGGCTATATAATGTCATTGGTTTATGCGGATAAGCCACAAACGCTTGACCATTTGGAAGACAACATTCGCCGTGTTATTGCCGATATAATGCCACAAATGTTGGAAAAAGTCCTCGAAAATTGGAAGTCCAGATTCAACTACATCCGTGCCAGCCGTGGCGGTCATATGCCAGAAATTATATTTAAAATGTAATGCCACAAGATTATCTTTCGGATAAATAAAATTCATGTCAATCGAATAATCCATCGTTCTTTTATTGCAACTTAAAATTCTATACCTCTATAGAAAACACCCTTTATTTATAAATATCTTCAAAATCTATATTATTTTAAATCTTCATATTCCCTCTTGAAAACATAAGTGGATTTGTGGATATTATTAAAAGAATCATCAAATCAATATGCGCGAATATTGGAGACGTTTTTCGAATATGCGACAACCATAGTTTTCTCACATTCATGTGATTTGCTTTTAGCACTTCTTCCCACAACCAGCCTAATATGGTTTTCTTATTTAATTATTATTTGAATTTCAGAAAGGTGTTCTAAATCATATGTACCTTTTGGCAAATTAAAATATTACTTCAATTCCGTGGATTAAAATGTTATGTTCTTTAAATTTATTATACCAAACACACACAGTCACTTGAACTCACTTCAGAGCACAGTATTTATGCCCATATTCATAAAAATTAAAGCTTACTTAAAGTTAACATTTATATCGAATTTTTTATAAAAATTACTTCAAGTAAACTTTATTTTTTATGAATAACTAGCTATACCCGGTGCGCTTCGCTACACCCGTCCATAAAAAACACAATAAACACTTAGAAGAAAAGTATGACCAACCTTTAACGCGAAAATGCACGCTATTCTCAAGTCAAAAATATTCCCATCCAACCTGTTTTTTGCTAGACTATACGTATTAATACGATAACAATTTTTTACTTTTAATGGGATGTGCCACTCCCACTATTCTTATCCAGTCTGTATTTTGCTAGACTATGCAAATTAGTATGAGGGTTACTTGTGCAAATTTGCAAGACTTTACCTAATGTAGTTCTCTAGGTACACGATAATAACTTTTCACTTTGTATAGGAGGTACCACGCCCTCCATTAAAATTCAGTCTGTGTTTCTCTTCACAATGTATCTTTATATGGGGGTTACTGATGCAAAATTCCCTGGCGCTACCTATTACAGTTCTCTAGATACAGGATAATAATTTTTTACTTTGTATTGGGGGTACCACGCTCACTGTCCCAATTCAGCCTATGTTTTTCTAGAGTATCGACATGGGTACGGGGTTTACTTGTACCCACTTTGAGGACCATACATATTATAGTTCTCTATATACATAAGAAACATTTTTCACTTTGTATGAGAGGTACCACGCCCACTGTCCCAATTCATTCTGTAGTATGGCAGACTATGCGCCTTAGCACAAAGGCTACTCTTGCAAAGTTTCAAGGCGCTATCTATTGCAGTTCGCCAGGAACACGATAATAATTTTTTACTTTTTATGGGCGGTACCACGCCAACTATTCCGGCTATAACTCATGAACCAATACACATACAGAGACCGTTTGTACATAAAAACCTTGGTATTGACGTCACCTTTCATATAAACTTTGCGGTTTACGCTTTCCAGAGAACATCAATTTGTAACAAAATGCAACTTTTTTGTATATATAGATAGATTTTTAAATCATTCTGTTTTATTTTAGTATTTATATACAGACTTTTTTTATATAATTTACTAAAAGTAGTATTGAATATAATCACAAAAAAGGAAAAATATGCTTTTTTATTTGATATTTTTTTTTTAAGATGCCAATTCGAATTTTATAATTTTTTTGCCGATCATTTATAGACATTATAAGAATACAAAAACCGGAAAAACCCAGAAGACCATATTTTTTCTTTTTTTGTAATGTTCAATAAAAGTTTAGGAATTTTAAAGCTGCAATTAAAATAAATGTGATTTTTATAACAATTAAAAAAATATTATAAACAAACTTTATATATTAAAATTTTTATATGTATATTTTATAGGAAATATACTGAGCTATAATACAAACTCAATTTTTAGTTCCTGTGAAAACCTTTAAAAATTAGTAGATACATTCGACATAAAATCAAAAAATGGACTTTAAACAAATTTAATTTTTTTCAAAGTTCCGGCAAAATTACTATAACTTTTTCTGATCATGCTGTTAGAAAACACAGAATACGATATTTTTCTCGTTTAATATTCTATCAAACTTAAAAAATATTTCAATAAATTAAAAAATTTGAATAATATGACTTTTGACGTGCAATAACAAAATATTTGCAACAACTTCTCTTAACTTATTATTGCAAATAATGTTGGCTATCAGAAAAACAAAATTTCGATCTTCTGTTCCCAAAAGTTAAATGCGAGCAGCTGTTTTTAAAAAAAAAGGCAAAAGTAAATTTTATTTTTAAAAATTAAAGCATATAATTATCTGACTTTTGCCGCCTTTGGTGCCGTCAATAGGAGCTAAAACTTAAAAATTATGGTTTTAGCTGTCGTTACAATACAAGATGTAGTTATTTTTTTTTTTTTTGTATTTTTGTCTATGGAACAAAGCATTGTGCGTCGTGTGCATCCTGACAATATTTATTACGATTTTACTTTGAAGTGCTTCAGATATGGTTTGTGTATTTACTTTATGAAAAGGTACCCATACCCGGGTAATTAGTCAGGTACATAGGCTATATATAAAATTCTAAAATTATTGTATAAAAATAGTGTTTGCTAAACCCCGCTTTGAAAAATAAAATGCGCTGTCAAGTTTGCAGTTTGCAGTAAATCAGTAAAATTGCGTACTTTAATTACTTTTTCTCTATTTTCTCTTGGCGGAAAGAAAGTACCCTATATTTTAACGAAGATACTAAGGTATCTTCTCATAAAATTTTATTGAAATTCATCTAGTAGTTTTTATGTGATGCAAACACAGACACCAAACAAAAATTCGAAAAAAAAACAACTTTATAACAACTACCTTTAAAAAAGTATCTTTTATAAAGAACAAAATTTTATGAGAAAGTACCTTTTATCAAAAAAAAAAAAAAAAACTTCTGCAAAAAGATACAAAAAGGTACCTCTTATATAAAAGTATCCTTTAAAAAGTGAGTTTAGTTAAAAACTAAATAAATCAGTCAAGTGCGAGTTAGTGTCACACACGTAGGGTTCCGTACTATGTCTTATACGCCTTTAAAAACTCAAGTTGATAATTTGTTCATGTCTTATGGGGCACCCTTTTCTTTTTAAAATCAAAGTCATATTCGCGAAAATTGCACAGCTATTGGAACACCCTTTAAATTTTAGGAATTATTGTTATAACGGCCATGGTAATACACTTTCTATAAAATATCAGGCCTACCTATTTCGGTTCAAAAATAAGGTAATATACGTAAAAAACATGTCACTGATGGATCACCCTTTAATTTTTATTATTTGTTATAGTTTCCATAGTAACAAACCTTTTATAAAAACTTCAAGTGTTTACTTATTATTGTTCAAAACTTAGGCCATATACACGCAAAGCACGTCACTCTCGGAACACCCTTTAATTTTAATGTTTTATAAAACAGAAAGCGAACATAGAGTTAATTACTTTCTGCAAATTTTAAGTGGTTGCCTCCTATAGCTCAAGAAATAAAGACATAACGGCAAATAACACCTCACTTTCGGAACACCCGATAAGTTTCATTATTTATAAGTTTTCTATTTGTTACTATAGCGGCCACTGCTATACACCTTCTGTGAAAATTTCAAGCGTCTACCTATTATGGTTCAAAACTTAGGCCTTATACATGCAAATCCCACCACTATCGGAACACCCTTTAATTTTTAGGTTTATTTTTTTATACTTATTTTTATAGCGAACTAAGTTTTAATTACTGTTTTTAAATCTTGAGTCTATGCCTCCTACAGTTCACAAAATAGGCACATATTCGTGAATAACACCTCTCTATCGGAACACCCTATAAGTTTTAGTATTCGTTGCTATAGCGACAACAGCTATAAATCATCTGTGAAAATTTCAAGAGTCTACCTATTACGGTTCCAGAGATAAAAGGCGCTGACAGACGGACAGACGGATAGACGGACAGACGGATAGACGGACAGACGGACAAACATTGTAGCGAAAACAATAGGGTTACGTTTTTACACTTTGTGTACGGAACCCTAAAAGGTACCTTTTTAATAACAAAATTTTTTTTTCACTTAACCACTTTCGGTCACAGAAGTACTTTCGTCATAATTGTGCAGCCCATGTGGATACTCGTACATACATATAAATTAAATAAATTTTGAAAATAACAGGAAATGAAAGGCTGTTGCTAGAATCAAATTCAATTTGCATTGTTTTTATTTGTACATCATGAAATAAACCAACCCCACCTACAAATTTGTTGCTTTAATATAATTTATACAAACATGGAAGGGGTTGAACAATACTTCGAACATTGGTGTTTGTACAGGCAGACATGTGTGTATGTATGTATGTGTGTAGTGTGTCTTTATATAAAGTGTAGGTGTTGCTTCTGGTAATTTTGTGTATTTAAATATTCATGAATAAAATTAGATTTTACTAAATATACAAGTGTGCTTGCATTAATATTTACATATAAATTTATAAGTGTAGAGGCAGGTAATTAGTATTTGTTTGTTTTCCTAGTTTTGTGAGTTTTTTTTTTTTAAGTAGACATGTAATTTGAACATGAGGCAGGAGTTTTTGATTTTGAGAAGGTTATAGGATTTTAATACTTCAGAATTTTGCTAAATAACTAGATACACCAATAAGTGTTTGCATGAATTATCGTGGTATATCTCTAAAAGAGACTAGGAGAAAGTTAAACTGAAATTAATTTTCAATCGGAACCATAAAAATAAGTCTAGCAATTCAACGATAAGTGATTAGGCCTTTAACTAATATATCACGAGATTCAAAATTAAGAACAAATTTTTCGATCGACCCAGTTAATATCAAATTTTCTGTTGGGTATACTTAAAACTGTTCAACTATTAACTAGTTTTTGATTAAAAAAAAAAAAACAAACTGAAATCAATGTTAGTTTATTTTAGACATATAAATTGTTTAACATTTGGCATATGTACAACTTTGTTTTAGAGTCTTATATATATTCGATTATACATATATTCCTTATATTCCTTATATTCCTTCCTTACTCCTTTCTGAAGTATAGGATAGCGAGAAGTTTTAGTAATCAATTTATGTAAATTGTAATGCTTCTGTATTTCCTTAAATAAGTAGGGCTGCGGGCAAGCTTGGTTGGCTGTTAAAACTTTTATAAAGCGATGCTTTCAACATCCCAGTGAAAAGGAATTAACTGACTATCCGATAGTTTATTTAAACGAGTGTGTATATTACTTTATTTTTCGGGATATAACATTATATCAAAAAACGAAATTGCCAAACTGCGAAAAACCAAATTATGTTCTCTGCAACATAATATGGTTGTTATACACATTACTCTGGTCACGATAAGCATGTTTTTGTTTACATCATTATCATTAATTCCTAATCACATTGAATCATCATCATGCTGGCGAACTTTTAATTATATTTAGCTCTGAGTCGAGTGATCAAACATTTTTTATTCACATTTAATTACTCAACATAACTCAGCATAAAATAAAATCAACATCATGCTGGTGAGGAAAGGTCCCAAGGAAATCGCACATGTTTTATTTATATGATCGAATAACGATCGCTAGCGATGAATAAAATTAAGGCACATGAATTATTTGGAAAATGTTGTTTTAAATATCACATCAGTATGGAACAAGGAAACGCTTCGTCTATAAAAATAATAATTATCAGGCAACCAAACTGTTTTTCTTACACTTAGTCCCCTCCTTTTACACTCAGTATGCAAGAAATCACACTAGTCGATTTGGATTGTGTTATTCTTTATAAAGATAATTGATTGGAGCCAACAAACATCCGAACTGATTAATATGAAGCGGTTGATGATTGGAATCACAGAACCAACAAGAAGCACATGATTCGATTGATTTAAAATAAACAGCGAAGATACAACTTGTTCGTTTGTATGCAAAGGCAAATTTTCAAGTTGCTGATTACTTATGGATATTTTTTCAAGCGCCCGTTGGCGTTCTCTGATATGCAAGTCTTATTGATATTAAAATTATGATTGTATTCTTTGTACATTCCCTGAAGGAAACCTGGGGACAAGTGGCTCCAAGTCATCACTTTTGCTAACTCTAGGTCGACATTGTCAACATAGAGGCTACATATTTATATTTGCCTTTGATGAGAAAAGAAATCTTATAACGTTCACAATTTATTATAAGATCCGATCTAAAAATCGCACAAAGTTAATCACATAACGTGATTTTATTACATTTACTTCAGAAAAGTATGAAAAATGTAGACTAGAAGTACTAAAATGTACTAGTCAGTCACTAGTTCCAATGTCTACATATGGGGTCAAAAGAATTACCTTATAAATAGTACCAATGTCAGTAGTGCTTGTTCAACGACAAGCACATGTTACATGTCTATAGTAAATAACATTGTCTGGGGGATTATAAGCAAAGGCCCCCAACCAAAAAAAGGGGTTAAAATAAAAATGCATTGGTTTGCTAAATATTTAGCAAAGTGAAATTAAAATTTTTTACATGTTTTGTTCTCTTTGTGAGATTCTCGTTGAGATTGTGTGTGCTCACATACCCTTAGGGGTTTGCGGGGGGGCTCTTGATTATAAGTCACTAGTGCTGGTGATTGTGTCAATACTAACTCAGTTCAGTTACACTATTGACATTTCCTGCAGGGTTTTATTAACACTAAAAATACCTCTTTCAGTTCATTATATTTCTATTTATATTTTTTGTATTATTTTTTTAAATTATCTAAATGTTCAAAAGTCAAAAATAAATGACTAAATATGAATATAAACATAACAATAAACATAAAAATAAAATTGCAACAAAATATACTTTTCATTTTTAATAGAGTCTTATATAAACAATAACAAAAGTATTAAAATAAAAAAAAAAACATGGAAGTGTTGTTTATGGACTGTGCTAAATTCTAGAAACAATCATTTTAATCACTGGCCATTTTATGGTCTCTTTTATTGTAAATGATTGTAATTGAGCAATAACCGTTCAGTTTGATTTTCAAAGCAAACATACATATTTGTGATTTGACAATCTTCCAAAAAATTATTTACAATAAAATTTCAAAGCATTTATGATGATTAAGTTGTTTTCAGAATGAAAAATTTTGAAATGAAATTGTAAAACAAATCATTACTGTTAGACAATTGCTTTTGCAAACATCAATGGTTTTCTTTTTTTTTTTTGTAACTTAATCAAACAAACAAAAAATATAACTAATTAGAAAAAATTTCTGAATTGAAGAAATTTGCTTAAAATTCTCAGAAAAAAATAGAAATTTGATAGAATATTTTTACACATTGCTGGTTAATGCTTTAAACACATAGACAACAGCGGCTACACCTCTGCACGACTGCAAATGCTGGTGGCTTTAATCGTCGCCGTGTAGTCAGCTATTTTATATTATTAACGACGAGAGCTATGGACATTAAAATTCTGACTTTGTTGTATAAATATGTACATATACAAAATAATTTTGTAAAAATATTTTTGAAAATTTTTTTTTTGAATTTCAAAATTTTTTAAAAATTTTTTTTTGAAAATTTTCTAAAAATGTTTAGTAAATATTTAAAAAAAATTTATTTTTTTTTAGTTTTATTGATTTTTTTTTAATTTAGGACCTTCCTGCTCTTTATATTGAGTTAGAATGGTCAAACTACAGCAGAAAAAAAATCCTTCAAAAAATTTTCCTCATATTTTCCCCATATGCCCTTTAACTGGTCATGGTTATCAGTGGGCACCATTAGATACCTCTATGTATATTGGTTTTCATAAAAGCCTTTAATATAAATCAAAGCAGACAAACCTTACGAAAAATAAACACAAAATCGGAACTCGCAGGGAGTTACAGATCCCCCGAGATCTGTATGTACTCCTTGCGATCCACTTGTCGGGGTCTTATATTTATTTAACAAAAAAAAAAAAAAGGAAAAAGATAATCATTAAAACAGAAAAAAAATTAAAACAACAAGAAATATAAAGGTGGGCGTGGTTTTTTGCCAGCAGCCTCCAATGGGAAGATCCGATGTTGCTGAATTAAATCACAAAATTTCCGAAACTATGCCTGGCAGATTGATGGGCTTAAAATGTCTGTACCTTGTCTGGTGCCTTCGCAAACGATATTTCAACGTCAACACGGATAGACAGAAAGATGGACAGACGGATAGACGCAAATGAATATTGTACAAATTACACACGGGGTCGGAAATGAACATTGTAGAAATTACACATAGAATGACAAACTTATATACTCGTATACCCTTTCCACCTGTGGTGAAGGGTATAAAAATACAGTACTGTTACAATTTCAAAACAAATATCTCACCAAACAAAAATCAAATATCCCTCAAAAATAAAAGTTGTATACCGATATATTCGCTACCATAATCGTTTAGAAAACGTTGTCTCAATAATTTTCTGTTTTGTTGTCTTTGTTTTCTTTTCACCTGAGTATTTTTAAAATAATGAAACAAAATGACACAATCGTTTTCATTGTTTCTGTGGGCTGCATGCAAAATGACCCTATGAAAAATCTCCCAAAAGCATAAATGAAAAATTGCTCAAGAAATCTTCATACAAAATTGGGTAATATTTCATATGAAAAGTAACCCAAACATTTTGGGTGTTTTTTCGTCATTTTTGGAGAATAATTCGTTTTTATATTTTTGGTCGATTTTTCATAATAAAAAAATTGCCCAAATGTTTGAATGAAAGATCACCCATTTTTGATAATAAAAGTGAAAAAAAACAATGGTTGGTCTTAAAAGCGATATATTTTTAATAAAAAATTATCACTAATAATAAAAAGTTATAAAGTTTACCTTAAACCGCAGAAGTGTTAACATTAAAAATTTATTAGGATTCAAACTGGAAAAATAAGCAACTTAGTGTCTGTCTCTGCTTTTCCAAAAAACTGATTAATTTATAGAAAATGTATTGGCATCACATTTAAGGTTGTACCAGTGGCAGTTTTCAAAAAGCTTCTGATTATTTAAGTAAATTGTTCTGCTTTGTTTCTTTTAGACTAGTAAATATTTCTAGTTATGTTGTTATAAATAAGTTACTAATATGAGTTGAAATATATAATTATTGTTATTAATGTATGTATTGTTAAACTTTAGAAATAGGCGCCATAGGCATAAAATTTTTATAACTTATGAAAAATAGGGCGATTTTTCATATTTTTCATATTTTATAAAAATTTTTTGCGCGATTTTTCATATTTTATAAAAATTTGTTGCCTTTGGCGCCTATTTCTAAAGTTTAACAATAAACAATAATTAATTTATTAATTAATTTAATTAATTGCAACTCATATTAGCAAACAATTTGTACCTTTATTATTTTTTTTATTCACATACATATATTTCCTTTCATATTTATTTTAATGAACCCATACAATATTTATTTGCGTACATTGGCAACAATATATTTAACTTGGTACCAAAACGCTTCCTAACAGACTGTGATCACACATTACAGACAACTTCTTCTCAAAGCTTGCTCAATGAATTCAATCAACGGTTCAATTAATTTAAATCAACGATTTAATTTAGATACGTTTGTAGCGACTGTGACCGCGGCTTTCTTCGATTTTGATTAAAGATTACATACAGAAGTTGCAAGCTGAAAGCTTTCTCGATAAATTAAACCAATATCAATGCCCTTACTAAAACTATTGACATTTTTAAATTTTAATAAGAAAACTATAAATAAATTTGGGCGATAATTCATTTATATTTGGGTACTTTTGTCACAATTTTTGGGCCAAATTTTCATTTTTCTTTTTTGGACAATCTTTCATTTCTTTAGGGTGATTATTTATTCGGCAATTTTTCATTTTTGCTTTTGGACGATTTTTCATAGGGCCATTTTGCATGCAGCCGTTTCTGTGTAGATATTGTTTTACTAACTGAAAGGGACAGAACGAAAACAAACGTTTCGTTTTGTTTATTTTCGTACTCTGATTTATATTTCTAGCCGTTACGACGGTAACGACGTTTTTAGTACAAAAAGATCTATCAAAATCTAAGTTTTTAGTCTTTTAAGTTTTGGTTTTGCTGAATAAAATCAAACAGTTTAACGTGTAACGTGATTTCACTGTTCTGCAGAGAAATCCTCCTTTAAAAAAGAGGGATGATTGTACTTAATCAAGATTTGCGCATCGATATTATTAAAATATGGCGGACTTCTAAAACGGTTAATTTTTGTATTTTTATATTTTTTTCGCCACTAATTTCTGAATAATTCTAAAACTGTTAGATAAGTGTATTTAACTGAACGATAATTTTATTCTGCATCTTTCCATTTATCCTAATAGAACAAATCAGTTTTGTTGAAATATACTAATGTGAACCCTTTATTAAGGGACAGTTATTAAAAACACCCCTTAACAAATCTACCTGATAGGAATAAACTAAAAGCAGATTTATATGAAGCAGATCGGATCCTTCATATTCATAACTTTTTTTTTAAGGAGAAAAAATAGTTTTGCCATAACATTGCTGTCAATGATAATTTTTTTTTTATTTTACGACGTGCAAGCATTTTTATTACTAAATTTGTCCCTTTTAATATTTAAGTCCTTTTAATCCTTTAAACATGATGTGAAACAAGTGTTACAATTCGATATGATGTTCCTTTTTTTATTCAAAAATTCTTTTTGTTGGTTAATGTGTTTTTAAATAAGATTAAGATGGATTTTTTTAACCTTTTCTTGTGTGAGCTTTAAAAAAAAATAAAAAATATAAGGCAAAGTTCCCTCTTTTTTTAACTTCTATAAAAAGGATTAATTTTTGTTCACAAGAAAACCGTTTTTCGGTGTTTCATAAAAGTGTATTTAGAAAATCAAACTATCACAGTGGGCCTAAAAACACATTTTTCATTTTTAAATATACAAAATAAGAAAAAAAAAACAATCATGAGGAGGCAAGGTTTAGGAAAGTCATACAGCTTAAATATATGCTCGATATACATACATGTAGGTGATTAACAATATTATAATAATTTTTATGAGCTCTATTTTTTAAATTATATTTACCTTAAAAACTGAAAAAATCAAGTCAAGGTGGTTTTTTGAGATATAAATTTAAACGGATCGAGATATTCTTACAAAACTTGGATATTATATAAATTTCAAACTTTTCTATTTTAACATATTAATTCCCGAAACAAATAATCGGTGCTTTGAACTCCAAAATATTTAACAACAATTTATAAATTTTGTTTAGAAATTGGCAGGTACACCACGACAAAAATACTAACTTAAGGTCAATCCTCTCCCAACCTAAAAGAGATACCCTACACATGTACGCACATTTTCTATAGATATTTTCCAGGCCTATTTAACTTTATAAAATCTTAACATTTGAGTAAAAACTAAACTCTTAAGGAGGCCGACCGTTCGCAGTTCGACTCAGAAACACCTCTGCTTTGCCTGCGGTTCATGAGATACCGAATTATGTATGTCCATAATAAATCGTTTTCAACCCACTGTCCGTCCTGATAATATTTTGTTCAATTTCGCTTTAAAAGTAATCCACACCAAATTTTAGGATTCTTACGTATTTACTTTATAAAAAGGTACTCTGTATTAATTTCTCAAATTTATATAAAATTCTAAAACTTATTGTAAAGCTTTGTAAAAGGTGTTTAAAATGCTTTAATAACAAGGTTATTCCACAAAATAAAAATAAAATACAAATCAAATACAAAATTTATTCAATTGGCTATTTGGCAGTAAGTAAATTATATTTTGTTATTCTTTCAATATAGCGTTATATGATAAGCAACCGTGTTTAAAATATCCCGCTTTCAAAAATAACAGGGGCCTTAAAAGTATGAAGTACCTTTAAATCCTATTTCACAGCTTTTATTCCACTTTCTCTTGGACATAATTTTGCGGAAAAAGGTATACTACATTTGAATTTGGATACTAAGGTACTTCCTCACAAAATTCTGTTAAAATCCATCCAGTAGTTTTTACGTGATGCGAACGCAGACAGACAAACAGACAGACAGACAGACAGGAAATGACTTACTGTTTTATTTTAAGTATAGATATTCCTTTTAAGACAATAATGTTTGCAGTTTTATTTTCGGATTATGGATTATGACCAAAAATAAGTAAACATTTTATTTAATTTATCTGCATTTTTATCATTTTATCACTAAATCAAAAGGAAAATACTGTCATATTGATAAAAAATCTTTAATATAAGAATTTTAATAAAATTATATGTTTAACGAAAATAAAATTATATGTATAATAACCTACTACAAGGCTTCACCCTATTTTACAGTATTTAGTAAATTAAGTAAATTTTTGGTTGAGTGTAAACGTGTTGCGAAAACGATTCTAAATTTCTCGAATTAATCTTTCCGATGGACGATTATGAGCACCATAAAATGTACGTAATGATCGATGGATTTCTCGAAATGAACCACCCAAGACTTTCAAAATAAATTTAAATAATTGACAAACGTTACTTCGGCCAGAGTCTACTCATTATAAAGTCACAAAGTGTTGTTAATTTAGAGTTCTCTGCCTAAAAAACGCGTGATATATAAAAATTACATATTTTTTATGTAAGTAGTTTAACATTTGTACATTAAATAGCTGATTACAGTTTTTGTTTTAGCAATCTCCTGTTCGCCGTAATTGAAATCTTGTTCAGAAGAGTGTGATGTTTACATTTTTTTTTTTTTTTTTTTTTTTTTGTGAAACACGAAATATTACTTATGTTGATTTTATTCTCCATTCTCAATTTTTTAAAACATTATTTTTAAATAAAATATAAGTGTAACATAATTTCAAAAAAATCTCTTTCATGCTGAAGACGGATGTAGCGATCCGGAAAATGTATTACATTCCGCTAGTGTCTAATTTTTATTTATCTTTTTATAATATATAACTTCAACCAGAATAAATACTAATTAAAATATAAATATATATATAAATATTTTAATTATGTTTCAAAAAGTCCATATCAAGGCGAATCCAAAATATTGTTCGGACGTTATTACAATATGTGTTTCGATTTAGCTTTGAAATTAATCTACACCAAATTTCAAGACTTTTACTTTTATAGTGCCTTAGTTGTGGTTTATTGCCCTTATGCTAAATAAATAAAGTCTTCTTAAAGTGTACTTTAAGACAAAATTTATAAAATTTGAAATAAAGTAGACTTGAAGTAGACTTAAATTATTTTGCATAAGGGCATATGTATTAAATATATATAAAGGTACACACCATGAATAAAATTCCTAAATTTGTATAAAGTTCTAAAACTATTTTCGAGTTCTGTAAATAGTTTTTAAAATATCCCGTTTTCAAATATAACAGGCGATGTCAAGTTTGCAGTACTTTTGCTCTATTTTCTATTGGAAATGTGATATTTTTTTTGCCAAAAAAAAAATGATCCTATATTTGAATCAAGACACTAAGGTACTTCGTCAGCTTTTCAAATCAAATTCATCCAGTAGTTTTTACGTGATGGGAACACAGCAAGACGGGCAGAGAGAAAGACAAAAAATCTAAAAATAGCTGTTTTGTATTCCATTTTGATTACTCACTACTGGTGCAAAATATTCAAAAATTATTTCATGTACAGAAATGGTCCTGTTATTTTATTTTACTGTAGAGGGGATACCGATGCAGACCACTCACTACCTTCATGGCTCCCTTTTTCACCCGCTTCGTTCTTCAATGATTTCTGGTATCCGACTGGAAATTTACGAATACCTTACTTTCATTGCGTCTCGTGCTGTCATTAGTCTTTTACTATCGACTGTAGTGATTTCAGACTGGCGACTGATCCATGTCGAAATTCTTCCTCATCACAGAGTCTATGGTAATTGTTCACATTTTCTTAAGGCTAAGGTCTCCACAGCATCTCCATTTTTTTTAAATTTGTCTGCCCGTAGACCAAAGCCTTTTTATGTTAACCCTTTTCCAGGCACAGTCTGCAAGTAACGTCTTACCTCGATTTTTAATTTGGGCAGATTATACTTGAGAATCCGTGACCTCTCAATAAGGCAGTTAACCATTTGTAGGCACCCAGATTATATCCAAGCTCCTTGTTGGTCTTCCTGTCAAATTTGTAGTGCAAAATTCCAGAATCTTTGGTGAAAATCGAATCCACATCCCCGGACTAATAGACTAGCACACTACCTACTAACCCACCCAGGCACCCATATGGTCCTGTTACTAATTTAATACATATACATATGTATGTACAGATATAATATTTTCATATCATTTAATTTAAATATCCAAATTTAAGCACTAAAAATCAATCAAATTAAGCAAATGCTATTTAAGCAAAAATTTTTTGTTTGTATTATGTTTAGAAAAAAATTGTACATTTAAATTTTTGAATAAAATATCACGTTTTGTTTTTTGTTACAATAAAATTGTATGTCAAATTACATGACAACTAACCGCATTGTGGTTAAACTGTGTAATTAACGCAAAGCAATGGAAAAAGTGTGCAGTCATATAGACACATCAACGATTTTGTGTATTAGAATAACAATTTCTAGTATTAAATGAGAAGAGTTTATTATACCCTACACCTCACGCGGACATTGAATACAATACAAATTTTAATTATTTAATATTTTTAGGAACCGTTATTAATATAATAGGTTTTTTAAGGATGTAATGCGCTTCTGCGGATGTTTATATTAAAGCACTACATAAGCTCTGAAAATAAAGCTCATAAGACGCTCATTATGATATTTAATTGAATTCACGTCTCTGCATTGCACACGAGTAACGATGCGTGGACAAGTATAAACACCGAAGAAGAACGAGCTAAATATGATGAGCTTGAAGAGTTTCGATAAGCAAGTAGTAAAGTAAATGTTGAACATGTAGAATAAATGTTGAATATTTAGAATAAATGTTGAACATAATAATAATGAAATTGGGCGAGTTCATGCACAACCATAGTTCGAGTGTAGAAACGAAAAACACATAATGGGCTTTTTATTATTCATTTTTTTTTTTCGTCCAAAAGCTCTGAGTGAACACTGCGCTCACTATTATAGAAAGTTCGTTTTACTCGATCAGCTCATTGCGTTTATGATACAACCAGAGTTTTGCTCACTAATAGTTAGTATGGTATGAGTAGAAATGTGTTCAGTAAGCTAGTTTGTATTCCAGAACACAAACTAGCTTGTGCTCATGAGCTTATGAGCACAAATTATTCAGAAGCTTAGCCAAAAATTGAAAAAACTATTTTTTATAATTTTTTATCAAGAAACCAATAAATTTGCTTAATAAAGAAAAAGTTATTGAAAACTTATACTTTTCTTTGGTAAAGGGTGTATAAGGTTCGGCACAGCCGATTGTGGCTCTTGTACTTGTTTTAATTTGTTTTTCTTTCTCCTATTCTTATCTTTTAACTTAATTAAATGTCAATTTGGTTTCTTTTGCAGTCAAATGTCATTTAATTTGAGAAACACGAACAAACATCAAATTTAAATAAAAAACGAAATAAAATTTAATAATGAAATTTAATTTTCATTTACCATCATTATGTGTGACAATTATGTTGTAGTTGTTTTACCAAAAATCATTCCACACTTTCTTCTCCTCTTAATGTAAATGAGTCAGTTTGAATGTTTAATTTTCGTGTACATACTTGTGTGGATGTGTGTCGTTGTAAATTAAAATAAAAAAATAAAAAAGAAACAAAATGAGAGAAGAACAATTTCAGTTGACATTTAATTTACACAAGTTTCTGCTTTCAAATGTTTGTAGTTTTAGCAACCGCAAATCTACACAAACCGTACTTTTGTCTTCTAGTAAAATTATTATGTCTGGTTTTAATGTTACCGCACAAAACAAACACACATACTAGTTAACTTTTGTTAGGATGTATGTACAGACACACATACATGTGTAGCCTTCTTTATCTTACATCTTAATTTGTTCAAGGATACTAAAGGATGTTTTAAATAAATCGAAAACAAAAAAAGTTTTGCTCATTTTAATGTTTTTAACTCTTGTTTGGCAAGAGGTGGTACGAAGTGTCATAGAGAAACAGTTACTGGCAGTCATTCCGTCAGTTTGGCAGGCGAATGGCCAACAGACACTTGGGAGAAAAAAGAGAGGGAAAATTTGTTAAAGTTAGTTGTCAGTTGGTTTTTAAAATATTTTTATTTTTTTGTTTGATTTTAGTTCTTTTTGTTCTGGTATTTTAGTCTTGAAAATTTAAATTTTTTTGAGTGTGATTGAGTTATGTTGTATATGTATTAGATATTTTGGCCACTTTCCTAACAGTATCTGTTTAATTGAGCAAAATTAAGTTATGTGTACTTTTAGTTTAGTTGTGTGTTTTTGTTTATTTTTTTTTGTACGAACGTGGCTTTTGAAATTTTATTCAATTTCCCTTAACACGAAAAATATATTTAATTATAATCCATAGAAACCGTAAAAACATAAAATTTTGGTAGTTCGCGTAATATTATTGCAATTATAGTTAAACTTCGGGTTCAGTCGAAAGACAAAGGAAAAAGGTGATAAACAGTTTGTTTTTTTTTTGCTATTACCTTAATTATAAAAATAAAACTGGACTGGCCTACACTCAACTTTACCATACCAAATGGAAACAGATATTTTTATGGATATATTACATAAAGAATAAAAGTTCAAAGTATATTCAAATCGAAAAAAAAATTATTTTCGATTTGGGGTATTAGGTAACTACCCCTTGCCACTTCCCGATTATGGCCAAAATGTATACAGCTCTTCATCTCCATAAACCAAAGAAACATACTGAATTTCATTTTGATATGTCATACGGTATGACCTGTAGAGCGTTCACAAAATTTGGGGGTAAGGAAACTATACCTTGCCCCCTCCCGAATATGCCCAAAAACTATACAGCTCTTTATCTCTACATACCAAAGGCACATACTAAATTTAATTTTGATACGTCCAACGGTATGACCTGTACAAACTCCACAAAAATAGTGGCATACACACCCACCAACCCACAGACATCATCGCGAAAATAGTCAAAATGGATTCAGGAGACCTCTAAACATCTTCTTAAAATGGCTAAAGCGGTTGGATTCACAGTAAACCATCCCGCCATCTTTATTTTTATATACACCCAATTCTGTTTTTACATTGTCTTTTTTTACACATAAAAAAAATTGTTTTTTACATGATTTTTTTCCATTTAGCTCGATTTAAAATCTTTTGATCTTAGATTTAATTTGTAAAATTTAAGTTTTGCGAAATATTTTCATATCAAAAATTTAGAGGAATTCCCTTTTCGTGCAAAGAATCATTTTTACTTGTCTTAATATTTTGTAAATTTTTTTAATGCATCTTTAAAACATGACGTCGTAAATTACAAATAAAAAACTACAACGTAAAGCCATTACTTTAGAAAACAAAATTGAAATTTTAGATCGCCTTCGAAATGGAGACAGCTCAACATTTCTTGTTCGGTTTCAATGAAGTCACAGTAAGAACTATAAAAAAATTGAAATTAAATTAGGCAATCGTTGATTTCTGGAACGAAACTATCAAAGCAAATAAACGGTGCAAATACACATTATATGTACATGCATATATGTATGTGTAAAAATAAACATGATTTCTCGTTCTTAAAAAATTCTCATTTTTACTAATTTAAATAGGTTTTACAGATAAGGAACCAATCACCTATTTTTGTTTATGATCAACGTCTTTTTTTACACGGATTTTTCTGGAACCAATCTACCATGTAAAAACAGAATTAGGTGTACTGCGAAGTACATATATATAATTTATAAATTTTTAATATTAACTGACAAAAACTTCCTCTAAAATATAAAATACTAGCTATTCCCACACACGTTGTGTGCATCCTGACAATATTTTGTTTGATTTTGCGTGGAAAGTTATCCACACTAAATATTATAGTGCTTCATATAGATAAAATTCTAAAATTCCCAAAATTATTCTAAAGCTCGGTAAAAGATGTTTAAAATATTTTAATAACAATGTAATTCCACACAGTAAAAATACAAATCAATTACAACTTTTATTCAATTGGCTATTTGGGATTAAATTTATTTTTTATTTATTTATTAGTCTATAGATGAAATCCTTACACACTATAAAATGTGGTTAATTCCACGTCAAATCAACAAGGCAATCAAATTGACCACCTCAGACCTTATTGAAACCTTTTCTATATTTATTCCTTGACTCTCTGAATCCAAACACAACTTTAAAAAAATTCTATATCTGATAGTTTTTTAGCTATACTGTTATAGAAGTGAGAAAACATCGCTTTTTTGCATATGCGCTCGAGGATTAAACACATTCCAACTCCAGCTCTAAAAGCCTTAGGAAGTTGAGAAATGACATCTGTTGCGCAACCGTGTTTAAAATATACACCTTTTAAAAATAAAAGCTGCCTTTAAATCGGTAAGCAGTACCCTTAAATCGGTAAAAAAAAATTGAGTGCTTTTACTTTACTTTCTCTTGGAAGCAAAATATTTTTGCGGAAAAAAAGTATCCTATATTTGCAGTAGGATACTAAGGTACCTTCTCACAAAATCTGTGTAGAATGCATACAATTTTTCGTGATGCGAACACTGACAGAAAGACAGACAGGAAATAAGTTACTGTTTCCTTATATGCATAGATTAATTGAGAACACCATTCTCAAAAATAAAATATATGTATTGAATATGTATGTTGTTTAACTAGAAATATAGTTAAACACAAGACAAGAGAAGGAGAAAACCATTACTACAAAAAAAAGAAAAAAGATTTATTAAGATCAAATAAAAACTTTTTATAATTGTTAACCAAACCTCTTTCGTATTCTTTATACAGTCTTTATCTGGTATTCAATTTACTCATGTTGAGCAATCAAATTTATTCTGTAAATGTATCGGGTTGTTAAATTTTAAGTGCCGATGTTGGATGTGAACCACAAAACGTCTAGTTTTTTTCTGCATTTAATTTGACATTTCTCAATTTCAAAATAACTCAATTTGAAAGATACACAAGCGAGCAACGCGTTAAAGTTATGCAGGCTTATTATGAAAATGGGCGTTCAAATAAAAATGCACTTCGTGATTTTTTCGGTCATATAATCGTCCAAATGTGTGTACAATCGGAAAAATCGTGCAAAAATTTTAGCAAACCCGGTCTGTAGGAGATGTGAAAACACCAGTACATGCTCATACAGCTCGTACTGCAGAAAATGTTGCTGCTGTTCGCGATAGTGTGGCTGAAGAGCCGTCCACCTCAACTCGTCGTTGTGCCCAACATTGCACCTCTCACGCTCGTTGCTGATGAACACTGTGCATAAAGACTTGTATTTAGACGCTTACAAGGTGCAATTGACTCAAGAACTAAAGCCTCTTGATTATTCTAAACATCGCCAGTGGTCAGCATGGTGGTAAGATATGGCAACGTTGGATGATCAATTTTTTGAAGAAAATCATCTTCAATGATGAAGCACCCTTGAACCTCAGTGGATTCGCCAATAAGCAGAATTGCCGCATTTGGGCGAATAATAATCCAAGAGAGATTGTCGAAAAACCAATGCATCCACAAAGAGTGACTGTTTGGTGCGGTTTATGGGCTGGCGGCATCATCGGGCCGTATTTTTCAAAAATGAGGCCAGTCAGGAAGTTATTATGAATGGTGTTCGCTATAGATAATTTTGATGATGTCTGTGGGTGGGTGAGTGTGTTTGAGTGTATGCCACTATTTGCTAATGCTCATTTTTGTGTTTGCGTATTATTATCATTTCATTGAATTCATAGCTCAACACTTAAAAAAAATCATTCTATTTTTTATATATATTTTTTTTTCAGAAGTATATTTATACCTTAGTTTTCTCAAACAGAAATGAACTTTGATATCGTAATTGTTCTTCTCCTCAAACATTTCATTTATATAATATTCTCTTGTTTTTTTCCTTTTGAAGATTCATTAGTTTAATTAAATTTTTCGGTTTCGGTTTATTATTTTCTCTATATTATGTTTCTACTGATTACAAATCTTAAATCAATATTCAGTATCACCAACAAAAAATTAAAGGATGCAGACTACTACAAACAACAAGCCTAAATAAGGATGATGACTTGTTTGAAATATTTTTTGTAGATACTATTTGTATTTATCTTTTATTACCCACAAGGACTGTGATTTAGTTTTTTGTGGATTTTTTGCCATGAAAACTATTTTTAACAAGACACAAGAAGAAAATTTTGTACAGTCATTTATAGAAATCGGACCGACCAGCCAACCACTCAACCAAGGAACCAAACGACCAACTAAAATGAATAACCATGCCTAATTGCTTGTTTGCCTTTTTTGTGATATTTTTTCATTTACAAAGAACTGCAGTGGAGAATGAGAAGGCATATCTATACATATAATAAATTAGTAACTCATTTCCGACTGTCTGTCTGCTTTTCTTTTGCGTTCGCATCAAGTAAAAACTACTGGATGGATTTTAACAGAAATTAGTATCATTATTCTAATATAGAATACTTTTTTTCGCAAAAATGTTCTTATTTCTAACAGAAAGTGGAAAAAAAGCAGTGAAAGTAAGCAGTTATTTTAGAAGTAAATACATAAACCAAAACTTAAACACCAACCACTAACAGATGGCACTGTTTTATAAAGTATGCTTCAGTATGCCTTAAACTATGCTTCAGTTATAGCATAGTTTAAGGCGGCACTAAAAAATTAAGGGCTTTTAGGTGTTTTTAATAAAATCAATAGCATTGTACTAAGCTTTTGTCGGCTGTCTGTGTCGATCTAAGCACCTATGACATGTTTTCCAAAATCTAGGTGAACGATAGTTCCGGCCTATGCATACAGTCTGTATATTCTACGAACCCTAAAATAGGGCGTTTTCTTGATTTTTTTATACAAGGAGGTCTCCCTTAGTAAGTAGCCAGAAAAAATCTTTCGACGATAAAATTTTACCTAAAGCATCGTTCTAGGACATAGTTTTAGCGGTGGCATAAGCCTAACCAACGTAAACTGTAAATTATGATGTGGATGAAAACTGGGAAAAAGTTGGCAGATACGCATGAAAATATAAAAGACCAAAATATAAGCATGTCCAAAAATTTAGGGCGTTAAAAGTACTGAGATCAAAATTACAACCAAGTTGATTCTTGGTACAATAAATATTGGACCAAGCAAGTCTTAGATAGAAACTTAGTTTTATACATATCTACAGAAAATAAAAATGTAATTCTCAATCCGTGCTCAAGTCACAAAGTGACTGTACAATTTTCTACACCGAACCCCAAAACAGAACATAAATCACCTTATATTTAGTATATGGCATTAAATATGTAGTAAAATATAAAAAAATAAATAAATTTATAATTTTTTTGTTAACGTTGAGTTTTACGTCGTGATCTGGACCTGGAATATAATATTCTTTGGTTTGTTGTTGAGTAAGATTTTCATCATTTAATTAGTTGTCATTTTGCCTTTTTGTTAAGAACTTTTCATGTTTGTGGCTTTTCTCTTATCTAAAAGAAAAATAACAAGATAAAATAAATAAACAGCAATATTCTTCATGTAAACCCAGCAAACATAATACCGCAAAGTTTCAACTCAATTAAAGTCACGGCCTTTACATATCAAATTTTAGATGGATCGGCCTATCGCTTTACAAATGGCTTAGTTATTTCCAAAATATTTTGATTCTACCCCACTGTGCACTGGGTGAATACAATACGTTAAAGAACGCCTTATGGCGCATATCACCACATTAAAAGGAAATATTTTGGTTTGCCATAACCTTTTTGTAAGGTATTGGGGACCTACTAAACTCCACTGCACCATTGGTGGCATCTGTTGAAGTACAACAAGTTACTCCCCGAAGTTACTCACCAAAAACCTGACCCAGATACCCATGGAGCTACCAGTTCCCTTGGTACCAGGCGTTTGGAAACTGGTTAGACCTACAAGGTTTCTATTCCCAGTTCAGGTCCTGTGCAAACCTCATGGACTGATGCTCCTGTATACCTCAGCAGCATTTTTATCAAGGACTTGAAAGTGCATATAACAATACGCTTCTGGTGGGATGTATGGCAGATAATGTTATACAGATTTGTTTCAGGACTAGGTTTATTTTAGGTTTTAGGTCCAAATCACAAACACATAGTTACTCCCAAAGATCTTCGCCAATAACAGATCGTAAATACGTATGATTCCTTTAAAGTTAGCGGTTGCCGTGATTCATCATTTGGAATTACTGCTAAATCGTGTAATATTCTTTGGTGATTTCGCATTATTGGCTAACAAATAAGCAACGTATTCGAGACACAACCAAACATATGACTTCCACAGACTGGCAGCATCCACGGATCCTAATTGAAAACTACATAACAGTAAAATTAAATTAGAGGTCTACGAGGCATATGTGCTGTCATTATTTTTTCTCTAGACACCGATGAAACCAGCGACGCCAACTTGGCTCTTTTCGCACTATTTTTAGCTCTTTTTGGATACCTCTGACGCGAACATTTTTCCTTTAGCACCTTTTCAAAAAAAATCTAACATAGCTATTTTAATTCTTATAAGCAGCTTTGTTAAATAAAATTTTTCCTTTACCCTTTAAAATATGGAAAAATAAATTAACAAAAAAAAAAACAGTTGTACATCGATTCAAAGTATTATATAAAAACAAATACCTACATATATACCCAGAAAAAAAATATTTGACTATATTTGAAAAGGTCTGATTTTTAATCCTCTCTATTTAGCAATGATTTGTAAATAAATTGTAGTACATGGCACTAGTGCTGGCAATTTCTACTACTTTCAGTCACTCGATACAACCCAATACTTTTCAATTGGGTACTCAATAGTACTCAATACTTCCGTTTACATACTAGCAGCAGAAATTTATCGTCGTAGTTGTCAAATATTTTTATAAATTTATTTCTATAAATACTACCGTAAAAGTATCGATTAACTACTTCATTTTTATTTTTATTATCGTGAATCGAGTACTCGGTACCTACTACTCAATACATTGCCAGCACTACATCGCACATTTGAAGTTAAGTTTGAATAAGACTGGTTTACAAATTTTCTTTTGAATATTTAAAATTTCTGATCACAAAAAATTTATATATTTTTCATTTTGGCCATTGGCCATTGACCATTTCATTTCTTTTTTCGATAATTCTACTCTTTAAAGCATCAGTCATAGTCATAGCCTATAAAATTAAGCGAGAAATTATGCCTAATTTGTTTATAGACTGAATTGCAGTGGATCGAATTTAAATTTTCAAAAAGTTTTTAAGGATTTTAAAAAATTTTTGTTATTTCAGAAGCTGTTTTTATCACAAATAATAACAATAAATAAATTTAAGACACAATGGGCCGATATCGATAACATTTTTCTTAGCGCATTTTTATGTTTTTATTTTCATTACATTGGGAAACACCAATGTACCAATATCTTGTCAATGGACGAAATGAAAAAATAGTTTTTTGTGATCAACATTCCCTAATTAATCTACAAAAATACAATACAACGTTTAACAAGTTTCACTCTATAGCAGTATACTCCTATATAATTCAAAAGTCAATAAATTATAAACAGCTGCAAATATAAGAAAAATACTATACATATAAATGAAACAAATGAAAATTCTACTCGGTTTACTTTAGAATTGAAGTAATAATGTATTTCATTTTACAGAACACTATGAAAAGTAAATTCGTGTCATAATAGAAAAAGTTCGGATTAAGTTTACAGAGCAGGGGTGAGAGTGCTTATAATTTAAATATGTACTTATAAAAATATTTGTATATTTTTGTAAAACCTAAGTGAATATTTTTGTAAATGTAAAAACTGTGCCTTTAAAGTACAAATAAAACAATAAAATATACAGAAAAAAAACGTTCATTTAAAACTAGCGCTTTTTAGCTCTTTTTGACCGGTGGGTTGACGCGTTTGGTCTTTGAAAAGTTGGCATCCCTGGATGAAACATAGTTAGTAAAAATGGTTTTGCACGACGTGTATTTGTCATATGACTTGTCAGTAATTTTATGTGTTTGTCAAAATAGCCATTTTACATACGGTTTATAATTGTTGCTTTCAAACGTACATGTGTAATTACATGTGACATAACCTACAATATATAATTTTGCCGCCACACAGTTTTTTATTTCCAGCCACAGCTGATGCAAAGATGCAAACCTAGTGCTTTTACCATATTTTTTGGGCTTTTGGAACCATAAAAAGCATAAAATAACAAAATATCGAGTTGGCATTACAGGATGTGAGATGCTGTGTCACATCAAAATAGAACACGTTCTAAATGAAAAATGTGTATTGTACACATGGAAAATACACATGTTATCTTTGAAAGGGTTCACACGACGTGTATAGAATTTACACTTGGAAAAGTGACAAGTCATATGACAAATACACGTCGTGTAAAACCACTTTAAGCCAGTAGAAAAACTATATTATTTTTGATATATAAATAAGTTCATTGGGTTACTTGTTCTTAATGCAGAACTAAAAAAAAAAATTTAATTGCTTTCTGTAGCTGAAGTTGAATGATACCCTTGATTATATCCCCAGTTTTTTGTCCAATATTTTGTCAATGATTTAATACAAAATTGTTTTTGTTGATTCCTTTAAAAGGTAAAACTTTAAAAATCTCTCTTTAAAATAATAATGATAATTGAATGAATGCATTTAGAAAGCACAACAACTAGTAACTATACAACATAACGAATATCCAAAATGATTTAATATATGAAAGCCACAAGAAAATAGCAAAGTATTAAGATAACAGATTATAATTACAGAATTTCTTTTGCGATTAGGGTTTTAAATAAAATATTCTAAAATCAAAAATATAATTCGAAAAATGAAGAAATTGATGCGAACTAAATAATACTTCTAATTTTAAATTAAAATTATAAAAATATCTAAATATTTAATAATTTCTATATCTAAGTTTGCCGAAAGTGTTTTTTTTAACAGTATATTTTTAAAGGTATCTTGAGTAAATGTTACTTTATTTGAATTTATTAAAAAATGTGCCTTTAAAAAAATATAGATTAAAAAGGAACAATTTCAAAAAATTTTTTTAATAAAATATAGATATTTAATATAGTTTATTTGACCTTTTTATTAATATTAATTTAACTATTTTCTTTTAAGCTTTAGGTCTTTAAATAATTTTATTTTTATTTTTTCGATATTTCGCTACTCCTTTGTGTAGCATCATCAGGAAAAATTAACAAATTAACGTTATGAAAATTACAATTAAGTATTGAAAAAATTTTCTTCAAAGTAACATATTTCAAAAAAAAAAAATTAACAAATTAACGTTATGAAAATTACAATTAAGTATTGAAAAAATTTTCTTCAAAGTAACATATTTCAAAAAAAAAAAATTTTGTCATAAAATTATTAAAAAGTTTTTAAACAAGTACAAACAATAATTAAATTATTTCTTATTTACTAAATGTCTGTAAATTTGAGCTACATTATCTGTGTCTGCCTTAAAATTAATTCTCTGTGTGTTTGGTGTATTAATAATTTGTAACATTTCTAATATGTAACGACGTTTATAATTGTTTTCTGAATTTAGTACTGAAACATTATCAAAATTGGGATAGTGATTTAATTCAGCAAAATGAGAAGATAATGCTGTTTTTTGCGAATTAATATTCCTATATTTTTGGTCTGATTTATGTCCTGCTATTCTAGTTTTAAGTTTATTTTTATTTATTTTATTTAATAGACAGGGTTCTGACAATTAGTAATAAAGAATTCCATAAAAATAATAAGGAAAAAATAAGAAATATTTTAAATGATAATAATTTTCCAAAACAATTAACAAATAGATTAATAAATCAATATGGGAGAAGAAGTAATCAAAATACAAGAGATATTATAGAACAAAAAATTTATAAATCTTTATTATATGTACCAGAAATATCTGCACGTTTAGAAAAATCTAAAATCTTTGATAATACTAAATATAAAATGGCTTTTAAGACTCAAAATACTCTAAACAAATTATTCAGTAACACTAAAGATAGAATCCAAAAATTAGAATTGTCAAATATAGTATATAAAATACCTTGTAACGGAAATGAAAATGAAAATTGTAATAAAGTATATGTAGGCACAACGAAAAATAAACTTAAAACTAGAATAGCAGGACATAAATCAGACCAAAAATATAGGAATATTAATTCGCAAAAAACAGCATTATCTTCTCATTGTGCTGAATTAAATCACTATCCCAATTTTGATAATGTTTCAGTACTAAATTCAGAAAACAATTATAAACGTCGTTACATATTAGAAATGTTACAAATTATTAATACACCAAACACACAGAGAATTAATTTTAAGGCAGACACAGATAATGTAGCTCAAATTTACAGACATTTAGTAAATAAGAAATAATTTAATTATTGTTTGTACTTGTTTAAAAACTTTTTAATAATTTTATGACAAAATTTTTTTTTTTTTTTGAAATATGTTACTTTGAAGAAAATTTTTTCAATACTTAATTGTAATTTTCATAACGTTAATTTGTTAATTTTTCCTGATGATGCTACACAAAGGAGTAGCGAAATATCGAAAAAATAAAAATAAAATTATTTAAAGACCTAAAGCTTAAAAGAAAATAGTTAAATTAATAAAATATAGATATATATTTTTTTTAATAATACTTTCCTTATTTTTAAAAAAAATAATATATTCTTTTCAAAAATAAACCTCTAGATAAGGTATTATTTAATAATAAGTGTTACGAAAGTACTTTGAAAAATTTCTTTTATAATAAAGTACCTTCAAGAAAAAGGTACGAAAAAAAATATTTTTTAAAATATATCCATTAATCTTCTAATAAAATAGCATTCAGAATAGAAATTTTTAAAAACAACCTCTAAAAATTTCTTTAAAATGGTACCTTGAAAATAAAATATTTTTCAATAAATAACCACTAAAACTATCTTTGAAAGCATTGCCCATAAAATAAAACTTTCGCAAAATAACTTTTAAAAAAGTGCCTTTTAAAAAACGGTCCTTTCCAGAACATCAATTAAAAATGCCCTTTAAAAACTGTCTTTTAGAAAACTTAATTTTAAATCAGAATTCTTGAAAAAAAATCATGTAAATTTGGCATTTGAAAAGTGCAGGTATCTTTGAAAAAAGTACTTTTTAAAGAAGTCTAAATACTTTTAAAAAGCTCCTTTTTTAAAACAAGTTCGTAAAAAATTAATAATTTCTTAAATAAATTAACCTTTGTACACGAATTGTTCCATATCACCGTACATTATTTGACCTTATAAGTATTATAGGTGTAAAGTTGCTTAAATCGTTAAAACTTTTATCTTGATTTTTATGCAGTTAACAACACTTATTTTAGTACGCAAAAAAAAAACACATTTCAAAATAGACATGTCTTAAGCATAAATTCAGAAAAATACAATCTTCCCCAAAATCACATTTTGTATAGGGTGACTTTTTATGTTTTTACTACTTGTTGTTTAAACATAATATTATATGTATCAAGCACACGTCTTCTAATTGCTTTACATTCAAAATCACGTCTTCTTAGAGAAAACCTTTTAATTTTATTTATTGTATGGCAACACACTCTGTGTAAATTTCAATTATTATTTGGGAACCCTTTAATTTTTATTTATTATTTGTTGTAGGAGCCATTTTTGTGGGGGGATTACCGAAGCAGACCTTTTAGACCCCCTCCCTTCCTCAATGATTTCTGGCATTTGACTGAAAATTTACGAATACCTTACTACCATTGAGTCTCGTGCTGTTACTAGCCTTTTACTCTAGACTCTAGTGATTTTAGACTTGCGACTGATACATGTCGACATTCTTTCTCATCACGGAGTCTATCGTAAATGCTAGCATTTACTTAAGGCTGAGGTCCACACAGCACCTCCAATTAATATGTGTCTGCCCGTGGTACAAAGCCTTTTTCCAACAACGGTCTGCAAGTATCGTCTTACCGCGATTTTTAACTTGGCCAGGTAATGCTTGATAGTCTGTAACCTGCTCTAACGCTAATAATCACTTGTAGGCACCCAGATTATATCCAAGCTCCTTCTTGATTTTCCTGCCAACTTGTAGTGAACAATGACAGTCTTTGTGGGAATCGAATCCACGACCCCGGACTAGCACACTACCTACTAGCCCACCGAGGCACCATAGGGGCCATAAAAATACACCTTCTGGGAAAATTTTAAGATATAAATACCAGTGTCATACCGCCACAAATCAGAGCTATATTAATATGGTTAGGGTTTTCTCCCATGCGTAAGTTGTCATTAATAATTCTTGCAAAAAAAAACCGACTACAAAACAAATATATGTGCATCAATTCTAAACTAAAAATTTAAAAGGAAGTAATCTGTAAGAAATAGTACGCAAATCAAATACTTCTATACTTTTTACTCTAACAGACAAGTAATATACGTTCTGTACATTCAAACGTCTATTCATAACGACAAATTACGTCAGATATGAGGACACCCTTTATTTGTTTACAGTTATTATTACTGACACAGTAATAAAAAGTAAAGGTTCCAAAGATATGGCCATATAGCTTAAACAATATCACGTAGGGGACACCCTTTAATGTACAATTTTAAATTAAGCACTTATTTTAAAGGACAGATTCTTTGTTAATTTCTAATGTCTGTCTAAAACGGTTCAAAAGTTTGGCCATATGCATCAATTTACATCAACTATTGAGACACCCTTTATAATTTTAAATATTTATAAATGTTACTATACGGGACATAGTAGTGGCGATTCTCTCTAATTTTCAAGTGTTTGTCTATAACGGTTCAAAAGATAGGGCTAGATAGGTAAAATTACATCACTTATGGGGACACCCTTTAGTTTCCAAAAATTATATACTTGATGTTATAAAGGACTTAGATATACAGGTTCAACCGTCTCTCTGTTACGGTTCAAAAGTTTGACAATATACATCAAATTACATCAACTATTGGGACACCCTTTAACTTCTAATTATAAATATTTAATTTCTGATTATAAATATTGGACATTCTGTCCAATTTTCAAGTGATTGTCTACAATGGTTCATATATTTAAATTGACATCACTTATGTGGACACCCTTTAATTTTTAAGTTTATTTTTTTTTATTAATTTCTGTCATTGGCAACTATAGTAATAAGCAGTTTTTTTTAAATTTTAAAAGGCTGCCCTTTACGATTCATAATACACGTAAAAAACACGTATGTTGTATGGGGACACCCTTTAATTTTCAAAATTCTGAACTTCTTTTAAATTGGGACCAATCTGTAAGCATTTCCTTTCTAATAAAGAAAAAATGTTTACAATCGGTTCAGAAATGACTGAGTTCTGCGGACACAAACATAAAAAAGCAACATTCAGACGAATTGATAACCTTCTTCTTTTTTTGAAGTCGGTTAAAAAGTACATTTAACAAAAATTTTTTTCAAAAAGGAACCTTCCAAAACTAATACAGCTTTAAAACTAACCTTAAGAATTACCTTTGAAAAAGCTTACTTTAACTAAATTCCGTCTGAGAAAATGTCTCTAGAAGTTTTTAAAGAAATTTTTTCTCTTGTTTAACTACAATTTATTTACAAAGTTCGTTGTTTAAGGCGTTTAATTACATCAGCATTAATTATGTATTAAGTTAGAAATATTCTTTGTTTAAACTTTATAATTAAGTTGCCTCTTTAGATTAGTATTTAGCCATTCACCTGCAAGTTCTTGTTAAACTTTTTATCATTTTATTAACCAATTTTATGCCAATGTGTTATTCAATTTATTATTAAATCCCTTTAATCTTTATCACAACATTTATCATATTCTACAGATTTTATTTTCTTAGTTCTCCCCTGAGGTATGAAATATTTTTTGGTCTTTTTAATTTTTATTTATTATCTTTCCAACAAACCATTTAAATGCTCTAGTTTCATCTTTTTTGTGTGTTTTACATGTAAAGCTTTTGTATGTTGCCAAGAAAACAATTAAATATTTTTTCGTAACAACAACAACAACAACAATTACCATTAGGTACTACAACTACGACTACTTTGTGCTTAACTTTATCTCCTTAAAATAGTCAAAAAAAATAAAAATACCGTCTAGATCTCTATATTTAAACTAAAAAGAAATCTTTTGCTAAAAAAAGACATCAACAACTACCTCGGCTGTCGTAAATTTCTAATTTATTATCACAAAATTTTCGAGCTATAAAACGAAATTCTAAAATAGGAAAAGCGGTTGCTAGCAACAGCTAAAGATAAGGGGACGTACAGTACAATTACCAGTATCTTGTTTCTATAATTTAAAAATAACTTCCATAATTTGGTGTCTTTTCTCTTCTCTACTTTCACACAAACGCAAACAAAACCATGGAGCGAAAGATAATGCCTGTGAATTGTCTGTCGTTGGAAAATAGAAAATTGTTTGGCTTTTGGGCGTTATTTCTGCTGCTGATGCTGCTGCTGATACTGACGATGTTGCAAATAATAAAAGAGATAACGATAATTATGATATCCATTCATGTGTTTTGGCGGTAAAGCACCATCACATTTACCTTATAAATCTTGCGATTGCAATCGTCCTTGTTATTCCATTAAATTTAATTCGTTATTCCACAACGTGAGTTACAGAAAAATTAAATTTAATTTCCACAGATTTATAGGTCCTGTCTCGCGTAACAGGTTCGAAGAAGACAGCCGTCTTTTAATTAGTTATTGGCTGTAATGCAATACTCTTATAAAATAAATTTATTTTTATTTTAAAATCAACCGTACCTTTTACAAAAAATATCGTTAAAAAGTATCCTAAGACATTTAAGGGTAATTGCGCGAAATTTTAAGGCCAAGGACACTCGATTCTTAAACAGGCCAAGTTTCAGCCTATAAACACAATGTGTATATTATACGAACGCATTCAGCCTGATTTTACACCATCACAACCATATTTTTCTTTAGCACAAAATGTTGGAACATAGAACACGTACTGGTGATCCTTATGGTGGAATTTTAAAGTTTAACAGTGAAAACTTCTTGAGATGTGAAGGTGTAAAAAGTACATATTTTAGTACTAGCTGTGCCCGCAACGTCGTAGGATACCTGACAATATTTTGTTCGACTTTGAAAGCAATTTACTCCAAATTTTAGGACTCTTAGTTTTACAGGGTTAAAGTTATGGTTTATGTATGTACTTTTTATAGAGATATTCACTTTACATAAATTGCGTACTTTCGCTACTGCTTTCTGTTTTTTCTTGGTAATGAGATATTTTTTTCGGAAAAATTGTATCCTATATTTAAACCAAGATACTAAGTTACATTCTCACAAAATTTTATTAAAATTCATTCGGTAGTGTTTACGTAATGCACAGACAGACAGATAACAATTCCAAATAGTAACTGCACCAGCAACAACATTTAAAAAAAGTATTTTATGTACAGAAATGGTCCTGTTACAGTTTAATTATAAAGGTACTTTCTTCAATAGCCTTTTTTTGACAGACCACGTGTGAGTTGTGTCATGCTGTCATGTTATTTTTGTTTAGTATTGTTTGGCATTTCATAATGGAAAGACTTATGCCTGAATCGCTTCGCTATATAGGATCTTGTAAAGTTCCAAGAAGATCCGACGTTTTTGAGGCAAATTTTGTTTAGCGATGAGGCCCATTTCTGGATCAATGGGTATGTAAACAAACATAAATGTGGCATTTGGGACGAAGAGCAACCTGAAGAGATTCAAGAGCTCCCACTGCATCCAGAAAAAACAACGGTTTGGTGTGGTTTGTAAGCCGGTGGAATCATCGGTCCATATTTCTTTAAAAATGATACCGGTGCGAACGTAACCGTCAATGGTGACCGTTATCGTGCCATGATAACTGACTATTTCATGCCTGAAATTTAAGCTCGTGATCTAGGTGACATTTGGTTTCAGCAAGACGGCGCCACTTCCCACACATCGCATCAATCCATAGATTTATTGAGCCGTTTTGAGCCGGTCGATTGAAAATCAAGATTGTGTGATCACACCGTTAGACTTTTTCCTGTGTGGATAGGTAAAGTCTAAAATGTATGCGGACAAACCCGCTTCGATTCAGTACTTGGAGGAAAACATCACGCGTGTCATTCGCCAATTACCAGTCGAAATGCTCGAACAAGTCGTCAAAAAAAACGGCCAACATTTGATAGACATAATCTTCACAAAATTAATGCCAAAGAATGTTCCTTCAAATGATAATAAACATTCTCCATTAAATTTAAATTTTTTGTCAATATTATGGGGGACTACTACTAGACCCAGAAAGCTAAGTGTAGGTCTCAGATAAATATCAAAACGAGTAATTTGGTGAAAATATGGAACACGTGATATTTCTAGCAAATCTTTCATAGGCGATAAGACTGAAGGATACTTTAGACAGTTGCAAGACAAAGAAAAAATATCATAGACGGCGGCGAACTATCAGCTTGATTTTTTGCTTAAAAAAAGATCCATGATAAAATGAAAAATCTTATCGTTTAGAAAAATAATGGGACGTCCAATTTCTTTCCGATTTATTTTACACTTTGATAACATATTGCTTTCACTCTATCACATTTTCTCATAATATTTAAGTTTGTGACAAATCTTAATACTCAGTACTATAGTATGAAACGGGCTTAAATATTGGTACTCAATACTGACGTTAACGTAATAGCGACGGAAATTTATCGTCGTTGCAGTCTTAAAATATTCTATTCAATTTATTTCTAAAAATACCTCCCGAAAAGTATTGAGTAACTGCTTTTGAGTAATCAAAAAAGGATCAAACACTCGATACTTTATACTCGATACCCACTACTCAATATTTTGTAGTTCTCCAGATAATAAAAAAATACTTTTCATGTTTTTTTATACATTTTCTTTCCCCTAAAAACGCGTTTTTTATATTCAGGTAAACCTTCAGACTTTTATTTAAGGAATCTAACTGTTGTAGTTTTCCAGATGTAAGGTACCACAGTGTAAGAAATAAGAACTTTTCGGAAAATACAGGGATTTAGCAGTATAAGTTCGATTCTACTACTCTATACTCAGTTTCACGGTCTACTTAACATTTTCGTAGTTTTGTTGATTAGACACCTGTATACCCATATAATATATAATTTATAGGGTCAGAAAGAGATATTGTAGAAATTAAAAACGAAATGACAGAAATATATACATTAGAGTGGGTCAATTGTTTCTTGCCCAAACGGCTGTCAAAGTCGTATTCAATTTTTTGTATATTTGTGGTTTTTATGATTCCCAAGAAGCACAAAATAATTCAAATCACAAGCTTAAATATGTCTATGAACTTGGGACAATGCATCTGCATCTGCGAATTTTCAAACTTGTTTAACCATACCAAATCATGAAAAGTACATGAATTTCCACTTATCAGATCGCATTACAATTTTATAATTTGTTTTAAATTTATATGATCGGACCGAAAATACTTTGCAATTCCTTTTGAAACTTTTATGTTTTTTTCTTTGCATTGGCTTTAACATAAATACTTGCAGGCTTTTGATTTAAATTTTAGCCTTTTCGTCTTCAGATACCTTGTGGATATTTATTTCTTCCCGAAAATGTGTTTTCTGCTAAATTTTGTGATCATGAATACTCTGGTAAATTAGATCTGTATAAGTTAGATAACAAATGCTTTTATTTCTTTCGAAGATTTTTGTGGTAAGAGATGGATTTTGTTTTAAAAGGTTATAATGTAAGTTACTTTCAAAATTACTATAAACAAATTATACAATAAAGTCTTTTTTTGATTTTATATTTGTGCAGTTTAAATGTGCAAAGTAGTTTAAAAAGGTTTTTATAGCACAGCTCGTTGATCTAAAAAAATCAAATACGAATTGTTGAAAGTTGATAATCCTTTAAACTGGGTAAAAACTTATTATCGGGAGGTTAAATTTTAAGCGCCGATGTTGAATGTAACTGCATTTAATTTGGCATTTCACAATTTCAGACTAACTCAATTTGAACTATGGAAACATACACAATCGAGCCATGATCAGAATAGTGGCAACAAATGGCAACGATCAATGATCAATTTTCGAAGAAAATCGTCTTCCGTTACGAGGCACATTTTCACCTCAGTGGATTCGTCAATAAGCAGAATTTCCGTATTTGGGCGAAAAATACATAATACAAGAATAATTGTCGAAAAACCAATGCACCCACAAAGAGTGACTGTTTGGTGCGGTTTATGGGCTGGTGGCATCATCGGGCCATAATTTTTCTAAAATCAGGCCGGTCAGACAGTTACTGTGAATGGTGTTCTCTATCGTGAGATGATAACAAACTTTTTGTGGCCCGAATTGGAAGATATGGATGTGGACGATATGTGGTTTCAACAGGACGATGCCACTTACAACACAGCTAACGAAACAATGGCTCTTTTGCGCGGCAAATTTATTGGTCGTGTTATCTCACGTGGTGGCGATGTCAATTGGCCACCAAGATCATGTGATTTGACAGCGTTGGACTTCTTTCTTTGGGGTTATTTGAAAGAAAAGGTGTACGTGTATAAGCCAGCATGAATTAAGGAATGAGATAATTCGGCACATTAACGGCAAAGAACCTCAATTATGCCTCAGCGTCATCGAAAATTTGGAGCATCGAATAGACGTATGACGCCAAGGTCGCTGCGGCCATTTGGCCGATATTTTGTTCCATACCTAATTAAACCATACCAATATTATAAAAATAAAAAGAAATTATAATATTTTCCTAAATAATTCATGTTTTATTCAAAATCAACATCAGCCCTTACAAATTTAACCACCCTTTATATTACTAATTTAGATTTTGCCACATTTTCTACTTAAATTGTAAAGCCACTTAATACTCAACTCTACCATACACTAATAAGTAATTTATCAGACTAACTATAAATTCGTGTTATAAAAGTTGACCGCTAAGACTTTTAAAAACTAGTAAATTTAGGTAATGCTTCGAACTGCAGGGTTTTGTAAAAACACAAAAACAATAAAAGCTGTCGCGTGTGTGTTGCTGAGCATTTCAGCATGCTTACTTTAAACCTCTTCTAAAATCTGTGACAATCTACCACCAGCAAACGTGCAAACGAAACCAACCCTATCAATTGACTCAACTATCTATCGAATCTTTTAACCCACCACAAATATTTCACTACACCTGTCTACCTCTTTTCCTATTCGAATGCTTAAAATTCGTTCAATTTGGTCATTAATCACGTAAAAGTGTTTTTAATATCATGACACATTCATTTACACACACACATACACACACATACAAGGAAGTTTACAAGCCCTAATAGCAAAATTTAATTCTCTGCTGCATCGTATTTTAACAAATGAATTTCCTTTCAATGGAATTTTGAAAATGTTTCTTCAAGAATTTAATAATGAAATTCTTTTGCAGTTAGAATATTTAAAGAAGAATTTAAAAACATATCTACGTTTTGGTGAAGGAAAGCACACAAAGATTTTGAAACATTTTAATTACGGTCGTCGCCCCCTTCCAAAACGGTAATATTTGAGAATAAGTTTTGAAGTGTAAGGGGTGATTTTTCAGCTTGTATAGCGACAAGATTTAAAAAAAAAAGTAGGTAATATTCATAAGCATTATAGTTTTTATGTATACAGATTTGACAGCAAAAAACTGGTAATGCTTTACCATAATTAATTATTTTAAACAGTCTAGAAATGGTCTGTATTTAATCTATACGTTTAATAAAACTGAAACAGGACTATTTCTGTGCATAAAATATTTTTGTAAAATATTGATGCTGGAGCAGGTAGTAATCGAAATGGAATACAAAACAGCAATTTTTGGAATTTTTGTGTGTCTGTCCCTCTGTCTGCATCCGCATCACGTAAAAACTATTAGATGAATTTTAATAAAATGTTGTGAAGAGGTACCTTAGTATCTAGGTTGACCCCCAAAAATATTATTTCCAAGAAAAAAGGAAAAGAGTAGTGAAAGTACGAATATTTACGGATTTAAAGGTAAAGCAAACCTAACAGTACCTTTTATTTTTGTCAGCAGGATATTTTAAACAATATTTACAGAACCTTACAATGACTTTAGAATTTTACATACATTCTAGAATTTTGCGCGGGGATGGTATCTGTTTATAAAGAAAATTCATAAACCATAACCGAAGCACTATAAAGGTAAGAGTCTTACATTTTGGTGTGCGTTACTTTTAAAGTAAAATCAAACAAAATATCGTCAGGGCGGCTATGACGTGGCGGGCACAGATAAATTATAAAATCTGTATATTTCTGTAACTCTGCCTCTCCATATTCATATCAATTAAAAATTACTAGATGCATTTTATTAAATTTCTCGGTTCAAATGTAGGATACTTTTTTTACGTAAAAATATCTCATTTCCAAGATAAAATAGTAAAAGTAGGCAATTTTACCAATTCACTGGTACTGCAAACTTGGCAGCACCTTTTATTTTTGTCAGCTGGGAATTTTAAAAACTTTACACAAATCTATAATAATTTTTGAATTTTATATAAATTTTATATAAATTTTAGAATTTTATATAAAGATTATGTTCCTGAATAATACCCAGGGTTGGATGGCTTTATATATAGTAGACTATATCTGTCTCAGATATGATTTACTTATACTTATACAATAAAAGTAGCAGCCTTACAATTTGGTGTGGATTACTTTCAAAGCAAAATCGAACAAAATATTTTAAGGGCGCTGAAGAAGTCTCGGGCACCGCTAGTCGCATATGTAATTAATTCTCACATGAATGAGAAATCTGCATATATCACTTTGTTCATGAGCAAATTTCATGAGTGAGAAATGAAAAATTTTATTTTTAATTTTTGTAAAATAATTTGAAGTTGACTTCTGATTTTAAAATTAGATGTGGTAAGAGAGCTTTCAAGTGGTGATAAAAAAATTAAATATTTTAATATATTTAGCACCTAAAATATATGTTCCAAAAAAGTTGGGTTTTTATATTATATATTTGGCTACTCTGCCTTTGTTAATGATGAGACTTGAAAAATCAGTTTGTTTTTTATTTTAAATCGGTGGTATTATACAATAATTCATAAATTTTGTTTTAAAATTGGTGACAACGGTTACAATTTATGACTCAATTTTTTTTTTATTCTTATTAGCTATAACTTGTCCTAAAAATATTTAAAAAAATTACTAGTGCTGAAGTAAGTTTAAATTATATAAGAAAAAACTACCAAGTTTTTGGAAAAGCCATGAAAATTCAGAGCTTTATAAATTTTTAACATAACGACGCACAGTGTGGCCGTGTAGTGTATTTAATGGTCTTAAATCAAGGAGGTTGCGGAGCTTCATGAAATTTTGCACACATTTATTTTAAATTTTTTAAGAATTTTAGTTTTTTTTTACAAAAATACGCCCACTTTTACGCCCACCTCCCATACAACTTAAATAGAAAATGTGGCATAACTTCCATGATTTTAAATATATTAACTAAATTTTCATAAAACGTTAATATTATAATAGTAGAATGACCTCCTGAAAATATGAATTTAATCCGCCCACTTTTACCCCCACCTCCCATACAAACAATATTTCAAAAATGCAATATGTTTATTTTTGGCAAAAATGCATATACAATGTATTAAATGCTGTTTTGAAAATATGAAGAAAATCCGCCCACTGTAACACCCACCCCTCATACAATCCCAATATAAAAATTTTGTAAGTTTCACTCCATTTCATTTATTAACAACTTTTCCACATCTTCGTGATAATCTAATTGTTTAATCTTCAATTTCGTTCTAAATGAATTGATGTATGGGTCGGAGGATATCAACAAATGATGCATTACGTCTTCGTTAGGAGAATAGCGCCCAGTCTTGCGGGAGTGCTATAGCCTATAACGTCTATAATCTTTGTTCCTGGTTTCATCTAATAAATTTAAAATGTATGAAACAATTTGTATATTTAACCTACCTATAGGTAGAATGGCCTCAGATACAATTTTGCTACCATGTATCAAAACTTTATGCACTGTGATGGGCATGTAGTACCATCCATACAAATCAATGTACAATTTTTCCTTGTCTATACAATATATTTGGAATTTCTCAGCGTCTATTGCCTGACTGCAACTAATTATTTACTCCGGCTATGTCAGCTGTAATTTCAGGGTTTTCAAAAAATCGTCGAGATATATTCCCATTGTTTCTGGAAGCCATTCTTTGTTTAACCAAATCAACATTTATTATATTTATTATATAAAGTTTACATTTAGATTTTTTTGTTGTTTAGTCTACGTAAACAATGTACCGATATTACTTTGATAAATACTTTTGTGTACATTTGTTTTTCTAATCGGGACTCAAATTTAAGTTTTTTTTTTTATATAGTACACATGCAATGAAATTTTCGTATTTCTCGATCCCAAATTGGCACCGGCTTCGTGTACGAGTAGCAATGAAAGAAAGAATGCACAGTTGTTTTTGCACGCGTAAAATACCACATAACGCATATTTTTTACTGTAATTTTTTGGTTTTTCATTGTTTTTTCGGCGGCGGGCAAATTGGGGCAGGTTTTTTTTTTTTAGTCTGTTAGCTGAGACTCTCAGCTATAATTTGGTATAGTACTCCATGTGTCGCACTGCTTCGCACACAACTAAAAGTCTAACGGAAAATCATAAATGTTTTTATTTTTGGTTTAATATACATTGTCAAAAGAAATTTTTTTTTCAATTTTTAAATTTTTTTTTTTAATTTACATATAATGCTTAATGTCCATTTTAATTGAAAAAATACTTATAAGGTACATTCGGTGTATAGTTTATAAGTAACAGGCTTTTGAATATGACATAGAAAACTATCACATTTGAGACTTGTTCACATACTTCAACTTTGCGCTGCTCGGGACAGAAAACCAATGGAGATATTTGCATGAAATTTTTCACACATGACCTCTAGATTGTTGTTAACCATCTGTGCAAAAATCATCAAAATCGGAGAGCAGGTCCAAATTGATTTATTGCCGCAGTGGCCACAGTGTGCGACGCTTTCAGGATAAAGCTACTATTCTTCTCCAAATCTTATCAAAAATGCAGCGGATATAGTAAAATTAAAATCTGATCATTAACAAATCCACCCAGTCAAAAATACTTCAATAAAGTCGAGCATAGTAGTTGAACAACTTTTCTCGTCAATTGAGTCTCACACTATGCGTTGTTTAAATCTTAAAATTTTTTAAAACAAACAGTAAATGTTGTTAATCTAGTTCTAATTAAATATTAACTGGTTACATATAAATTATATATAAATAATTCACTAACCTAAATAATAATGCAGATATGTATGTAGATCATGGAGAATTTTTTGTTCGTATCTATTTATTTTACAACATATCATTCATTTAGTAAAACTAATTAAATAATTTCAATTAAATTTTTCTAAATATCCCTGCGAACTAGGGCGGATTTCCATCTTTTAGAAATACTAAACAAAAGTGTGTGTGGGAGTGAGAGTGTGTGTGTGTAAAATACAGAGCATAAATTGCATTGACACTTGACATTCTTCATGTGTTGTATTCGTACCCTTATTTCCTAATCCATATGTATGCTTTTCGTTTTAAATCTTTGCTGCTCTAAATTATTTCACTGTTCACAATAATAAATTATTTTCGTTTCCGCTTTGCTTTCATCTTTTTCAATTGTTACATATAAATCGTTAAGCAATATTCATAAATTTGGCACTAAATATCATAATCTGGAACAGAATACTGGATTTAGCTACTATGGCGGCAGCTTTCTGCAGGCCATATAAATAATTGGAAGTATCCGGTGTAGAAAATAGTGAGAATATTTTGCATATCCTTGAAATCCTATGTTAGAATATCATATGTAAAGTATTTAGTAAAAGGCAACTAATTTAAATAAATTTTTAAAGAGACAAGTAAAATCCAAAAAGAAAAAACATAAACATTTCGCTGATTTTTTCTTGTAAAATATCAAAATTGGTGATTTTTTGAAGTGTTTGTATGGGGTAACCACCTAGGGGTGGTACCAGGGGCTGTGCCACTGACATGGGTGGATCGGCTCTCCGTTATACATTTGAAATCGATTGGGGCACTCTAAATGGGTGAAAGTGGGATTAAAAATTTGGCCCTTCGGGTTAAATTCGGGGACATCAAAATTCATATTAGATATATTGGTTCTTATTTTGATCCCTAAAATACGATTTTCCTTGTACGTTGAGCGATTTATAAATCGACCCGCCCTAAAATATATATTTACATATCAAGACACTGTTTAAAAACAATAGCAATACAATATTTATTACATACAAATCCTATAACTCTCTTCCATATATAAAATAAAATAAATAAACCCCCTGATTAATTTATGTACATAGTTTAGCGAAACACAGGCTGGATTGGAATAGTGGGCTTGGCGGTACCACCCATACAAAATAAACAATTAGTATCGTCTGCGTGAAGATATGCAAGAGGTAAAGTCTTGAAATTATGCACAAGTAACCCTCATACTAATGTACATAGTCTAGCATAACATAGACTAGATTGGGACAGTGGGCGTGGTAGCATCAACATAAAATGATTTTGGTTACATTTGGCCTAAAAAGAAGGAATGTTGCATCTCTCGGCAACAGCAATAGCTTCTTAATAGTTGCAACTAATATATTTAACAAGTATAATTATTTTAGACTAGATGACTATTGATAGACTCTCTATATATCAGAATTATTGAAATTAGATAAGTTTTTTGCCTCTTGATTTCCAAGAAATTTCTGAATATGGTTAAAAAAAAATCAAAAACTTTATAGAACTCTTTACATAGATTGCTACAGGAAAAAAATTGAAATCGGCTCACCTGATCTAAAGCCACCAGTTCCAAAAAGCTTTATCAGCTTTCAAACTCTAAGCACTATCCTAGAAATTATACATACAGTAATTTTAACCAGCGCAAATTGCATTATTGAATTTAACATGTGTCAAAAATTCTATACTGAAAACTGAAACAACAACAAAATTACTCTTATTATTTATTATTTTATTTATTTACTAGCAGTGCCCACACACATTGTGTGCGTCCTGACAAGACTTTGTTCGATTTTGCTTTAAAAGAGTCCTACGTATTTACTTAAAGGTACCCATCCCTAGATAAAATTCTAAAATTTATATAAAATTCTAAAATTCTAGAAATTATTCTAAAAGGTATTAAAAATAAAAAATAAAGATATTTAAAATAATTTAATAATAATGTAATTCCACAAAGTAAAAAATACAAATTTTATATAATTGGCTATTTGGCAGTAAGTAATTCATATTTTTTCAATATTTTAAAACAGCTCCATCTAATGCGCAACCGTGTTTAAGATATCACGCTTTCAAAAATAAAAGATGCCTTAAAGTATGCAGTACCTTTAAATCGAAAAACAATCGGCGTACTTTCACTACTTTTTCTCCACTTTCTTCTTCTTCTTCTTGGAAACAAAATATTTTTTGCGGAAAAAAGTAACCTATAAGGTACCTCCTCACAAAATTTTGTTAAAATCCATCCATTATTTTTTAGGTGATGCGAACACAGACAGAAAGACAGGTCGAAAATGAGTTACTGTTTTATTATTATAGATTTAAGAGACATTTACTTTTTGCTCAAAACTTTTTCATTCGGTCCTCAACTCTTTAATATTTAAAGTTTTTCTTTCTCTTGGCAACTGTTTACCAGGTGGACTCTGCTTTTTACTATTTGTGTTCTAATTTTACTTTAGTCATTATAACGACTAACTATGAATATACTATTTTTACATTACTTTAAATTATAAATCACACGTGTAAAAGATTATTACTTTTGACATGATGTGGTGATGACGACATGTCCCATATAAAAAAATAAAAAAAAAAACAAAAGTGGCAGAAAACTCATCTCAAACAAGTACTAGAATGAGTCAGTTGCTATGTGATGTATGTGTGCTTTTAAACGATTTTTCCATATAATTTTTGCTTAGTAATTACTTTTTTAATTTTTTTTTTCTTCTTCTTCTTTTTGGTTTTCACTTTAGTGTTGAAATCATAAATTCCAAATAATACTTGTGCATGTTTGTGCTATTTTCAGCATAAAACCTCTTTTAAAAAGCCTCTGTTTTTATTTTAGAAATACAAAAATATACACACACGTGCTTACGTACATACTTACACTACAATGGGGCTTATAAGTATGTAGATACAGTGTCGGAAAATCTAATAGGTATGGCAAAGTAATTCAGTATTATGGAGGTTATGTTGGTACAAATTTAATCAGCATAAATTACAGTGAATATTAATAATGTACAAGTAGGCTGAATTCCAAAACGTCAATTGCTTCAATTGCAAAGTGTAGTGTTAAATAATGCCATAGTAGAAAATATTAACAAGGTATACCATTTCAAAAGGCCGTCGACAAGTATTAGTAACGCAGTAAATGCAGTAAAAGCAATCACGGCAACAGTTGGCATATGAACACGACTTAATACGGTAGCACAAATGTATACAGACTTTGTATTGATACATTTTGGAAGTCTGCCTTACTCTGTACTTTAAAGTAGTCAATGCTCACTGTTCCCGTTTGTAACTATTTATTAGTAGACAACTGCCGAATTTTAAGCATATTGCGTATATTAGTTTGTTTTGGAATCCCTCTTTTGAAATCAGACAACCTTGTTAATTTGAGCAAAAGGCGAAACCAAAGAAAACCATCACGATTACTGGGATGGGACTCTGTACCATCAAGCTATTTACTAGGTGGCCTTGTGGTTGTACCGGTACAAATTACGGCAAACATCCAGGTCGCGCAAAAAATATCGCCAGTCGATAAAATCGATGGAGTGATTTTGGGTTATCAAAGAATAAATGTGGTCGAGGTGGCTGGGACAGTAGTCATCACAACTAAGGGGTTTCATACATTTTGCTTAGAAATATTTTCTGTATGTATTTTGCTTGAGTACCTTGTATCAAATTAACAAATTCTCTGTGTTTTTACCCCCTGATAACTTTATTACAAAATAATAAAATTTAAAATATTGATAACCCCATAAGTGAAGCTTAAAAGCTTTGCACGCTATCTTTGTGAGATCAGATGTACAAGTCTGTTCCCGTACTCAAGTACTTTATACGATTTAAAAATGTTTGACCATAATAATTACAGGGACTTTTTGCGATGTTAGAAATGACTGTCTGTCTGTCAGTCTACTTGTCTGTGTTCGCTTAACGTAAAAACTACTGGATGAATTTTATTAAAATTTTGTTAGGAGGTACCTTAATATCGCGGCTCAAATATGCAATACTTTTTCCCCTTAAAAATATCTCATTTCCAAGAGAAAATAGGGAAAAAGAAGTGAAAGTACGGAATTTTACCGGTTAAATGGTACTGCAAACTTGGCAGCACCTTTTATTTTTGTCAGCGTGAAATTTTAAACGCTATTTACAGAACTCTACAATAATTTAAGAATTTTATAAAAATTTTAAAATTTTATATATGTATGTTCCTGAGTAATTACCCAGGGGTGGGTACCTCTATATAAAGTAATTACATAAACCATAACTAAAGCGCTATAAATGTATGAGTCTTAAAATTTTGTGTGGATTATTTTCAAAGCAAAATGTCAGGATGCCCACGACGTGGCGGCCACAGTTAATTATAAATAAAATCCAAAGTTGCGTATTTATATTAATAAGATATGACGTGTTTTGTTTCATATATATTTACCTAAATGCTGTAAAGTTAACTGTAGCGCACATTACCATTTTGCCTGTATCCAGTAAAAAAAAGAGTCTAATTTATTTGTCTGAATATTAAGATTAACTTTTTACTAAAAAACAACTATTTGTATGTCCAACACTGTACATACATTTATGTTGTTTGGCTTTAACAAGTTGCCTTCCTCTTCCTTCAGTTACATGTTTGCAAGTGCATGAGAATGAGAATCAGTGAGTGTAAGTAACTTTTATGTGTAAAACAGTTTTTGAGTTTTCAGTGGCCTCTTTTCCATAGTTATTGCCAATGATTAATGTCTCTTCATTACAAAATTAATGAGTTTAATTGTATGGATTTTGAATTTTGTAGCTGACTACTTAATATTTCGTTCAAAGTAATTTAAGCTTTGTACAACCAGTAACGTTTTTAATGCAACCAAAGCCTGCATGAACGTTAAGTTTCCTATTAAAGAGGAGTTTATCAAGTTAAGTTTTTCTACGTTTGAAATCGTTTTTAATTTTTTGTTTTTTTTTGTTGGTATCTAGCATTTGATGTCAAAAATATTTGATTTTTAATTTTACTTTCTTTCTTTTAATCTTTAAGATTTTTTTGTTGCTTAATTTTATACTATTTGAAAGATTAGTTAATTTTCTTTTTAACAAATCTATACAAATAATAAAATAGTAACTCATTTTCTATCTGTTTGTCTGTCTTCCTTTTTTTGTGTTCGCATTACGAAAAACTACTGGATGGAATTTACCAAAATTTTGTGAGGAGGTACCTTGCTATATGATACTTTATTCTGCAAAAACATCTTATTTCGAAGAGAAAGTGGAGAAAAAGCAGTGACTGTACGCAGAGCTTTACAATAATTTTTACGATTTCAGAATTTTATATAAATTTCAGAATTTAATCCAGGGATGGGTACCTATATTTAAAGTAAATATGTAACAGTCTTAAAATTTGGTGTGGATTACTTTTAAAGCAAAATCGAACAAAATCTTGTCAGGTCGCATACAATGAGTGACTGTCTGTTTGTGTAGAGGTACCTCAGAATCTCAGTATCTTTTCCGCAAAAGTAGACATCACCTTTTATTTTTCTCAGTCGGATTTTTAACACTATTTACAGAATTTTATGTAAATTTAAGAATTTTATTCAGGGATGGGTACCTCGATATAAAGTATATACATAAACAATAACTGAAGCACTATTAAAGTAAGAGTCTTAAAATTTGTTTGAATTACTTTCGAAGCAAAATCGAGCAAAATATTGTCAGAAAGCCTGTCTTAGAAAGTATTGTCTTCTGTTAAATTACTACCTGCTAGAGTGTTACAGATACTAATATTTAACGGCTTTTACAAAAAATAGCGTTAAAACTTCTTTTGTAAACGAAATATTTTTTTTTTTTAATTTTGTAGCTGTTGCAGATAGTAATCAGAATGGAATACAATTGGAATATTTGTTTGAAAGTCTGTCTGTGTTCGTAATACATAAGAAGTGCTGGATTATGCTTAATAAAATTTTGTAAGGAAGTACCTTTTTATCTCGGTTAAAATATAGGATACATTTTTTCGCAAAACAATTTCATTTAATTTCTTAGAGAAAGTGTAGTAATAGAGCACACTTTTACTGATTTAAAACTGCTACAAACTTGTCATTTCCTTTTATTTTCGAAAGCTGGATATTTTAAACGCCATTTACAGAACGCTACAAAAATGTTAGAATTTTATATAAATTTTAGAATTTTATATTTAAAGCCTTTGTTCCTGTTAATTTTTCCAGGGATGGGTACCTCTATATAAAGTAAATACATAAAACATAACTGAAGCACTGTTAAAGTAAGAGTCTTAAAATTTGGTGTGGATTACTTTTAAAGTAAAATCGAACAAAATATTGTCAGGGCGTCTACGACATGGCGGGAACAGCTAGTTTATACTAAACTTTTTTAAGTTTTCTATAGTTTTTTAATAATCTATTTTAACTACATAAATAAACTACTCGTATATGATTTTTTATTTATTTTTTTTATAAATTCCTACGCACTTTTACCTCTATTATCCTGCTCTCAAGAACACAATTGAAAACTTAGAAGAAGTAGAAAAAAAAAAACAAAAAAAAAACTGCATAAATTCAACAAAAAATATAAATTCATAAATTATAATGAAAACCGGATACCATTGTTTGCAGAAACACACATACACCACACCGTCACTTTAATGCATACATATACATAAATACACATACATACCCACATTTATTTAACTTAACTCAAATAGCAAAAAAAACAAATAACTTCTCTGACTTTTTTTTGTAAGTCAAAGAGGCAAATAGAAGAACAAAAAAAATATTAATGAATTAAAAAATGCACGAACAGGAAACTTTGACTACAACTACAACAAAATATTCACTTTCTTTAAGTTTTTCTTTTAATTCAACTTTTCTGTTTCCTTTTTATTTTCTTATTTTGTGCTTTTTATAGTCGTACTGTCTTTAGTCAATTACCTGACAACAAAATAAAAAGACTTTTTCTTTTGAACATTTTTTTTTTGTTTCACAAACAAAGAAAGAAGAATTATAATAAAAGCCATGAAAAAAGAAAATCAGAAAACAAAGAGATGAACGGGGTTTATTCTGTATTTAAAAAAACTTATAATAAAATGCATTTATAATATGAACAATGAAAACATGATGGCTGTTGCATATTCAGAATTTTCTATGCCTCTTTATTTTTAGTATTTGTTGCATTTGAAGAGATGTGTAGGGTGGTAGCAAGCAAATGAAAGAAATATATGACTAAGACTTTCTAAAATTTATTTTTATAAGAATAAAGTTGAACGTTAAAATTCTTAAGATTTAAAAAAAGAACAAATATAAATTTCAATAAACAATTTTTGCAGAAGCGACAATTTCTCAAAAGGCATTTGCAAAATTTTTAATTTAATCGTTTTGCCAGATGCTTAAAATAATAAAATTAAGTTAATTTTGTTTAGTGAGCTAGAAAAAAAATGTTTGGAAATTAATTAGCAGTTTCTAAATGCGAAACATCAGTAGGATCTTAAAAAAAAATTATGCTAATCGCAAGGGAGTATAAGTTGGGATCCAATTTTTCAAAACTATTTGGATCCCGAATATAAATCCTCCAACATGTAGACTTTTATCCACGCAAAGAAAAAACATGGTTATGGTATGGTTACAAGAACAGTATCATGTTCTCAAACAAAACAAAACGTATGATTACGATTAACAATTTATAGTTGTTTAATCATTATTATGGTCACGACAAACAAGTTTTGTTTTTATTTCATCATTAAATGGTTAACTATATAATTTTCAAATCACAACCAGTATTTTCAAAATAGAATTGTATGTCTAACCATAACATATTATTAGTAAACAAATTATGATAAATTTGTTCTTATGCAAAAAAAAAATAATGTTTGGTTTTATGAAGTTTTGTTTAAGGTTTTTAAAATTATTAGAATCTTATTTTAAGGGCTTTTGTTTCAAAATATTTAAATTATCGGTCAAATGACCGCCGCACAGTGGTCAATTTCGCGAGATAGCGGTCAAAACTCTATAACTTTTGACCGGATTGGTATTTTTTTACGCAATTTGTTTTGTTCAATAGGAGGGACTTTAAGCTTTAATTTGCGTGTTCAAACGTAAAAATCGACTGATAGGAACGTAAGTAATGTGGAGTTAAAAATGCATTTTAATTTTTTGTTGAGTTTCCATGTAAAAGTTGAATATTTTGACATTTTAAATAGGTATTTTTTTATAATTTCTTATTTTCTTCAATCGTATTTTACAACCAATACTTATTTATTGTTCCTAAACTTAATTTTGGTCAGAAAATGCCAACATTTGGCCCCTGACATTTATTTAGTCTCAATATTCACAGGGGCCAAAGATTGGTTTTTTTTGGAAGAAAGCTAATACTTGTGAGGATTAAACTGAAAAATAACACTGCAATTCCCAACAATATCAATACCATTTGGATTTATTATATACAGAACACAACATCGATAAAATTTTAAGTAAACTTTTACTAATGATTTAAAGTGCACATATATTTTATTTAAATGTATTAATAAAAATTTATACTAAAATTAGAAACAAATTATAATCTTTAAACTAGTATTAATTAAACAATATTAGTAAAAATTTCTTCCAAATAGCTTTGATTTTCATTTTGCAGTAGTTGTTTAGCTTCTTCATCTAACTCTAATGAGGTTGATTTCCATTTTTGTCGAATACTGGACATATATGGGTCTGATGTGCACAACAAAATATTAATAAGATCTTCATTAGTACAATATCTGAAAATTTTTCTTGTATTGTGCTCGCGAAAGAATCTGTAGTCTTTGTTCCTTTTTTCTTGCGCATCTTCTGAGAGATCTCCAATTGGAAGCATATTGTGCTGAATTATTTGTTCCCCATGGAACAAAATTTTGTGAACTGTGGTTGGCATATGTCTCCAAGAATATTTTTGGTTATAAAGGGTTGCTGTCTCATTAGCATACTGGCCAAATTTTTTTGCATCTATCTTTTTGCTACATGTTATAACTTCTAATATAATTTGGAATCGTCGTATTAAATCATAATCTACTCCAGTTATAGAAGCTGCAGTTTCTGGATCGGAAAAAAATCTCCTTGCTGTGTTTCCATCATTAGAATTTCCTTCTCCTTGCGGTATTTTTCTTGAATATCTTTTTTTTTTGCTTTCTTTGTTGTTTCTCACTGTTTCGCCTAACGGGCCAAATTCCAAATCGTATCCCAATTTAAGAATATGCTCCATAAAACGAATTCTAGCATGAAGAGGTGACATTCCAAATTCATATGCTTCATTAAAACTATCGTCTTGTGATGGTGGTTGGCTCAATTGACTTGATGTTTTTTGGCATATGATGCAGCTTGACGAAGACTTTGTTTCGGTTAAAGCTTGTGCAACTTTTCCATCGATCATTATAAGTGACATTTTAAAGTTAACTTCGATGCATTGGTCATTAAATTCAAATATCACTGGTTGAAGTTCTTTAATTTCATCTGGTATTTTGCCAACTTCTTCAGTTATGACATCTTTAGTTTCTTTTTTGTAAGCAAACTTTATTGGTCTACAAAATTTTGTTGACGAGGGAATTTCATTCTTCCATCTATCTATCTCTGAAGCTCTACTAGTTGACGGCTCTGAACCAATATAAGTTTTTGTTAAACGTAATGGAACGAAAGAAATCATGAATAAATGGCATCTGATGAATTTTCCGTATTACATTGTTTGTATTGTTTCTGGCCAGAGGACCCATCACATCCCCAGTTAGAAATTAAAGTCATGCTGCAATTTTTAAACTTCTTTAAATAGTCAGCATCAAATGTGTTTAATAATCGTTCTGCAGTGTGTTCAAGAAGATCCTGCAATTTTATTTCTGCTGAACTTGAAGTTACAATAATAGCAGTTGGTGAAGGTAAGCAATCTTTTTTGGCAGAAACTATATCTCGATATGATGGAAAAATTTCACAATTTTTTTCATTGGTTCGCTTCCGCAATTCTGTATATTGGTTTTTAGTCATTTTCAAATCCAAAAATAGTGCAAATGCTTCTTTTGGAGTAAATTTATTTTCTTCCGTTGGTGTCGGCATACTTCCTAAAATCCTTTTTGTGCGTCTGGGGCTTGCTTCCACTATTTTTTTAATGATAGCAATTTTACTCTTTTTAGTTTTCGATGGTTGAATTTGATTCAGAAATGAATCCTTTATGAGGCTACAAGAAACTTCTTCATTGATATGTTTAAGCTTGCGTCTTCGTGATCTTTCACTACAATTATCAATTGGTTTTGCTGGTCGACCACCTTTTCCAGTTTCCGTGGTAGTTACTGATGGCTTTTTAAAAATAAGTTTATTTCTTAGCCATTCTTGGTGCGGAAGTAAAACAATTTCTTGTTTCTGCAACATTGATTGTACCGTTTTCTTAAAGTATTTAAAAAGTTTTTTATTTTTAAGTTATGAATTTTAATTTCTTGTTTGTCGCATATTTTGAAGAATGGATTATTCATTATATGTAAAATAATGTCGTTTTCATCTTTCCGTTCAAAATATATATCAGATAGAACACTATAACTGAGTTTAGCCATTGTTTAAACAATAATGAAGAAAAAAATGAATGCATGGATTAATATACTATTGCTCGAAGTTTCAACATGATCTTTTTTACCTCTTTGAAACATAATATAACAGGTACTTGGTTTTACCAGTTATTTCCATTGGTTTTAAATTTATTTGCAATTTTCAGGTATTTAAGTTATGTAATCTTAGATGGCAATAAAATCATTTTTTACCTTTTCCAAATGAATTGCCAGATACCATATAATTTGAGAGTTCTATTGTCATTTTTGTCAAAATTTTGATACACCCTTCTATGTGGACTAGGTCCAAATATGGGCCAACTTCTCCTAATTTCAACAGAATTATTTTTTGGGTCAATAAGAACTCTTGTACAAAATTTCATCAAAATATATGCATAATAGCCACTTTCACATACAAATAACTTCTCAAAAAATATGACGTGCATTTGTATCGAATATCTTACCTTAGGTCAGAAAAATTGGTGTAGCTCAAAAAGTGCAGTCCCGATGCATGGACATGTATATATAGGTATGTAGGGGAGAGTTAGGACTACAAAATAGTAAATTTGTGTTTTGACTCAGCTTGACTCACAGGAGTTGTGCTCTATGAAGTAGGAGATTCCCGAGAAATTTGACCTTTTTTAAAAAAAAATATTTAAATTGTTCTGAAAACAGTAGAGCTTAAATTTTTTTACCAGTAATAGGAAATAAGTTGAGTTGCAACACAAAGTTTATTTGGTCCAAAAATCTTGAAAAACAAAAAAGTTATGTTCATTTAAACTTTAAAAATTAACTAAAAATATCATAAATTTACTAAATTCTGAAAAAGCCCATTTTGGACCACCCTGTACTCAGTGAAATAGTTGAAATAGAGTTCTAATTTTTTGGCTCCCGAGGTTTACTACTGTCTACTTTCATATGAGTCTAATAACTTTAAAATCGGAGAACAAAAACCAAAAGGAGTTTTGGCCGCTATCTCAAAATATTGACCACAGTGCGCCGCGACCTCGGCAGCACACCTTTATCCGATGCTCCAAATTTTCTATGATGCTGAGGCATAATTGATCATTCTTTAGCTCTTGCATTTTTGCTGGCTTATCAACGTACTCCTTTTCTTTCAAATAACCCCAAAGAAAGAAGTCCAACGATGTCAAATCACATGATCTTAGCGGCCAGTTGACATCGCCACAACGTGAGATAACATGGCCCAAAAGATACACAATCGAGCAACACAATCGAGGAATCTTTCCATGGTTCAAATTGAGTTAGTCTGAAATTTAGAAATATTAAATTTAATGCAGAAAAACTCTTGACGTTTAGGTGTGGTTCACATTCAACATCGGCCCTTAAAATTTAACCACCGATTAGAAATGTGATTTATGACTTATGTGATTAATGACTTATTAATTTATGAATTGAGTTATTTCTCATATTGATTGGTTAAAAAATAAACTTATAAATCAAACAATTATTGTAATTTTTGACCTTTTTAATAATTGTATAATTACTGTAGCTTTAAATAAAAAGGATTATGACACCAGAATTAAAAATATTGTAGGAGATACTACAAAATACAATCTAGTAAATAAAGATCCTACTAACAAACTGCAGAAGACCAATAGTTATATAGTAGAAGAACTTTTTAAACGTAAAATTATTACAGCTATTGAGAAGAATAAACTAAAAACAAATATAGCTACTGCTCCTAGGTTATATGGATTGCCAAAAGTTCACAAAGAGGAATTTCCTTTACGACCTATTTGTTCCTTTGTTAATTCCCCATCCTATGAGTTATGTAAATATATTACGAACATATTAAAAAAGATTACGGAACATTCAAAATACAATATTAAAGACTCGCTTGAATTTAAAAATAAAATAAGAAATCTACATATAAAAGATGATGAAAAATTAATTTCATTAGATGTAGTATCATTATTTCCAAGTATACCTGTTGACTAAGCAATTCATACAATAGAAGGAAAAATAGAGAAATCCTTATTTTTACGTATTCTCTAGTTTTATATAGAGGATAATATTCCAATATAATCAGAAAATTTATATACAACAGAAAGGACTTACAATGGGATCTCCTGCTTCTCCAATTGTAGCTGATATATTTATGGAGAAATTGCTAGATTTTTGTGTTGAAAAATTAGGTATAAAACTAAGGCCCATTATTATAACTTGTCTTTAAAGTACTTTTTAGTTAAATTTCACTTATACTTAAGTTAGCGATAAAGTGAACAATAACTATTTTTCGTTATTACAACTTCCTTGTAAAATAAAATTAATCTTTTTGAAAATATGGCAGTACAATAATAAACACCGACTACTTTTGACAAAATAAATTGGTTCCTAAAAACGCAGTGGCAACTCCATACCTTCCATTTATTTGTTTACTTTTAACAAACCACAAATTAGTTATCTGTGCAACAAAAAACCGAAAAGATTTTATATACAACAAAGGAGATCTGTTCTCCATTTTTATTTTTCACATGCAAAATTAAATTAAAATGAATTTATTTTTCTTCATAGATTATTATGATTTGTTTTGTGCCATTTCTCAACCAGCTGTTAACAATATGTTGCAAACATTTAATGAATTTAATAATTGCATTAAATTTACAATAGAGAAGGAATGCGATTCTCTACTTCCATATTTAGATACCTTAATAATAAGAAAGAAGACCAAATTGATAATGGATTGGTATCAAAAACCCACAGCTTCGGGAAGAATTATTAATTAATATTCTATTTGGTTTTTATTTTCTTCGACCTTATGATTTGTTATTATTTGAATTTTATTTCAGGCTCAAGGTCATAAAATTATTTAAATAAAACTCTTTTTATGTTTTATTAATAAATTTTTATTAATATTCAATATTTCGAGCGCCTTCGGTGCTCTTCTTCAGGAAAAACTGAAAATAGAAAAACAAATATACAAAAACAAAAATATACATTAACATCACTAATAGATAAACACAACATTTAACAATTACACTATGATACAAATGTTAAAAAAAATATATTCAGGGGTTCTCATACACCAATTCTGTTTTGCTGGAGTCCATGGAAAACGAAAATAGCGTATTCTTATATTTTCAGATTTAAACAGGCATAACTTCTTCGTTTTACAACAGATTTCTATTATTTTTTTTATTATTATTATTTTTTAGAAGGTGTGAGTATTATCTTTTAAACAAGATATATATTTTTAAAATCGATTGACAAATGGCTAAGCTACAGTGGTTGAAATGTAAAAAAAAACGCATTAAAAAACAAAAAGTTTTTATCACCGGGCTCTAGACTGCTTATGAGATACCAAACAATATATTTTTTTATTATAATGAGAAAGGATAATTAATTAGCTTTCAGAAATGGGTAATAACAATAAAATCGTTTAAAAAATGGATGACTTATGCAATTTTTTGCGTTTTAACTTTTGGGTTTTTTATTTAAAAATAACATGTATTTCTTTGTTTTTTATAAACTTCGCTGTCAGTATCACGCTTTAAAGACCAGCAGTAGTTAGAAAGCACACCTTCTAAAAATAATAGAAATCTGTTGTAAAACGAAGAAGTTATGCCTGTTTAAATCTGAAAATATAGGAATACTCGTTTTCTCTACATTTACAAAACCACTTTTCGAAGTGACCTAAAAAAACCAAAGGTATTTTCGTTTTCCATGGACTCCAACAAAACAAAATTGTTATATGAGAACCCCTGAATAATTTTGGTGTTCACAGTGTTATTATTTAAAAAAAAAACTAATATTGCATTACTTTGAGTAAAGCCGTCGTTTGTCCTCCTCCAAAGAGATAATGAAGCTTACTAAAGGTTTCTTTGCCTGTGTCAAGGCGAATTCATACCAGGTGGAGTTGATAGCCCAGCGAATTGTGTTTTGCTCTCGTTTTTTTGATAATGCCTTGTCAAAAATGCATTGTTTCATATCTGCTAATCTAATGTCAAAGTAGTTGTTTTGTTGTAGTTGTTGCTCTACTGCTCACACCTGGTATGAATTCGCCTTGGTCTGTGTTTAGCAACAATGTGTCTATATGTGTGCGCGCAATTTTCGGTATCTGTTTTGTAATTTATCCTTATGTCCGCGGGATTGTTGGTTATTAGAGTTGTCAGATTTGTTTTCACGTATTTCGCCAAAATCGATGTAAAAAATCGCCAAAATCGTCAAAACAGTTTTTGGTAAAATTTTCCTCTAATATATACAATATTTTTTAATTTTAAAAATATTTTTAACAAATCACAAAAAATAAATTTAATGGAAGTATCTAAAATTCGCCAAAAATAGCAAAAAAGTCGCCAAAATATATAAGTATTTTGTTTTTTATTTAAAATGATTAGTTAACACGAGAAAGGTAAAATTTTTACTTAAAACAATGAAAAATAGTGGTTATAATAATAAATGGAGATATGACAATACCCTTCCTTAAAGCATTTGTTGCCGTGTTTTTGTTTAGAATATGTTTTATAGGAATTAAATTTATTCAACATTGCTAAAGATCAACAGATTTGTGCCACATGCACTATTTTAATTCATGAAATTATAGCATGTGTTTCTCAGTCGAGTTTTGGTGGAATTCATTATTGAAATCGATCTTTCTATCCAGTAATTAACAGAATATAAATTTAAAAACAATCCAATTTTTCTTTAAAATTAATCATCTAATTTGTAAAAAATATTCTTTCAACTTAGAGAAAATAAAACGAACTTAATCCTTACTACAAAACTTCCTTTGTATGTAAAAAATAAGTATAAAAAAATCAATTAGATAGAATATAATATTTTATATAATGTTTTTAAAACAAAAGTTAATATTTTCTATTATGGTTGATAAGTATCCAAAAGTATTTTATATTTTTGTATACGAGAAATTTTATTTGGGATTAAGAATTGAAACATTTTAAAATGGAAAGATGCTTATAAACTTTAAATAAAGTTTCCAATTTCTAGAATAAAATTAGCTTTAGAAATTAAAAACGTTTTTAAATATGAAATTTTCGTGAACTTTAAATAAATTTATGTTTCGAAATACATATAAAAAAACAACTTAAATTTCTTTGTTATCCATTTTGATATTCCTTAATTCAGTTTGTAATGTTGGCCAAAAGCCAATGAAAAATCGCCAACAATATCGCCAAATATTTTAAAAATAGCCAAAAAGTCGACATGTCGCCAAATCCAAAATTTGATCGCCAAATAAGATTGAAAATCGCCAAGTTTGACGAGAAATCGCTATATCTAACAACCCTGTTCGTTATATGCAACATCTCTGCTGTATATCTATTTCTGTAATTACTCTCTTATTGTTGTACCACTGATATTGGGAGAGTGACCACTTATTGCACAATGGGCAGCTAACGCTGTTTTTTTGTTGACTTGTTCCTTTTCGTGTTTTGTAGTCTGATTTGTGTGCGGCTTATCTTGTTCGTAATTTTGATTTTGTCGTACCAACATATATTTTTTTACATACATTTGACCCGTCTCCGCTACAAGGAATTTTGTATACCAAATTAGATTTATCTAATAATTCTACTTTTGCTTTTGTGTTTGAAAAGAGCAATGTTTACATTTTGTCTGTCGAATATATCCGGGAATTCAATTCTCTCAGAAAAACCGGGAACATGTGTCATTGATTTGAACATTCTTTCTGGTTTGCATTTTTAACAACACAAAAAAAATTTTGCTCCTATTAACAGTTTTAATTAGTTTCAGACACAAATTTAATTAATTTTTTACTTGACTCAATTATATAATTAATTAAGAATAAATTCAATAAAATTTCAATTAAGTAGATAATTGAATTAATTAAAAATTAAATTAAAGTTGTATCTGAAACTAATTAAAACTGTTAATTTTTTCTGTGAATGTTTGTAGCCATGCCATGTGAGAAACTATTCTTTTCTAATATTTGTTTTATTCTTTTGATATTTTCTGAGTGGTATTTTTCATCACTTATTTGTAGAACTCTCTTCGCAAAGTTGTGTGCCGTATTGAATTTTACGTGTTTAGGATGATTAGAATAATACGTCCTGAAGCAATATGTTTTTTTTTCTATTTTAAAATAGAAAAAATTCCAAATATAATTTTTTAAAAATAAGAAATTTTATGTAGATATGCAAGTATGTATATATAAGTTTAGAAATGCTTTTATCATTCGTAGTAACATTTTATTTTTTATTGAATGTTTTGAAATGTTAGTTTTTTAAATTTGATTGGCAAACAAATTGTTTCAATCATTTTAATATTTTCATTCAATTAAATATTATAAAACTATTTTTTATTTCCTGACGACGCTACCCAATGGTGTAGCGAAATATCGAATATAAAAATAAATAGAAATATTTTTATAAAAAAAGACCTAGAGCGTAAAAACTTAATTATAAACTTATAAATTTTTAAATCTTTAAGTTTATATACACAAATAAATATAAATAATTTATTATTGCATAATAAATAATTTATTTCATAACAAAATAAAATTTCATTATAATATAGTCGTATTATATTTTTCAATTTTATTTTTAAATAAGACAATAAAATGGTTCTAACACAACAATATTATTATATTAATAATAAAAGCCATATTATATTTGATCATAATACATTGCTCTTAGATTATGGTTACCACAACCATGTTTTTTCTTTCGGGTGTACATTGTAATTGCCCTTGTCGTTTATTTATACTCTGCACAATCAATTAAAAGTTACCAAAACTTTAATGCCTCCGGATTATAAACGAGCACTTAAAATATATTTTTTAATTAACCTGATAAAAATAAGAAAATTCTTGATGCTACTTTCTTAAATTATTTGCAAATGACTAGGTAGTGTCGAGGATTAGTTCATAGATCAGCTTAAAGGATACCAAATTCATGGTAATTTCAAACTATATGGCTTTAGAATGTTATATGTATGTAGCATCTTGATTATGAAGTTTACAAAAATTAAATATTTTTCTTGGACCATACATATGTATGTGAATAACTAGAACTAAAATGTTCCAGCTAAATTTGTTGTTATATTCCAGAATAATTGAACTTTGGCCTAACGTTTCACATAAAACACACATTTTCATAAAAATTAGTCGTTCTGCGTAATGACAAAAAAGCAATAAACAATAGATATTATGTCATCAGTATGTTGACATCAAATTACTTTGTCATTTAATATTGTCATCAACATCATCATTTATATGTATGTATATTGCAAAATGTCCGTCCTTCTTATATATGTATATTTCATACAAACATACACCCACTCATATATGTATGCATGAAGATGCTGATTACATGTACATACATATGTATGTGCATGTGTGTAAAAACGGATATTTTTATTTCTCTATTGTTTGGGAAAACAAAACCAAAAACAAACCATTACAGCGAATGATGATGAGCGGTGAGCGGTGAGCAGGGATGGTGCAAGTGCAAAATGGAGGAGGAAAACATTTCAAGACCCATTAAAAACCATATTGCTAAATGCATGTTATATTGTTCTCCAACAACACCATTCCACTGTTAATGTTCTCGTTTGTTGGAACAATCGGGATGGGTGGGAATTCACTTTTTTTAAGTATGAGAATAACGAAAAAATAATAGCAACAAAAACGAAAAGAAAAATAAAACTAAATCTTTTTCATGTTTGAATTTGCGTCAGCTGTGCTTTATTGATGACCTTTAGTTTTTTTCGTCATGTTTTGCCTGGTGCTACAGTTATATTCTTTGTTTTTGTTTTTATTTGGCTAAAACAAATAAAGGCCAACATTTAAGCTGTCATTTGGTCCAACAATAAAAATAATGACAAAAACTAAAACTAAAACATATGTAGGTTTTAATATAATCACAATAACTTCTTGACACACACTAAGCATCTACATATATGTCTATCGTTGTTGTTGTTGTTCTGGAGATGTGGTAGTGGACTATTAAAACAGTGGACTATTGAAACAGTGAAATGGCTGGCTAGTAAGTTGACAGTAAGTTAAAGAAATAAAGTAAAAAATTTAATTTAAAAATGGTTCATTTATTAGTTTGCAATTGCCGAAATATTAATTTAACTATACTAGAGATGCCAAATAGTACTGGCTTTTGTAAGTCCCTGGATTCGGGATTTTATAATATCAAATCCCGGGTTTTTTCGGGTTTCAGACTAAGTTGGCAAATAAAAGCACAGAATTTGTAAAGTTGAACTTTTTCATTTTGCATATTTAAACACTGTACAACTAAATAAATTTTGTGAACATACCAGTACAATCTTAAAGTGTCTTGGTACCTTAAATAGCCTTTTCTACCTTAAAAACTACAGTTTTTTACTAACCTATACATTTCTTATATCTTAGCCTTGATTATTTTTGTATTTGTTTGTTGTTGTTTTTCAAATAGATTCTCAGTAAATTTAAGCTTTAAAGTAAATCGTGATCTTAAAAAACATTATTCCAATGTTTATTAATAATTTGGTTTGACTACAACCATATAATTTACCTATAATTTGTTGCTCTTAAATTATGGTTACCTCAACCATGTTTTTTTCTTTGCGTGAAAGCTGTGAATTGCACTTTATTTAAACTAATTGTTTTATTTTTAGTCATTCGGTTTTATTATTTGCACCAGCTGAATTTGGTATGGTCGTAGATAAAAATTTATTAGGTGAATGGAATGGAAGGATGACGTTGTTCGGCCAATTTAAAGTTGCCAAGTAGTTATCAACAAATAGTTTCCAATAAATACGAAGAAAACAAAAGCTAGAGTGGCCTACACTCAACTTTACCATACCCAATGGAAACAGATATTTTTATGGATATATTACATACAGAATATAAGTTCAAAGTATATTCTAATCGAAAAATTTATTATTTTCAGTTTGGGGTGTTAAGTACACTACCCCTTGCCCCTTCCCGATTATGCCAAAAATATATACAGCTCTTCATCTCCATATACCAAAGGCACATACTAAATTTAATTTTAATATGTAATACGGTATGACCTGTAGAGCGTTCACAAAATTTGGGGGTAGGGAAACTACCCCTTGCCGACACCCGATTATGCCCAAAAACTACACAACTTTTTATCTCCATATAGCAAAGGCTCATACTAAATTTCATTTTGATACATATGTCAAACGGTATGACTTGTACAAACTCCACAAAAATGGTGGCATACACAACTACTCACCCACTCACCCACTCAACCACAGACATCATGGCGAAAATATGCCTTAATTTCTTTTCTTATTACGAAAATTGACCCACTATAATTTTTGTTATTTATGTCATTTGGAAATGGTGTATTTATTGATAAAGCTCCTTATCATTATTAACCATTTGCTAAATAACTGTTCAACGGAAGTTTGGTAAAAATAAATATCCAGAAGATAAAAAGTCTTGTGAATAAAAACAACAAAAAACTAAATATTATTTTTGTTACCAAACGATGAAAAAAATGGTTTGGTAAAATTAAGGTCCTTGCGATTGTCCTTTATTTGGTTAGTTGGACTTGTTTGGTGGCATTTTTCAGCTAAAAAAAATGCCATTTTATGTGGCTTTTTTCCTTTCAACTAAATAACGGATGTGGTTGAATAGAGCTGCATTGTTGCAGAATGCAACATCTAAAAACAACGAGGCAATTGAGCAGCCAACTTGTAAAACTCTATGCTCTCAATATCAATACAACTACAAGCAAACTAACAGATATAAAAAAAACATATTTTCCATGTTGAAACATATTCATATATAAGTATGTATGTATATGCTTAAATGGCAATGTAGGTGTGTGTGTATGTAGAAATTATAGTTTGTCCTGCTGTAGCAGTAAAATGGCAAATGTCGAAACAGGAAATTGCATGTACAAAACTGCAGTCGTTGTAACGTGATTTCTTTTTGTAAGTGGTTGAGGGCGTGGTAGCATGTTTTACAATGATACATTTTCAAAACGGTGAAATGGTGTTATTTCCAATAAAGGGCTATCCAATAGAGACAGTTAAAATTTGATAATTCATGGAGGTTACATTGTTTTACATTTTGGTATTTTTTTTTAATAAAACAAAGACCAACTATTACCCCAATTATAACATAACATAAAAATATATCGCTCACAAAATCATAAACAGTCCCAAACCAAAATTATCGAATCCGTTTTTCATAAACCAATTCACAGTCCATGAAAATTTTGTTTGCATAATTGACTTCTTAATTTTATTATAAACTAGCTGTGCCCGCCACATAGTGGGCGTCCTGACAATATTTTGCTCGATTTTGCTTTGAAAGTATTCCACACCAATTGAAAGATATACTTATATAGTGCTTCAGTTATGGTTTATGTATTTACTTTATATAAAGGTACTCATCCCTGGATAAAATTAAAAAATTTATAAAAAATTCTAAAAATTATTGTAAACCTCTGTAAAAGGTGTTTCATATAATTTAATAACAATGTAATTCTACAAAATAAAAATACAAATCAAAGAAAATTTTATTCAACTGGCGCCATCTGTTACGCAATAGTTTTTAAAAAATCCGACTTGCAAAAATAAAAAAGGTGTGTTGAAAATATCTCAGTTTTAAACTGAAAATTTCAGTATCTTTAAACAGAAAATTTCATTTTCACTGTTTCTTCTCCACTTTCTTTTGGAAATAAGATATTTTAATATATCCTATATTGGAATCAGGATACTAAAGTCCCTCCTCACAAAATATTGTTAAAATCCATCCCGTAGTTTTTATGTGATGCGAACTCAAAGTAAAAGCAGATAGACAGACGTGAATGATCATTTGCGATATGTATAGATTTGTAACCACGTCAATTTTGAATTGTGACTGTTTAGGATTTAGAGTGCGGTATAAGCATAACATAAATTATTAAACTTTTTTTATTATCAAAGAAATGAATAATAAAACCATAAATGTAAAAACAGAAAAAATTTTACTGTAAGTTTAATAAATATTTAAGCCATAATTTGATAAATACTTTAACGATTTGTAATGTTTTTGATAAATTAGATATCCCTTAAAAAAGTCAACAAATAATTGACGAAACGTCGGGAAAAATGTAAAATAAATTGTTTTATTTACATTAAAGAAGTCAGGCCTTATTAGCTTATTTATAAAATAAAGAATCCAAGTAACACTGGCCAAATATTCCAATATGAATACAAGACTATTTAACGTTGGGTCACAAAGGAAACGCAAAATTCGCCAAAAGTTCGCCGTTAGAGAAGTACATGTGTCAATACCACCCAAAAAATTGGATTTTAATAGACTTACAAATTAAATAGTCTGGATTTAACAATTCAACAATAGGTAGGCTGTACGTGTCACACCTCTGATGCCACAATTTACATACATAACATCTGTATGCCCTTATTTGAAACCCCGATATAAAAAACTTTAAAACAGTGAACAAAAAGATAAAACATATTTGCCAAAAAAGTTTGCCATTAAATGGCAAACATGTACAAGCCATTCTCTAGGTCAATAGCAAAAACATGATAACAGACGATAAAAAATATCGTTTTTTTTAAGCAATAACATTTCCTATCTTTGGTTTTTTATCTTTTTAGGGAAATTCTTCCACCCCAACCGGCGCTACTGTTGCAGCAGCTGTACCACCACCACCGCATAACATATATCCGGGAGCTCCGCCCCCAGCTCCTACGATCACATTAAAAGGGGCTCCTCGACCACCGGCCATGACTAGTCCAGCAACTGCTGTTGCCGCTGCTGCTGCGGCCGCTGGCTTAGCGGGTGCTCAATATCGTGGTGCTACTTGGACGCCACAAGGTTATTCACCTGCTGCAGCCGCAGCAGCTGCTGCAGCAGCTGTTGCTCAGCAAGCATATCGCTATACAGCACCATTGCCACAACCAGCATATGCTGCATACACACCGCATACAACAACTACTCCAGCAACAGCAACGGTAAGTAGGAGAAGTTTTTTAAGTATTTTTAACATAATTTACTTAATTACGATTTAAATTTAATTTTTATTAGAATTATAAAATAAAAATTTTAATATTTTTGCAGCTTGTTCATACAAGTATCCATAAATTGCTCCCCAGCTAAAAAGCTTTCAGCGTTTTTATGTGTAAATGCTAATTAGCTTTTTGCTTTACTGTCTTATAAACAGTAGACGGGGTGTAACTTACATTAAAAAGTTTTTTAATATAAAAAGCATTTTTTAAGAGATCCTCCTTCTGTAAAGATTTTTTTATTAATTTATTAAAAAATCAAAATTAAAAAGCAAAGAAAACAGCATTTGTTTTCTACTTGGCTCTAAAGAATGTCATGTGACGTGCTGTTATGTCACTGAAAGGTACTGTTAAAATCAGACCAGTAAGTATAATATTATTTTTTTTTTTTATCAATGCCAAATAATATATGTATATTAATTGTAATGAGAGTTTTGTATTTAAGTTTAATAGGGAAATTTTCATTGTAGTGGCATTTTTTAAAGAGGTTTGTCTACCGAATAACAAAAAATTTGATTAATCGATTAAAAAAAGGGATTTATATCGCGTCTTAGTAAAACTTAAAAAATTTTAATAACAAGTTAATCGATTAATATTTGACGAATAATCGAATAATTTCTTTAAGCTAAATTTTTTAATCAAAAATGCAAAAATGATATAAATATACATAAAAAATTATACATCAGGATTTATTATCGAGACAAGAGAAATTATTCGATTAAACGGCTAAGAAAGAACGAAATGATTAAATTTAGACTGACTAACAGTGAATCGATTTTTTAACACAATTATTTTAATAAAGAAAAGCAAAACTGCTACAAATTTACACACACATTATATATATACTTTTAAATAGGATTCTTTATCGAGGTCCGTCTTACGAATAAAAATTATTCGAATAATCCATTAGAACAATTATTTTTTCTCTTTTGAGAAAAATATCCAAATTTGTAATAAAAAATTAATCGATTAATATTTCACGAATAATCGAATAATTTTTATAAGCAAAATTTTTCAATCAAGAAAAACAATACTGTTACGAATATACAAAATTATATACTTTTTTAGTGAGTTTTTTTTTCCAGGTCTTCCGAATAAAAATTATTCGATTAATCGATTAAAAAAGAGATTTTCTTCACGTAAAAATAAAATGATTAAATTGGGAATGAATAAAAGTAAGTCGATTAATGATTTACGAATTAATTTTTTCAAGTAAAATTTTTAATCAATAAAAAACAATACGTACTGTTACAAGTATCTATACATATAATAAAATAGTGACTTATTTCCGTCTGTCTGCTTATCATTTGTGTTCGCAACACGTAAAAGCTACTGGATGATTTTTAACAAAATTTTGTGATACATTTTTTTCGCAAAAATGTATCATTTCCAAGAGAAAGTGGAGAAAAGGCAGTGAAAAAACGCAATTTTCGGTTTAAAGGTACTGGAATTTTCGGTTTAAAACTGGGATATTTTAAAAACTATTGCGCAACATTAGGCGCCAATTGAATAAAATTTGTATTTGATTTATATTTTTACTTAGTGGAATTACAATGTTATTAAAATATTTTAAACACATTTTACAGAGCTTTACAATAATTTTTAGAATTTTATATAAGTTTTAGAATTTTATCCAGGGATGGGTACATTTATATAAAAAATACTTATACTTATAAAAGTAAGAATCATAAAATTTGGTGTGGACTACTTTCAAAGCACAATCGAACAAAGTATTGTCAGGACAGCCACGACGTGGCGGGCACAGTTAGTTATGTATAAAATTATATACTTTTCCATTTGTCATTTAAACCGTTATGTTTTTTTTACAGTAAAAATATAGTGTTAAACGAGTAATGGAAAAATAAAATTATACGAATGTAAAAAAAGGTTTCACATACACTCTGTCAAATAATTAAAGGATTTTTGTTTGTGTAAGTTTTTGTTCCGAATGTTGCGGTATTTCTTGCTAATTTTTACGAAACGATTAAATTAAAGAAAAAGTTATTAAAAGATATCTAGAAATCAAAAATTTTTTATAAAATGCCACGTGGAACAGTTTCCAGTGAAAAGGAACATGACAAAATACAGACCTCAATAGACTGAGACTATTAGTCTAGGTGTTGCGGATTCCATTTCCGCCAAACATTCCGCTTATTTTCTACAAACGACCCAGGAGATTTACAGCTAGCGTTGTCCTTAAACGAAATGTAAAAATTTTTGATATTGCTGAAAAGCTATATACACCGGAAAGCTACAATTTATTTTGAATTGCTTATCATATTTATATATGCTTGTATATAGCTTACCTTTTTTAATGAGAAAAATAAAATTTGTTGTCGGTGGCAACCTTATGACTTTGAATTTATTTACAACAGATTTCATCATGATTTTCCGTTTGGGTCCACAAAAAATAGCTGCACATCTTTGGAATGTAGTTTGCCGCTATTTCTGCGACAATAGCATCATCCTATGGTCTTCGACAAACTCGTGAGTTCTTTATAAATCATAACAACAAAATTTTAGATTGAAAGCTCAACGGATCTCATTCCCTTTGAGGACATTTGGAGGCCTCTTACTAGGCATATTTATATAGAAAAAAGGAACACATTCAACGAACTGTTAAAGATGTGGTGAAAAAATAGGAGCAAATTAACAATAGTTAGTTCATACCCATTGCAGATACAATAAATAATATGAAAAAATTAGTAATCTATATATATAATATAATAGTAACTCATTTTCGCCTGTCTGCCTGTCTGCTTTTCGTTTACGTTCGTGTCACGTTAAAACTACTGGATGGATTTTAACAAAATTTTGTAAGGGGTACCTTAGTATCCTGATTCCAATATAGGATACTTTTTTTCGCAAAAATATCTTATTTCAAAGAGAAAGTGGAAAAAAAGCAGTGAAAGTACGCAGTTATTTTAGTAGTAAAGTTAATACATAAACCATAACTGAAGCACCAACCACTAATGGCGCTGTTATATAAAGTAAATACATAACCAAAACTAAAGCATAGTTTAAGGCGGCACTAAAAAAGTAAGGGTTTTTGCTTTCAAAGCATAATGGAACAACATATTGCAAGGACGCCCACGAAGTGGCGGGCACAGCTAGTCTATACATGTAATAAAATAGTAACTCATTTCCAGTCTGTTTGTCTGTCTGTCTATATTTTTTTTGTGTTCGCATCACGTAAAAACTACATGATGGATTTTAACAAAATTTTGTAAGGGGGTACCTAAGTATCCTGATTCTAATATAGGATACCATCTTTCAGCAAAAATATTTTATTTCCAACAGAAAGTGGAGAAAAGCAGTGAAAGTACGCAAATTTTTTTATTTTTGAAAGCAGTATATTTTAATCAATGTTGCGCAACAGATGGCGCTGTTTTAAATAATGAGTAACTCATTACCTGTCTATCTTTTACAGAGCTTTACAATAATTTTTAGAATTTTAGAATTTTATATACATTTTAGAATTTTACCCAGGGATGGGTACATAAAGTAAATACGTAAGAATATTAAAACTTGCAAAGCAAAATCGAACAAAATATTGTTAGGATTTACACAACGCGTTTGGGCACTGCTAGTGATTTAATAAAACCTTTGTTTTCCTCAATGCTCAGAAGAGATTTTAATAGCAGCTGTCATAGCTTACGTTAAAGACGGTCAGCATCGAATGTTTGTTGGGTACGGTTGGCGAGCGCTTTCGATGTGAGAATATCATTATCAAGCGATGTCTTTGATAGTACTCCGTACTCAATAAACAGCCTATGATTGCAGTCTTCCCCCGAAGGTATGACAACAGCATTTCATTTACTGGCGGAACAGATATAAATTGCAATTAAAATCGTGGATCTTGCATCGAAAAAGAAGTATTAATATTATTATAAAGGTGTTACTTCCTAACTATATTTCCAAAGTGCTACAGTTATTTGACAGAGTGTAAATTACATATGTGTAATGTATTTCTGCATTTATTTGTTCACTTGTAAATGTTTATTGTATTTCTATGTGTTCAGTCTTTTATTTTATTCTATTATTTATCCATTTATTCCTTTCGGTAATATAAAACTGTACGGTATTTATTTCCAAGTAATAGATAGATGTCAGCGCATTCTTATAACAAAAGCATTCATTCCTTACAAAGATAACTAAGAGAGTGCTTTCTTCAAATATTCTCATGTTTGAAAGTGTACTTTTTTAGCTTAAAACATTCACGTAGTGATAAAACATGGTTATGGTATGGTATCAGGAATCATCTTATGTTCTCTGTACAACATATAGTTGTTTTGATCATAACTATGTTCACAGCAAACAAGTCTTTGTTACTGTTTAATCATTAAACCAAAAACTGAACTATATAATTTTCAAATCTAAACCAAAGTATTATTAGTATTACAAAATAATATTGTATTTATAACCACAATTTATTATTAGTAAACAAATTATGATAAGTTTGCTCGGATGTGACTATACTACGATTAAAAACAAAGAAATAATGTTTGGTTTTTTTAAGTTTTATTTTTAGTTTTTTTCTAATAATTATTTATTTATTTCATTCGATAATTTTCAAGCCTACTTAATCTAGAAGTCTTTTGTCTTGAGAACAATTTAAAATTTAAAAAGAAAACTTAAAATATATAAATATGTGTGTAAAGAAATAACCCCACAAAATAGGGGCCAGTTTTGCTTCGAAGTGCTTCTTCCACGAACAACTTTCGTTGGATTTTGCTCGTCTTCGAAGACCCACCCGGTCGATTGTTGTTTTGTTTCGGGCTCATAGGCATAGATCCATGATTCGTCACCTGTGACGATCTCATAAACGTCTTTTGAAGCACCGCGATCGTATGTTTGCAACATTTCTTTGCACCAAGCCTTTTTTTTTGAGCGACTGTCAAATTGTGCGGGATCAAACGAGAACAAAACTTTTTTACAGCCAGTTGTTTATGCAATATCGAATATATGCTAGTGGGAGAAATATCCAAGGCACCTCTATCTCACGGTATGTTACATGACGATCTTGCATTATGAGTTCACGCACGGCATCAATGTTCTCTGGCGCAACGGCCGTTTTTGGACGACTTTCACGGAATTTGTCTTTGAGCGAGCGTCGGCAACGATTGAATTCATTATATCAATTTTTCACAATGCTATAAGACGGTGCTTCATCGCCATACAAAGATTTAAGTTCATCAATGCACTCTTGTCATGATAAGCCAAGTCGAAAATTGTAAAAAATGAAAGCACGAAAATTTTGAAAAGTTAATTCCATTTTTTTTTCCAAATTAATTTTTTCAAGTCACTGTAAACAACACAAATGATGGTCGTACGTCAAAATGTTTTGAGTACGATTATGCTAAAAAATGTCAAACTTCCCAATGGAAATGTCACTTAGTGTTGCCAGGCCAGAAATATATATATATATCAGCATATGGAATGTTAAAAACTTAAGTAATTAATAATTATGTATTTTATTATAAGGTATGTTTATATAAACAATTAAGGTATATTTTTAAAATATGAAGGTATATTTTTATAAATACACTAATTTAATTTATTTATTTCGTAATAAAATTTTATATTTTACAATTATGTTAGATAATAATTGGTTTCTAACATAACAATATTATTATTAGGCTGATAATATTATGGTTTTACAAAAACCATATAACTTGATCATTATATGTTGCTCCTAGATTATGATTACCTATACCATGTTTTGTTTTTTGCGGGGTTTATTTTCTCATGGTCGAATAATTTGTTTCATTTGGATTAATAAAACCCCAGAAAATACGGCAATAATTTATGTTCCAGATATAATAATAATTTTTATTTAGTCAGCAATTTGAGAGCTAATTAGAAATAAGAGACTATTTACTAAAGTGGTAGCATTAGACATGCCCCTTCAACTCCAATACAGATACTAAGTTATGGAGAAAAACTAAACACCAACTTTTATTTAAAACGTTAAACTCTTCATAATTAGTATAGTTTTGCTTAAAGAGGGTTTTTATACAGACCAGTGTTATTTGCACGAACGACGAGTAAAAATTATTATTTAAAAACGTATAAAAAAACTTTAACAAAAAAACCGGAAAATTTATTTAATCTTGAATATTCAATGCACTCCTTTAAATACCTGTCGCTACATCTGCTAATAATTTTTTCCTAACACTACGGGTATTACAGACACTTCGTACTCGAATAACGTTTATTTGTTTTGTTAAATTTATGATACTTTTCTTATTGATTCTTATTTCTTTAATATCAATTTATTGCTATGACAATTTTTTCTTTTCTCTATTTTTGTTTTACTGCAAAATAATACGTTTAAATGGGCTTTAATGTTTTGTTTTATCGATTGAAATAAATCCTTAAAACACTGCCATCGATTATACACACACTTCCACACAAAAACTCACTTTGGGGACCGGGACCTTATTTTTATTCAGTGATAAACACATTAGACAAATAAAAATAAATATAAAATCAGTTATTTCCTTGCAAAATGAAAAAATAGTTAAGCTAAAAGCGCTATAAAAATTGATGCTCCAGAGAAAGCATTATTTTAAAAGGCCTTATACGACTGTAACAGCCACACAGTGGGATATTGTTTGATGAAAATTAATTTAAAATTTATAAGTTTTACCAAAGTGATATGTTTGAAAAAAAAAAAATACAAAACTAAACATACAAAGAAAGCAATTGAAATTTAATTATGAGTATTTATTTTATTTTAAAATTTATTGTACCGAAGTCTCGTGTTGCTTATGATACTCGTTTCGTTAGGAGAGAACCGCTGCATTCTAGCCGTATGTCCAAACTCCCTTAGCCTATTGCGTTCGATTTTGCTGTTCATTGGTATTTAAGCAGGCTCTGTTAGTGTCGTTCCGTATTCTGTAACGTCTTGTTTACCGGCAACACGTCTTAAGTATTTAATTTGACTGATGCCTGAATTCTATTCTGATATTTTGTTGTTAGCGCCCAGAATTCGCATCCATATTTAAGGGTTGGAGTTCTATACGTAGAGTTCTATACAGTAAGTTTTGTACCTGTTCAAAATTTCTCTCTTACCGATGAAATTTTTGTTTAACACGAAGAATAAATGGGCAGTTGTGGCTATTTTGCCGTTAAAATTCCTTTCCAATTGTCCGGTTCTTACATAATTTCGGCTTATTACGTCTGATCATCTCAACAAACCGCGAACAAATTTAATTAGTCTCGAATTACATTATGCAACTTTTGTCGCTGCAATCTTTCTCGTTTCTTCTTTAATATTGCAGTTGTGTTTATATCGAGCAACTTTTATTGCAGCAATTTGTATGGATGTATTTGTTTACATTTAAAACTTCAAAATTAAAACTACTAATGAGAGTACAAAACGAATTTCAGGAGTACATGCATATGTGTATCCTTTTCAATTCCTCTCTCCCCTCTCGCCATCTAATGAGGAATTGCAACGACCAAAGTTGCTTAATGTAACTCGGGACTTACTTAACACGATATGTTGAGTATGGTGAGATACTTCATCCATTTACTGACACTTTTGTGTTACCTGTGAAATAGAAGCAAAATCAAGATTAAAGGAGGAGATAGTCAGAAGTGCTTTGTGAGAAGGAAGAAAATTTAAATGGAAAATTTAAAAGTATATAAGAAAAGGGTTCAAAGAAGAAACTGACATGAAGGGGCCCTTGTACGGAACAATCAGTTAAATAAATATGTCACGTCAACATAGATTCGATTAGAAAGCCAACCGCAACTGCTCAAAAAGGACTTAGTCCAGTTCCCGTGACCATCTTACCTATGCTAGATCCTAAAGAGCTTCGTTGATTCATTGTCCACAGGCCGAGAAGGGAATGTCACGAAAAATGTCAATAGCATATTCATGAAGCATTGCCCCCCTCTTTGCAGCGAGATACGCTGTGAAAGATATGATTGCAGATTTACTGTCGTTACACACATATAAAATTGATTGGATTTGTTCCGCCAGTAAAAAAAATACTGTTGTCATACCTATCTGTGAAGACCGTCGTCACTGGCTGTTGTTTTTTTACGTACGTCAGATATCCCTAGTCGTTAATCAATGATACCATAATAGCAGATATTTCTGCATATAAGGCTTTGCAGTCATTTGAGAATCTTAAATTTATTTTTTTATTTTAAAGTTTTCTATATAGACTTCACCCTCGTTCCACTTTTGGTACAGTAAAAGCTTCTTACGTTGAAGTGTTTCGGGTGCAATAATTTATGAGGTCAGGAATTTCAGTCATCATTCTTAGAACCGTAGCATCAATGTCCATGAAGACTACCATAGTATAGTTTGTATTCTTTAGCGATTTTTCTGTGCCATGAGAAAGTTACAAAGGTTTTAACAGCTTTTTTATAACCTCACTTAGAAATTGAAGCCAAAACCGGTATCACTTTTTATAATTTTTATTTTCCTTCTTCCAAATTATTTTTTTCTCGTTTTAAAAATGTGCGTTAGATCACTTAATGATCGTCCAGTTTTCCGTAATTGTATTGATCAAGAGCACGTAACAACTCATATGTCAATCTGATCTGAGATCAAAAGATCATTAGTTAATTTGCTTTCGAAAGTCTACATTACATCTCTCACATTTAACTAGGTCGAATATTGCATTTTATGATAAACTTCAGTTAGTTCTATGGCGGGTATTTAGGTCCCTAGATATACCAATACAAAAGTAGGTCTTAGTGTGGTCATCTAACCCAAGCTTTAGTAAACCGAAATCTTAAATTGCACTGATCTGGCTAAAGAAAACGAAAAAATTCTGGTTTGGGCAATAACTGGGTAAAAAATGCTATGCTATGTCAAGCAGAGAAAACGAATAAATGCAATAAGAAAACTCATGATTAGGGAAACGATTTGTGTTGTAGTTTAAGAACAACATTTTTACGACATTTTGTTCTTAGATATATGCAAAACTTATACAAGAAATACTACCTTGAAGTGGAACAAATGTAATAAAACGAAAATCATTCTTTTTTAAAACTTCAACAGCATTTTGCGAAGTTTGTTTGGTTTTTTTATTTTGTTTTGCGATAAGAGTATTTTTTATTAGAGGCGCGATATGTATTCATATGTACATATGTTAAGAAAGTACAAAAAGTAAAGATAAAATCTTTCAAAGCAATACAACCGCCAAACAGAGATCATGAAATTGATATAAGGGAAAAACAAGATAGAAAGAAAGACTGTTCTTGACAGTTCAAACGATTGTATATTGATGGATGATAAAACATACAATTAAGGAATATTTTAAACAAATGCCTATGAGCCAAAAGTTAACATCAATTATGAGGGCAGATGTAGGGAAAATATTTAAATGTAAAAAGTTGGTAAATATACGAAAAAAAAGTTTTTATTGTGGCAGGCAATCAATTGGCTTCTGTCTGCGGTTCACGAAGTCTTTTGATTGAGAAGTTGCCTTGCAAATGGCAAATGTAAGTGTTTAGAAACACTTTTGCATTAAAATTTTGTCTTTTAGTTTGCGGGTTGCATTTATGTCACTTCAGCAAAAGGTGTTAGTTACTACTCGTGTAAAATTAAGTTACATCTTAAGTTAACATTAAGTTACAGTTAAATCCTGAGGGCAATAGCTTCTTAAAAACTCTGTGATGATTTTCGACATTCCTAGTTCTGTTTGCTTACACAACCATTTAGAATGGGCTTTATTAATAAACGTTGAAAATATAACTGAATTACAAATTAACAAAATTTTCTAAAAAATTTACAAGTTGTTGTTTGAGAAAGGTTTAATTGTCAGAAACGAATAAATCGTTCCTATATCTGACAAAAATTACTTTCAAGTTTGTATAGAATGCGACAAACTGTCGATTACCTGCATAATTTTCTATAAATTTTATTAAATTTCCCTTAGTCATTATACAATCGAATAATATCCAGAATTAAATGGCCTCCTAACCTACTGAACAGAAATCGCTTTACAATTTAAATATACTGGAACTTAAATGTAATTATTATATTTTTAGCTATTTTTTCACTTCAATTACCGCTAAACAAAATATTTAGCTGTTTCTAGCGTTTTTCAGTAGAATTTTGGTGGGAAATCGTAAGAAAAATTTGGCAACAGTGATTAGAGTGTGTATATAGTTTGATTTTCCCACAACCATTTCTATTATACCAAATTCATGTTCATTGCGTAAATGGAGCGTAACATTTAATTGAAAATTTTTATAAAAATGAAGAAATACCGTTAAATTGTAATCAAGGTTATCATTAACTTGGTATTTTTGGAAAGTGACTTAGGCCACTTTCAAAATAAACAGTTCAAATGGTACTGAAATAATAATCTACAGCTTGTCGATTATCCGTCCAGAATTTTTTTTTCGGTGGAAAACAAAATTGTTAATTAAAAAACATCAAAATTAGCTGAGACCCTGGATTTTTTCCAGAAGGAATAAAGCAGTTAAAAAATTTAGAAAAATTTCCGAACGGCATATTAGTATGAATAGCTTCCTCTCACGAATTAAAAAATTCGAAATTGCTATTTTGTATTAACCTGGTCCCATTGTATCCTCCTTTGTTAGTTTTATTTGATTGCCTTAAACATTCATGTAAACACTACACATTAGTTCTCGTTATTGACTTTTCCATTAACATGTGTGCCTCTAAATGTACTTAAATAAACATACAGAAATATGTATATTTTTATATGCGTATCAAAGGGATATAAAAAATGCCAATTTGAAAATCAAGGAATTCGTAATTCGTATTCATTGCTTTAAACGCTCTTCTACATTATTAAGACTAAGAAAATAAATTTATAAATATTAAAAAAATAAATACAATATCCTTATGAGTTTTTAAAACTTACCAACCAAACATGTTTCTTTCTTATTAAGAAAGACCAATCCTAAAAACAATGAAAAAAAAAATACATCTAAAAGCTTTATTTGTACTAAAGCAAAACGTAAAAATAATATTTGTGTCGATGTGCGACTAAAACGGAAATCATACATTACAGCATTTTCACCTCACTGCATTTAATAAATGATTTTCTTAAATCCGGAAACAACTACTTACGTATGTCATGTTCTCTTTTTTATACAGACTGCCAGTCATATTAAATACATATTGCTTGTCTACTATTCCATTTACAACAACATAAAAAGCAACATGAACACTCGTAACTGCCACTCGTGTAATAACATATTAACCAAATGTACATTTACATATAAACGTGCTTCGTAATATACCGTTAAGTAACTTACAATACTACTTTCTAATATCGGAAATATTCATTCACCTAAATGATTGCACACGCTTGAAAGTCATTCAGAAATGTGAATGTATTTGTTCTTGGTACACACTCGTAAGCATACATTTGTGTACTTGTGATATAAATTACTATCTATACGCGTTTGTTTGGCTACCCACTTCGTTATTAATAAAATAAAAGATTCAGATATGAAATATAGGTATAATAATAATTTTATATGTATTAGGGTACTCCTCTTACGTCTTGTAAGCAAATAGAACGCACTTCGTTTTGAAAATAATCCAACTAAAATTGGGTTCAGTGATTAATATTTTTTCAAATAGTTTTGACATATTTGATACCAGGCTTATTGGTCTGTAGGATTGTACTTTTGTGTGATCTTTTCCTGGCTTAGGTATCATAGTACTAAGAGAAACCTTCCAGTCTGAGGGAAAATACTCAAGGCGTAGAATGGCATTAAAAATAAATAGAATTATTCTAACTGCTACCTGGGCAAGTTCCATTTATCTTGTTACTTGTTTTGTCAAAACCATAGGCCTTATTGGGGTTTCAACTAGCAATTGTCCATTAAACTTCTTGTAAGTGAAATCAATATCTACATTTTGTAAGTCAACTGATGTAGTATGTAAAGGATGGTTAAATTTTAAGGTCCAAAGTTGATTTTGAATAAAACACAAATTATTTAGAAAATTATTTTCATTTCTTTTTATTTTGATAATATTGGTATGGTTCAATTATGTATGGTACAAAATATTGGCCAATTGGCCCCCGAGAACTCGACACACCACCATCCGATGCTCCAAATTTTCGATTACACTGAGGCACAATTGAGGTTTTATGCCGTTAATGTGCCGAATTATCTCATCATTTAGCTCTTGCATTGTTGCTAGTTTATCCACGTACAACTTTTCTTTCAAATAACCCCAAAGAAAGAAGTCTAACGGTGTCAAATCACATGATCTTGGCGGCCAATTGACATCGCCACCACTTGAGATAACACCACGAGATAACATTGTTTCGATAGCTGTGTGGCAAGTGCACCGTCCTGTTGAAACCACATATCGTCTACATACATATCCTCCAATTCCGGCCATACATAGTTCGTTATCATCTCACGATAGCGAACACCATTCACTGTAACTGCCTGACCGGCCTCATTTTGGAAAAAAAGGCCCGATTATGCCGCCAGCCCATAAGCCGCACCAAACAGCCACGCTTTGTGGATGCATTGGTTTTTCGATAATCACTTTTGGATTATCATTCGCCCAAATGCGGCAATTCTGCTTATTGGCGAATCCACTGAGGTGAAAATGTGCCTCATTACTGAAGATGATTTTCTTCGAAAATTGATCATCCAACGTTGCCATTTCTTGCCACCATTCTGACCATTAAAGACGTTTTGAATGATCAAGACCCTTTAGTTCCTAACACAATTGCACCTTGTAGGCGTGTAAATGCAAGTCTTTTTGCATATTGTTCATCAACGACGAGCGTGAGAGGTGCAGTTTTTGGGCACGACGACGAGTTGAGGTGGACGGCTCTTCAGCCACAATATCGCGAACAGCAGCAATGTTTTCTGCAGTACGAGCTGTACGAGCACGATTTTTGCGACTGTACGCACATTTGGACGATTAAATTGACCCAAAAAATCACGAAGTGCACGATATGCATTTTTATTTGAACGCCCATTATCAAAATATGCCTGTTTAACTTTCCATGGTTGAAATTGAAAAATGTCAAATTAAATGCAGAAAAAAAAACTTGACGTTTAGGTGTGGTTCACATTCAACATCGGCCCTTAAAATTTAAACACCCGATATATTGGTCATAAATACGTTTTTAAATGATCAACAAACTGATAGTCTTTTTCGATATCACTAGTTGCCCATCCGTACATAGTTTGATGGCCATAGGTGTGTATTCCAGCCATTGCCTAGTAGCAATATGAAAGTTTTGTGTGATATTAAAAATAAATAAATACTAGAGACGCTGTAACACTGAACTAAAAATAATCATGACTTTATTACAATTATAGAGTTACTACAAAAGTTTAGGCTTACTTAACCCTATCAACCAACTCCTCCTTCTCTACTCTATTCAGCCTCAGCCACCTCACGCACTTGCATCCATTGGACTATTTTAGACTATTTCTGGTTTGATCAACTTTTTTCGGCGGTCTACAGTTTTTTCGTCATTTATACTGCTACAATCAGTATTTATTTGGTTTCGGTGATCAGCATTTGCTTCCAGTGGTTGTTAAAAACAAATCACTTCACGCATCTTACTCAGTTAACCGGTTCAGTTGTCTATTGAAAGTTTCTGAACTGGGTAATATTTAGTTTTATTTAATAAATTTTACAATATAATCATAAATTATATTCCAACTTAATTTTATCGAGTATAGTGTGGAAGGCCTTTCTTTAGTCGTTGTAGTGAAAAACCCAAAAACATCGGTAGGAATCCAACCCACAACCCCTACCCCTACTGGCCTACCACGGCACTAAAATATTATGTACAAAATGCACGGGATCACCAAACTATAATAATTAATTAATAAAATTAATTAATACCGTTTACATCTACCAAAAGAATATCTCAATCCAGACATCAAATCTCATCACAAAAAATTAATTATTCATTAAGTGAATAGATTTGAGCAATTACTTTTTGACGTTTTCAATTAATTTTTTGATTTTCTGTCAAAAATAACAAAATCAAAAAATTTTTCCAACAAATATTTATTACAACATTATTAAAATATCCATAATAAAAAGACACATCATTAATTATACTTCGTGCACAATCAATCTTTGAAGGCCATCTTCTCGATTGGCAGTACAAAAAGTAATCAAAATAATGGAAGCATAAAGTTGAAATTTATAGAGCAACCATAAAAAACGAAAACAACATTTATAACATAAAAATTTATAATATTCAAATAAAAAAAGGTTTTTTAAAACTTCATTAAACTTTAATGGATTTCTTTTGAACACGAATTGGAGTAGCAGAATTGAAAATTTCGTACTTAATGTTATGATACGAGTAACATCCTAAAATGACCTGAGCTAACAAAAAAAACTCGGTTTAAAATATCTTTATTAGTCTGGTTGGATTTAGTTCTTTCACTTATTGTACTCGTAATAACCTTCATTATTCTTTTAAACAATTTTAAATATCAACACTTCTGGTAATTTTTTAAACTTTTTATTCTTGCCATCAAGTTATCTTCATATGAACTAATAAATTTTCTTAGAAACAAATTGATTTAAATCAATTGACTCACGGTACCCAACTCCAACTGTCAATGGGTGTTCTAAAACACACAGAGTATTTGATGGGAATCGAACACACAACCCCAGACTGATACACTACCATACTACCTACTAGCCTACTACTAGCCAGGGCTCCCAAAAATCGCGTATTTTCTTATGAGTTGAAACTTTAAATATTTATATTTTTGACTCAAAAAAATCCTTAGGAAATCCTAAAATGTTGCCTTAATAAAATGGTTTGTTTACTTGGCATCTTGCTACGCACAGGCTATCAAGGAATAGCAAATGATTACATTTTACTACCACTTTATAAAATGGTTAGTGAAAACATCAATTTTACTCTATATTTCTTGTCCCTCAAACAATTGCCTTTTATTTGTTGAATTCCTTTAAAAGAAAAACAAAAATCATTGTGGAGAAAATATTCGATATTTAAATAAACGACTGAAATTGGTTCTATTTATTTAATACTTCATGTGAACAAGCACAGAAGAAACCATTTAGGAGGAGACGGTAAATACATAAGCCCATTTAATGTTGCTCTATATTTTATTTAGCAAAAGAAAACTTAAAGAAAAACCGGAAGGCATAATCTTTAACAAGCAGTAACTAAATAAACTGATTATTTGACCCATAGGAATAACATTTTTAACAAAACGAAAAAAGTAGCAATCAAGCAACCAACCCTCATCTTCAATAAATAAGTTGGCAAATACACCTAAAGAAATAGTAGACATTAAAGTTAACAATAACAAAGTTTTGTGTAGCTTTGGAGCTTTAAATAATTTATTTTCACAATTTTTTTGTTATTTTAATACCAATTTTTTTTTTTTACAATAAAAGGATAACATTTCTTGGTTCCTAAAAAATATGTACGTGTTGTACTTATACAGGGAGTATATGAAGAAAACTTGGCATTTTAACAAGGCGCACATTGGGTTACACCATAGTCAAAACAGGGATTAACTTCTTTTGTTTCTCGAAAAATAAACTTTGGTACTGACACTATGTGGAGCACCTAGTGTTGAACCGTTTGAGCGTCGCACTGTGATTCGTTTCAAAGGCAACACTTGAAAACGAGTTTATCAAAATTTAAATAGTGTGAAAGCGAGGATAACATAGTGATAATGAACTTATAAAAATAGTTAAGGTAATTTTAACGGCACTAGAGGGCGCTAAAGTCATCAGTTATTTATCGATTTGAAATAAAGAAACAGTAACCCAGTCTTTCCCTAATAATTTATTTAAAGATTTGTCCATCTCTTTTTTTCTTTTGAAAAAAAATTACAAATTTGACAACAAAGAAAGGTAAAAATTTATTTTCGCAACGGTTAATTTTTTTGTATATACCTATTCATACCTATATACCATATATACCTATTTAAGGCAATGTGGCGCTTACCCGCTGAGTTCCATAACCTCAAAGTTCAAAACATGCAATATATTTGATGTCTTCCTATATATAGATTATACAAAAGGTCTATTATTCGCAAAATTTGCCAAATCACCCACTGAGTGACGATATGTTATTAATAATCTTATTTGGATAACGAAGCGCACTTTTTACTTTATGGCTTCATTTCGACCCCGCTCTTTCTCTGAATTGATTTCAGGTAACTGATTTGTTATTTACAACTAACTTTTTTTCAATTGACATTCTTGCTAACACTAGCATTTACTGTTCACTATAGTTAATTCACACTCGACTGATAACTATCGGTCTTCTTCCTCATCCCAAAGTCTTTTGCATTTTCTAATTGTCTATGAATAAGATCTCCCATGAAATTCACATTTTACAACTACATCTGCCAATGGTCCTAAGCCTTAAGCTTGTCATTCACAATGTACGCTAACATTTAAGCCTCTCAAATGAGCTGGCTGGAAGAGCAATTGCTAGTATAAGCCCTAAAAAGGCTTATAGTTTTGACAAAACAAGTAACAAGATTATAATGGAATTTCCCCAGGTGACGGCTTAAATAATTATATTTATTTTTAATGCTATTCTACGCCTTGAGTATTTGAGTATTGAAGATTTTTTCTTTTTACTGTAATACCTAAGCCGGGAAGAGATCACACAAAGGCAGAATCGTATAGAGCAATAAGTCTGTTATATATATAAGTCTGTACGCAACAACGTATCTAAAGAAGCTTGTAACTCATCCAAACCCGCTAGCCCGCAACATCCTGAATGATCATGGCTATGTTCGACTAAGCAGGATGAATATTGCTTCTCTTGGCCGAACATGAGAGAAATAATAAAAGCAACCGTGCATCACTCAGTCTGTGCCTAGCACTGGCTGGACTTACGTACATATATACATATATTTTTAATTTTTGCTTTTACTTTTAGTTCTAAAATATGATTACTTAGTATAAGCTCATACATTTCGAAGATCCAATAAATAAAATGAAATGATGTGAAGTGAAGTGAAATGAAATGAAATGAAATGAAATGAAATGAAAAAAAAACATTCCAGCCCTTTCCAAGCACAGTCTACCAGATGATATTTGAAGTTTCTATGACCTTTCACTCACACAGTAATCCAGCTTATATCTAAGCACCTTAGTAATCTTCCTGCCTAAGGGATCTTTGAGCAACATTCGAGCGTGTCAGGTTTAATAAGTCTATGCATTGCTGAACTTTTGCTTGAACCATGCCTTTCCCCAAGCAACTCTGGGTGCACATCCGTAACCTATACAATTAATAAAATAGTAACTCATTTCCGTCTGTCTGTCTGTCTGCTTTTCTTTTGCGTTAGCATCACGTAAAAACTACTGGAGGGTTTTTAACAAAATTTTGTGAGGAGGTGCCTTAGTATGTTGATTCCAATATAGGATGCTTTTTTCTTACAATTGGTGTGGAATACTTTCAATGCAAAATCGAACAAAATATTGTTAGGACGCCCACGACGCACAGTGCTTTGTTCTATAGACATGAATTCGTATTGCACGGAAAAAGTCCTATTATTCAAATTGAAATAACTTTTAAGTTCGATGGAAAAGAAAAATATGGTATTCTAGTTTTATATTGTTTTTTTATAATTTGTTGTGTTTTTTAACAGCATTATCAAAAAAAAGTAAATAAAATTTTGCCGGAACTTTGAAAAAATTAACTTTGTTTAAAGTCCATTTTTTGATTTTAGCTAGAATTTCTGTAATTTTTAATAAAAAAAACTACAAACTTCGCAAAATATAAGTTGAATGTTACTGTTTTCCATAAAATCTACAATCGGGAAAATGCTGAAGGAAAAAATACTGAAATTTTCTCCTTTGTTTTGCTGCAAGGGGACGCTGAAGTCACAAATTAAGTAGTTAAGTTTTTATTGTTTGAAAAAAATAATCGCTAAAAATTAAGTTTTTGCAACACGAACTAAAAATTTAACTTGTATAATAGCTTAGTATAATTCCTATAAAATACATTTAAATTTTAATATATAAAATTTGTTTATAATATTTTTTTAAATGTCATAAAGATCGCATTTATTTTAATTGCAGCTTAAAAATTGATAAACTTTTATTGAACATTACAAAAACAGGAAAAAGATGGTGTAAAATTTATACAATTCGAAGCGGAACTTGAAAAAAAAAATCACATAAAAAAGCATATTTTTTCTTGTGATTTTTTGTGATTATATTCAATACTATTTTTAATCAATTATCAAAATAATTTTCCATATATAAATACTTAAATAAAACAGAATGATTAAATACTTAATTGGGGTCAATATTAAATATTAATATTCATATTTATATTAAAATTCATAAAAAATAAAGTTTATGGAAGTAATTTTTATAAAAAACTAGCTATCCCCGGTGCGCTTCGCTACACCCATCCACAAAAATACAATAAAAACACTTCGAAGAAAAGTATAACCAACCTTTAACGCACGCTATAGGGTTTAATTGTACCCACTTTGAAGACCATACCTATTATAGTTCTCTATATACACAATAATAATTTTTCACTTTGTATGGGAGGTACCACGCCCGCTATCCCAATTCATTCTTTATTTTGGCAGACTATGCGCTTTAGCACAAAGGTTTCTCTTGCAAAGTTTCACGGTGATGTCTATTGTAGTTCGCCAGGAACACGATAATAATTTTTCACTTTGTATGCGAGGTACCACGCCCACTATTTCAATCCAGTCTGAATTTAGCTAAACTATGTATGTTAATATGGCGGTTATTGGTGCAAAATTCCAAGGCGCTACCTAGTGCAGTTCTCTAGATACAGGATAATTATTGTTCACTTTGTATGGGAGGTACCACTCCCGCTATTCCAATCCAGTCCATCATTCTCTAAACTATGTACGTTAATATAGAGGTTACTGATGTGCACTTCTGTACTAATAAGTATTCATAAAATTCTTCAAATTCGCATAATTTTTGCAAGATTTATTGAATTTTTTCTATAAAGGAATTTTGTGAGGCTAAAGAGTCCTTTTTTCAAGAGCGATTATAAAGGGCTTAACAAACCTATGATTTCACATTTTTTTTTTGTTGAATAACATAGCAAATATAGTAACATTTGCTTTTTGGAACATGTGCGGTAGGTGTGTCCTTGTTTCGATTTTTTCAAAAACTGAAATTTTCAAAAATTTTTTAAATTCTGTGCCAAATCTTTCGTAGTTTCAATTTCAACCAAGTTAATAGTGAGCATAGCATTTGGAAAGCAACTCGTTACATAAAAATACCTGATAAAAGAATAATTTCAATCAAAAATACAGATGGTATCTGGTGTAAAACTGATAAGGAAAAAGCTAACGCTTTTGCCTCACATTTAGAACAAACTTTCGAACCATTTGCAATAAATGCTGATGATTCTGAAATTACAAATTTAATACATACGGCATGTCAAATGAATTTGCCTAAAAAAAACTATTTCCCCGAATGAAGTAAAAGATGAAATAAAGAAGCTTAATAATTTTAAAGCCCCTGGATATGACAAAATATATCCCATAGTTATCAAATGTATCATAAAGGTATCATATTTCTAACAATGATTTATAATGCTACAGTGGAAATGTGCAGAAATTATAATGGTATCAAAACCAAATAAACCAGAAAATTGTTTAACATCAATTAGTTTGCTACCATTATTTGTAAAAATCTTTGAAAGAATTCTACTGCAGAGAATGCACCCAATTTTAGAAAAGAAAAGCATTATTCCCGAATACCAATTTGGATTTCGTCACAGGCATGGCACGCCGGAGCAATGTCATCGTATTATTAATGTAATATCCATTACATTTGAACGCAAACAGTATCGCTCAGCTGTATTCTTAGATATTCAGCAAGCATTTGATCGTGTTTGGCACAATGGCTTATTATACAAACTTAAAATGTGGCTACCAGCTCCTTTTTATATCCTTCTAAAGTCCTACCTAGATGAACGAAGCTTGTATGTTCGAATAAATACTGAAACATCAAACATGTGCAGTATAAAAGCTGGTGTCCCTCAAGGAAGTGTCCTTGGACCAACTTTATACACTATATTTACATGTGATATGCCCACAAGTAACGAAGTGACAACGGCAACCTATGCTGTGTTACAGTGTTTTTGGCATCAAGTGAATCGGAAATAGAAGCTTCTATTCGAGTTCAGGAACAACTTAATAACTTAGACACCTGGCTAAACAAACCGAACATAAAAGTTAATCCACAAAAGTCTTCCCATGTGACTTTCAGCCTAAGACAGAGACAATGCCCTACACATTATTTAAATAATTCACCGATACCGAGCAAATCCACCGTGAAATATCTGGGCTTGCACCTAGATAGGAGACTTACGTGGAAAGATCATGTTAAAGCCAAGAGAAAACAACTTGATATAAAATTAAAAAGATTATACTGGCTAATTGGTCCAAGATATGAGCTCAGCATAGGAAACAAAATTATTATATACAAAATTATATTAAAACCCGTGTAGACGTACGGCATCCAACTCTGGGGAACAACGAGTGAATCAAATGTAGAGATTCTTCAAAGGTTTCAGTCTAAGACTCTTAGAATGATTGCCAATGCCCCTTGGTTTGTGACAAACAAAACTCTTCATAGCGATTTTAATGTACCAAATATTAAAGATGAGAGAACAAAATATAGTAGCAGATAAGTATAAAGGCTTAGTAATCACGTTAATGTTTTAGCAGTTTGATTGTTAGACCAAACAAATGAAATCAGAAGGCTAAAAACACACCATGTCTTAGATCTCCCATTTAGGGAATAATTATAGCTTCATTGATTTTAACTATATATTTAATTATATACATCCAACTTGATCGTAACAATATTAACTAATATTAACTAATATTAACTTATAATTTGACACATTTGCTTAATGTTGTACAATAGATTGCAAATAAAAGTAAATAATACAAAAAAAAAAACATTTTTTTGTTGAATAACATAGCAAAACCTACTTCGCAAAGTTTCAAAAGTATGTGTCAACTCTTTCTACCCATCGTTATATGGGTATAAAACACTCTGCGTGACGTTGCGGGCACAGCTCTTCTTCAATAAAATTATTTTATATTTTACGAAATCACTATAATAAAAAACCATTTTCAGCTTTGGGAAGAATTGACCACAAAAAAATCAGAGCTTGAGTAAATATTAACTTATTAAATTACTTTAATACTAGCTGTGCCCACACACGTTGTGTGCGTTCTGACAATATTTTGTTCCATTTTGTTTTAAAAGTAATCCACATCAAATTTTTTTAAGACTCTTACGTATTTACTTTATGTAAAGAGTACCCTTTCCTGGATAAAATTCTAAAATTCCAAAAATTACTATACAGCTCTGTGTTTAAAATATTTTAATAACAATCTAATACCACAAATTAAAAAACCAAATCTAATACAAATTCTATTTAATTGGCTATTTGGCAGTAAGTAATTCATATTTTGTTTAAATCCTAATAATAACGATAAGTCTAGTAAAAATACGTGAAGTATGTATCTTTAATTTAATTAGGTCATAACCAACACCTCTTATTTCATAATATTTTTGGTATTTATACGAGTTAATCAAAAAAACACCACCATCATCATTTGACCTGATGAATTTATTTTTTAGTTTTTGGAAAAAAAGATGGGAGGAAGAAAAAGAAAAAATTAATAATAACATAAAAAGCGGTTTTTTCTTTTTGATAACCAACAGTCTTTTTTTATAACTTTTAAATAACTTATTATTTTTAATATCACAACCACAAAAAAGCAGCAACTGTTGCCAACATTATTTAGAAAACCATTGAATAAAGAAAAAGCAAGTTTTTCAAGTTTTTTTTTGAAACCAAGTTGCTTGTTGCCATCAAAATTTAAGCTGCTCAAATTAAAATAATCCAAAACCTCACAAGAAAAAAATGTTTTAAATTATTTTCATGACATAGTTTTTAGCGTTCGTAGAATAAGGTGCTTTTTTAAATTAACACAAATACACTTGCGAGCTTCCCCATCTTGAAAGCACTTAAAGATTTTTATGTCTGAAGTAAAATATTCAGAAACGGTAATAACACATTTCTGCAAGGTTCGTTTTAACTTCGGGGTGAATAAAATAAGTCATAAGGGTCAGTCATCGTATAGTACAAACGCAAGATGTGAGCAAATAAAGGTGTTTTCAGTTTATTTTTTTGCCGGCTCACAATTACTAAACAAAAAATTTATCTAGATGCTGTAAAATGGGGTGCAGAATTGAATTGAGTGAAATCTACACACGAATTTCGTAAAAATAATTAATAATTATATTAATTGAGAAAATTGCTTCAATATGACTATTTTCTTAGCGTTATTTAATGATGTAAATATGATAAAAATGATATATGTTAATAAAAGTTACTTATTATGGTAAATTTTAAAACATTTCGTATGTAGGTGAACCTTACTAGGTGATATGTCATATGACTGTGATATTGCTTACACCGACGTTTTTTACCTTCCTTTTGGTTTACAATAACGTGTTGTGACATCAAATAATAATCAAAATTACAACGTACCAATAATTTTGGTTCTTCTAATTCTGTTTGCTACTGATCTTCATCAATTCTTGCCTCTTACATTTAGACGGAAGTTCGACATGGCATTATCTGTCATATGGACGATGGTATCACGTTACAATGAATATTTTATTTGTGCGATTAAACATAAAGTTTTGTTATTTTTAATTCCCATGTTGCCTGGCAATCGAATTTGGCTCAACCTTTTTTTTTTTTTTTTTTTGACAGAAGACACATTAGATGAAAGGAAGTAAAAAAATTGTCATAATACAGGGTGGGCCAAAAGAAACCAAGGGGTGTAAAAGTTTAATAACTTTTTTGTTTATTAACTTTTTTTATTTTTTCTTTCAGATTATATAGACAACACTTGGAATTGTATTATTTAAACCAGAGATCAATTATTTTAACGCAAAGAGCATATCGCCGACATTATTGAAAATTTGATTATGAGTGATGAAGCTCATTTTCATTTGAATGGCTTTGTTAATAAGCAGAACTGTAGGTTCTGGGGTTCTGAAAATCCAAGAGCCATTCATCAACGCCAATTGCACCCCATCAGGTGTACAGTATGGTGTGGGATCACATCTGAAAATGTCATTGGGCCCTACTTCTTCGAGAATGAAGATGGAAGTGCTGTAACCGTAAATGGAGAGCGGTATCGGTTTATGATAGAAAATTTTTTACGTCCTGCTCTTGAAAACAGACCTGGTATGTGGTTTCAGCAGGACGGAGCCACTGCCCATACTGCCCGAGACACAATGGCACTTTTAAGACAAATTTTTGGAGAGCCCTTGGTTTCTTTTGGCCCACCCTGTATAAGTAATGTAGATTCACATATACCAGAACTCAAAACCACATGAGCTGCATGACCTATTTCCTTACTACAGTTATGCTGGGAACCAACGTGTAGGGAATACAGTAATACAGACATATATCCGTCATATGCAACAAGTACCCACAACTTGAAACCAAAACAGATGGGTTTATTTCTTATGTACATTTTGCTTGCATGCTTTCCAAAGTATGATACCATTTGCTCATCGATTGATAAATGTTCATTAAACACAACTTGAACAAAATGTTCATTTGAACAACTTTTCGTTTAGTCCATCAAGTAAGGGCCTTATTTTCGCAAAACGATCGTTTTTATCAAACCTTTTTCGCCAATGGTAATTATAATCACCACAATGTTGAATACTCAGTTACTCATTATAAATTAATATATTTTGCAAAAAAATCGATGGAATAAGAAAAGTAAATAACAAATTTTGAGGATACATACTAAATTGTTAGAAATCGTATTATCATAGCATTTTAATCTTCACATTTTCAAATGACCGTTTTAACCTCTATAAAAAATATATATTATGCATTCAAAAAAACTCAGCCAAGTTAAATAAATAAAGATGAGAACCTATATAAGAATTCAATAAATAATACGAAATAATTAGTTTTTCTTCACCAGTTAATCGTCTAAAAGTGCTGGTAATTTTAATCACTGGTCGGCGAAAAATGGGTTAATACATTAAAAAACAAGCAAAAATATGGTCAAATCAACAGATAAATTTTTTACATTAACTTATTTTTGGATTTAAATTTAACTAATGTTTTGCGTTTTTTTTTTTTTTTTCTTGGAATGTGTTACTAATGGTTTAACAAAATTGTTATTAATTTAACACAGTTCTATTTAAATTTTTATAAGTTTTTTTTTTTTAATTAACAGATTTTATTAAAATATGTTTTTAACAAAAGAAATTCTGTTGATTTTAATAAAATTGGTTTATTTGAATAAATCGTATATAGATTGAATAAAAATTTAATTGATTTAACTATTTTTGGCTTTAAGGTTCAACTAATTTTTTGCACTTTATCATTTGCCGAAAAGGCTTAACTTTAATAATGAAGTTCTCCTTTATTGTAGTGGTGGTGGAGGGCTTTATGATACAGATCTTCAACTTCAAAAACACCATCAATTTTTTTTTTAAGAGAAGTAACACTCAGTCAATTAATGCCTATATATTAACTGTGTTACTTCCGTTGGAAAGGGAGGATAGTATTAGATAAGACAGATGATTAGTGTGATAGTTAAGTTATGGCAACACTGCAATTGCACGTTGTGATTATTTTTAGAACAGTGTTGTAAGCTCCTCTGGTGATATTTAGGCGAAAAATTTTGAAGCTACCATAGCTAATTTATAATTATTTTACTTCGCCGGCGATTTAGTGCTATGCGGTAATACCGGCGAAGGAGAAGAAATAAAGAGAAATGAATACATATCAGAAAAATTGATGTTGCCACGGCTGAGTACTGCACTCGTGACCATTGCTAAGTAGTCAACGTGCTAACCAAGCTTAAGCTACAGCAGCCTCAAATTAAATCTAATTTTATCATACGATATAGGGAGCCACTTCTAAATTTATTTTAATATTGAGTGAATATTGAAGCAGACCAATATATTTAGAGGTCCCTTTTTAACCCCTTCGATCCTTAAGCTTTTCAGTCACCAGAATAATAATTAATGACTACTTTACTTTCGATGAGTTTCGTGCTACACCTTTTAAGTCTATACTCTCTACTATAGTGATTTCAGACTGTAGACTGGTAACCGTCGACCTGTGGCTTAGATTCTAAGCCTTATGCTATCCAGAGCTCAACATTCACTTAAATTCCAGGCACAGTCGATTTTGACCTTGGGCAAATTTTACTTGCTGTTCCCAGGGCCTGTCAATAACGTAGTTATCTAACATAAGGTACTTTGATTATATCTAAGCAAGTTTCTATCTTTATAGATTAATACGTCCACCTGTTGACAGGTATTCGTATCCATCTCTGTTGTCCAATAAAAACCAAAGTTTCTTTATATTCCGACGTCTGTATAACATACGAGGCTTCTTTGTCTATCGCTGTCGGATACTCATGGTCCTTTTTGAATTTATCAGAGTTGGAATTGCAGTAATGGTGAGAAGTATGAACTAACTTTTGCGAGCCTCACACGGAAGTATCTAGCATTGCAGACGTGTGGTCTCATCAGGATGTTGCTATATGTCAAGCAGCATGTGGTATAAGCAATTGTTTTACTGAAATAAATAATTTGCGAATAACTTCAAGAAATGAACAAATAAATTGCATTTTTATTATAAAACGTAATGGGTAATTAGCATAATATGAAATGAATATCTAAATTCCCAAAACTTTTATATTTATAAAACATTTCACAAAGCAACAGAAGCACTTATACAATCAGCAACCTCATAAAAGATTGAATTATTATTTAAAATTAAAAACAAAACTTAATAAATTTAACAAATACCTCTGGGATCTCAATTAAAACTTCTGAATAATTATGCTTAAAACTTCTTCAAATATAAAACACTTTTATTCACCTGGAGAAATTCAAAGTAAAATGGAATATTTTTTTAGTTTCTTGTAAAAAACCTTCAAATAAAAAGTCTTCTGTTTCGATCGGTTTGAATACTTAATAAAAAGAATTTTTATTATGCAAATACTCAACGTAAAGTGAACATTCTTAGTGTCATTTGCTATGTTATAAAGATGTTGTTGTTGTTATTGTTTGTGGTGTTTTACAACTCGATTTTAATTTGCAACCATTTCCGGTTTTTTTCTTGTTTTATTGCTCTTTTTAGGAGATTAATTTGTATTCATACAACGGTTTCATTAATTTCAGTTTTTGCTTTATTTTCATACCTTCCTTCCACTTTGTAATAAAAACTTTAGTTTCTGTTTCCTTCAGTTCTTTTTATTTAATTCTTAAAAAAGAGGAACTAATCGTCGCTTGTGGAAAAGTTTTGCAAATTTTTCTAATACAAAACAAGAATTTTTAATTAATGGAAAGCAAACAAAGGAAGTTGTAATATGAATGACTTTCATACACGACTTCTTCGAAATTCAAAACTTTGTATTGAGCTGTAGAAAAATTTTTTGGCTTACGATTTTTTACAAAAAAAATCAACAAAAATAAACAAGGCAGCCTTGTAATTGTAACAGCGCACAGTGGGGCAGACTCAAAATATTATGGAATTAACTCAGCTATTTGTAAAGGCCTAACCCGATTGATCCAAAATTGACATGAGCATAGCAGAGAGGTATCTGAGCTTAAGTTTTGAAGCTGAGTACCATACACTTTCCAGAAATGACGCTATGTGGTCTCAAAGTTGGCTACGTCGCACCTGCAAATTTGTTTACATGTTGCCTTACAAATAAAGCACACTTAGAAAATCTAATGATGAAATTTGTCGCAAGAATTAGAATGGAATCCCCAAGGAGATAAAACAAACAACATGGAGACACACACGAACTTAAGCGTTTAACAGGAGACCGACACCAATGGAGATTTTGCGGAAAATATATATTGTAGTCTTACATAATAACAACATTGCCAAATACAACTATAATTATGTTTGAAGCATAAGGGTTAAATTCATAGCAAATAATTTTGGTTTAAAAAAATTTCATACAAAATTATAGACCAAAATTAATTGTTGATAAATATTAAAAAAAAATTTAATTATGATCAAATATTAATATTATATGGTTAAAGTTGATGATCATAATGTGGTTGAAATCCATAAGTAGGTGTGAACATCTTTACATATAATAATACTGTAAGTTATTTCGTGTCTGTCTATCTTTCTCCTTGTATTCGCATCACGTAAAAACTACTGGATGGATTTTAACTTAGGAGGTAGCTTAGTATCCAAATTACAATATAGGATACTTTTTTTTGCAAAGATATCTCATTTCCCAGATAAAGTGGGATAAGACCCTCTATATAAAGTAAACACGGCATATTTTAGTAGGGATGAGAACCTTTATATAAAGTAAATGCATAAACCATAACCTAAGCACTAAAAATGTAAGGGCGGTCGCAGCTAGTACTCTATAATAAAACACACAATTATTTATCAATTTACTTATTAACGACTTAATATTAAATAAACATAAATTCTTATGTTACAGTTTTCTAAAATTTTTATTGAAATAGAAAGAGTTATATTTTCAACTTAGTAAAAACAGATTAATTATTCTTTGATATTCACTTTATTCGTCTTAAAGTGCTCTTCAGTGTTTAAAAGGCTGCTAATATTTTAGCAACAACCCGATGACTTTTTCGATGACTAAAACACAAAGCAAATAACAAAAGCAAACCAATGCTAAATCTGAAATAGCTAACCCTTTTTGAAAGTACAAGCTATAAAAGACTATTTGAAGAGCACTAGCAGTTTTTAAAATGGAAAGTCCAACAAAAGAAGTAGCAATTATTTATATACAATTCACAAAAAAAAAACATCTGGAATGAAAAAAGAGGTGTTGAGAAAACGAACGTAAGCTAGTAGCCACACAAACAGTTGCTAATAGCGACACAAATTAGGGCTAATAGTTGCACGAAAAGTACAATAATAAATTTGCTATTTTATTGAGCGTAATTTTTTTCTGAAACATTGTTCTAAAACAAATTTTATTATGTTTTTTAAACAAGTATCCTGTATCCACCAAATTTTTTCGGCAACACGTTACAATTCCCATAAAGAATTTTTGCTTAGGTATTAATGTATGATTAGGGATTGTTTGACATTATTATTTATTTATGTATGTATGTTTGTGTGACATTTTTCTTTGTGATATTTCTTAAGGTGTTTGTGCGTCCCTAAGCACTTGTACAGGGTGGGCCAAAAGAAACCAAGGGGTGTAAAAGTTTAATAACTTTTTTGTTTATTAACTTTTTTTATTTTTTCTTTCAGATTATATAATATACAAAATGGAAATTTTTTTATACTAAGTATGAAAAATGATGTCTCTTAAATGACCACCGTTTTCAGCTTCGCACTGATGGGCTCTTTTTAGAGCATTTTCCATAACATCTTTCAAAACTTGTGGCTGTAGCGTTCGAATTTCTGCAACAATGTTTGCCTTGAGTTCAAGGATTGTCTCTGGCTTGTTCACATACACTCGCTCCTTCAAAAAACCCCAAAGAAAATAGTCGGGTGCTGTCAAATCTGGTGATCGCGCTGGCCAAATAATTTCCGAATTTCGAGAAATTATTCGCTCTCCAAAAATTTGTCTTAAAAGTGCCATTGTGTGTCGGGCAGTATGGGCAGTGGCTCCGTTCTGCTGAAACCACATACCAGGTCTGTTTTCAAGAGCAGGACGTAAAAAATTGTCTATCATAAACCGATACCGCTCTCCATTTACGGTTACAGCACTTCCATCTTCATTCTCGAAGAAGTAGGGCCCAATGACATTTTCAGATGTGATCCCACACCATACTGTACACCTGATGGGGTGCAATTGGCGTTGATGAATGGCTCTTGGATTTTCAGAACCCCAGAACCTACAGTTCTGCTTATTAACAAAGCCATTCAAATGAAAATGAGCTTCATCACTCATAATCAAATTTTCAATAAAGTTGATTTCGTTTCTGGCCAACTCTTGAAATTTAATTGCAAAATTTAGACGTTGCCGATGATCTGCGGGTTTTAATTCTTGGACCAATTGCACCTTATATGGGTATAACTGTAAATCTTTTTTAAAATGCGCCGTAGTGACGTACGAGACATTTCTAGCTGAGCAGAACGCCTTCTGCAAGATGTTTCTGGTGCTTCGTTAACACTTTGCTGTACTCGTTCAATATTTTCCGCAGAGCGACTTAAACGTGGTCTACCGGTTCGAGGCAAATCTCTTACGCTGCCATGTTGGTGATGACGATTAACTAAGCAACGAATCATCGCTTCAGAGGGCGAAATTCTGACGTTAAAATGTCGGCGATATGCTCTTTGCGTTAAAATAATTGATCTCTGGTTTAAATAATAAAATTCTATTGTTCTGGTTCTCTGTTCAGTTGTGAACCTCTCCATTATAAATTCTCCAAGTGTTGTCTATATAATCTGAAAGAAAAAATAAAAAAAAGTTAATAAACAAAAAAGTTATTAAACTTTTACACCCCTTGGTTTCTTTTGGCCCACCCTGTACATGCGGCTACTAGTCCTTTTTCTCTAGATAGGAATTTTCTTTAGTTGTTTTTTTCCTAGTGTTTTTAGCTTTTTATGCATCCACTGGTTTTTCCTGCTTGCCAAAAATTGAAAATAGTCAAAAATAAAAATAAATGCCTTTTTAGCACAATTATGGAATAAGATATTGGATATTGTTGTGAGATTTTTATTTTCTAATGACAAAATACAATAATTTCTGAAAATACCTGGTTCTCTTGTAAAAAAAATTAATTTTCCATTAACGCCTGAAACAGCAACTGATGAAGTGTTAACACTTTTGGACAGATATTAAAACATATATATTATTTTTATTTTTTAAGTGAATAAATTTCAACTAGACTTGAAAAATCTATATCTATACATATAATAAAACTGTAACTGAAACCTTTCCGTATATGAAAAAAAAATTTTTTTTGGAAAATTTTGTTGCCACTGCAGATATTAACCGATATGGAATACAAAAGACCAATTTTTTTTTTCCAAGAGAAAATAGAGAAAATGTAGTGAAAGTATGCGATTTTGCCGATTCAATGGTACTGCAAACTTGGCAGCACATTTTCTTTTTGTCAGCGGGAAATTTTAAATGTTAATTTTATATAAATTTTTGAATTTTATAGAAAGCCTATGTTCCTGAGTAATTAATCCTTAAAATAGAATATTAATTTTATTTGTATTTTTATTTATCGCTTCGTTTCACGTCCTTTTTTATTTTCAAAAGTATCAATTAAACCTAACTAAAGGTAGATTGTTTCTCGTAAAGCAAAAAAAAAATAAATCTTAGATACAAATACAAAAAATAAGGAATATGAAATTACTAATACATATGTACATTCATACGTATTTAGAAATATATTTACTTGCGTTATTATTGATATATGTATATATATACACATATAAACACACATAATCCACACACTCACGCACACAATTCTATCAAACTAAATGTATATAAGACAACTTAAAGGTATATTAATCTTATGAATGACGATAAATCATTGTTATATGATTATCATAAATCATTATGCTCATTTTATAGTTTTGGCTTGTTGTTGGTACTTATGTCAGCACCAGATAATTTATAACAAACCATAATTACAACCGAATTACATGCAATTGAAATTCTGTTTAAGAAATTTGTATAATTTATATGTTTGTATACGAATCTATAATTCAACGTCTTTATGATTGTAAGAATTCTAGTGAGTATGTGTGAGTGGGAGATAAAAAAGGCATACATTTCGTGCTTTAGTTGCATATAATTTCATCCTGGTAGAAAATTTCTTACAGATAATAACTTGCAACTATTTACTTAAACTAAAATAATAAACTTAATAAAAACAAGTAAAATTGCTATATTCGGCCGTGCCGAATCTTCTATACCCTTCACCACGGTGATTTTATTTATACAGACGTGTACAGCATTATCCATATTGTTGACTCTTTACTTAAATAAAGTCGTATGAGAAAAAATCATTATTCATGAGTTAAAGAAATAGAAGACAAATGAAAACAAATTCCGTTTGCTACAATTGTCGCCGTGTTGTCAGCTACTTAATGATATTGAAGCCGACAGCTATATCGTAAACTCTGACTTTGTTGTAGAAATACTTATTTTGCTTTTATAAAATTACATAACTTTTTCAAAAACTTATAAATATTTCCTCCAAAACTTTTTGTTTTATATGAATTTGTAATTTACAATTTTGTGACGTTCATAGGCAAACGTGTGTATTTTATTTTTGACAGTTTGTAGTCGGTATCCTAATGATGTCTATGTGTTTAATGCACCTAGGTTTTAAAACAGAGATATCATCTATTTAAAAATCAAACACATTTAAAAAATATGTTACTCTATATACACACATACATCCTTATGTATATTCTTAATATTAATTATATGTTATGTTACACTCATAATTTTAATTTTCAGAGAAATATTGAAATTTTTGTTTTAATTTTTCGAAAATTGAGTCTAAAATTTTTTTTGTAAAAATATTTTTTTAAAAATTTTTTGGAAACTTTTTTAAAAAAAAATTTTTTTGAATATTTTTCTGTAAAATACCTTTTTGAAAATGCTTTGTAAATAGTTTTGACAAAAAATTTTAAAATTTTTTTTTAAAAAATTTTTTTACAATTTTTTTTTTTAATTTTATTGAAATTTTTTTGTTAAATTTATGACCTTTCTGCAATCTATATTAAGTTAGAATGGTCAGACTAAAGCAAAAAGATATCCTTACAAAAAAAAAAATTTCCTCATATTGACACATGGGGGGTCCTTTTAACTGCTCCTATTTATCAGTGGGTACCCTGTGGGTCCATTGGCTACCTCTATGTGTATTGCTTTCTATTAAGGTCACTAATACAAATCAAAGCAGAAAAACCCTACCAATCTAAAAACAAACAAAAATCGCCCCTCGCAGGGGGTTATTGATCCCCCGAGATCTGTATGTACTCCTTGCGATCTACCTGTCGCAGTCTAATATTTATTTGACAAAAAGGAAAAACAGAATCGTTAAAGCCGAAAAAAATTAAAAACAAAAACGTAAAAAAAAAATATAGGTGGGCGTGGTTTTTAGCCCGTAGCCTCCAAAGGAATGATCCGATGTTGCTGAATTACAATACCAAAATTTTCGAAACTATGCCTGACAGATTGGTGTACTTAAATTTTTTGTATCTCTTCTGGTGCCTTGGCAAATGACATTACAACTATAGCACGGACAGACGGACAACGCTTAATCAACTTCTCTATGTATAAGGATCCAGAATATATATACTTTATGGGGTCGGAAATGAATATTGTAGAGATTACACACGAAATGACAAACTATACCCTTTCCACCTGTGGTGAAGGGTATAATTAGAGGCATTATTTATAAAAAATTATTTTGATTTATAAAATATCTAGAAAAGAAACTTTATATGGATATTCGTTTGAAAAAGATTTGGAAATCAAAATTATTTATTATTCATATTTTAAAAGACTGTAAGAGGTATAAATAAATAAATAAATAAATAAATATAAAACCTAAGTTTGACGTATTAAGAACATCTTGCAGATTAAGATTACGATATACTGTGCGGTGTACTAAGGACCTTTTAATGTTCAATAATTGCTTATTCGAAGTTCAACTTCAAGCTCTCGTACTAAGTAAATTAAAAAAACAAAAAACTATTTTGTCATTTTTTTTTTAATATTTTGTGTTATTCGTTTATGAGCGTGAAAAATAAATATAAAATTTTAGAAATCCCTTTGAGAGAAATATCATAAATATCCTAAATGAAAACTTCTGAACCCTGGTTTAGGGTCATTATTCTGATAAGTTGCAATTGTAGTTTGTTATCCCGGATGAACACGAATTTCCTAGCGCTGCTTCTTAAATGGCTCTTTAAATTATCTAAGCATTGCTGTGCCCCATTGTTTGATCGGACTATAAAAGACAAGACTTTTACGCCTTAGCTTGTTAAACACTCCCTAATCATTATCAAAATTTTCACTTTTTTTAATAATTTGGATGATTTTGTTCTTTTAGAGCGATGTGAAGGGTTTGCGACACACTCTGGTGGGTCTATCATACATAATACTTCGCTTACAGACGTCACTGGCTGGGGTGCTAAAGTGTAAGCGATTTTAAGAAAATATTCGAAGCATATTTTTTAATTTTATTTTCCACTGGGATAATATTAAGATAAACAAAATTGATAATTGAAATAATTACCTTAGAATTTAATAACAGCAGAAAGACATACATACAAATATTCTAATGCAAATAAATACGCTGACTAATAAAATTTACTTCTACAGGAGTCATGTAATAATTTAGTGTTTAATTACTATTTTCATTTAAATATTTAGTGAGATTAAGTTAATATAACCATGAGAAAATTCTGCTTAATAAGAATTGCTTATATTCTGCTTAGCGAAAGATATTCAAGGTAATCAACTAATGAAGAAAACCGTCAGTACAAATATTTCGTAATTACTAACTCATACGTTTTGTTATCAATAAAAAAAATTTAAAATATTTTTTACAAGGTCAATTTAATTATTCGGTATTACCCGTATTACCTTTGGACTACTGTCCACTAATAGATAGAATTTTTAATTAGTCCACTCTTGCCAGTCATTGCAAGATGACAACGTCGTTAATTTGAACGAAAGTGGACAAAGCGATGTTATACTATGGTGCTTGAACATTCTTTTTTAACGTAAAAACCATCACCGAAACCGAAGAAAGGCATGACAAATTTTATGGAGAATCTAGTTAAAATTCGGTTTATAATGCGGTACTACCATAAGATTGGACGATATAGTTTTTACGACCTGCACGATTGGCATCATTAATGGTGGCACAAGCATAACGGCACTCAGTACTTATTGAAATTGATGAAGCAGAGTTTACATGTAAAGAAAAAACATGGTTGAGGTGAACAAGAGCAACATATTGTGATTGAATTATTTTTAACAGAATCACAATATTGTTATGTTAGAAATGAAAAATAACATTGTAAAATATAAAATTTATTATAATATTAGCTGCGCCCGCCACATCGTCGGCGTCCAGTCGGTCGGCGTCGGTGCTTTGAAAGGATTCAACACCAATTGTAAGACTCTTACTTTTATAGTGCTTCAGTTATAGTTTATGTATTTAATTTATATAAAGGTACCCAGCCCTGGATAAAATTCTAAAATTTATAAAAAATTCAAAAAAATTATTTAAAGCTCCGTAAGAGGTGTTCAAAATATTTTATTAACAATGTAATTCAACAGTAAAAATACAAATTTTATTCAATTGGCGCCATCTATTGCACAATTTTGTTTAAAATATCCCACTTTCAAATATAAAACCGTGTTTAAAATATCCCAGTTTTAAACCCAAAATTTCAGTACCTTTAAACTAAAAATATCGTACTTTCACTGCTTTCTCTTGGAAATTAGATATGTTTGCACAAAGAAAAGTATTCTATATTAGGATCAGGATACTTAGGTACCCTCTCACAAAATTTTGTTAAAATCCATCCATTAGTTTTTATGTGATGCGAACGCAAAAGGTAAGCAGACAGACAGACGGAAATGAGTTACTACTTTTTTATATTTATAAAGATATATATAGATAAATTAAATAAATATAGTAAGATATATAAATATAAAAACATATCTTATAATAAAATACACAATTTATATTCGTTTATCTTTGGAAGCACTCAATATCGGAAACATATCAATTCTTAATTATTATTATTTTTTTATAGAAATCCGAAATATTAAATTCTGATAATTTTACAAATCTAAACACAATTTTCATACTCATACTGTAGTTACATACCAGCAAACTTATCATAATTTGTTAACTAATAATATATAATGGTTATAAATACAATATTATTATGGAATACTAATAAAACTTTGGTTGTGCTTTAAAAATTATATAGTACAACCAACCATGTTGTATTTTTGCGTGTGGGAACTATTTAATAATCAAATACTGACAAAAACTTGCTTGTCGTGACCATAGAAATGATAAAAACAACTATAAGTTGTTCATCGCAACCATATATTTGGTACAGAGAACATGGGATGGTTCTTGTAACCCTACCATAACCATGTTTTTCCTTTACGTGCACATTAAATGTATTAATAATAACACTGGTGTGCAAAAATTGCTCCCTGAAAATAAATATGTTGAATATAGTGAACTCAACTCGTTAAATTCAAATCCGCTTTCAGTTTTCGCATATCACGTACAAAAATTTTTTTTATGGGCATGGTTAATATTTTCCCCTAAACCAGGCGACCACGCTAACATATTTCCAAATAACTCTTTAACGGATTGTTTGATTTTAATAGTTGAAACACCAAATGATGCGGGATGGAATTACCTATAAGTCAACTTTACATATTTTTTTAATTGTTTCGGAGTTATTCAGAAATTGGTGCAAAAAAAAATAATTTTAAATAAAAAAAATATTTTTTTTTGTCTTCAAAAAATCGTAAAAAACTTAAATCGGCAAATATTTATAGGAGGAAAATAAGCTATAAACAATGAAAATCGATGCACAAATGTTGCTTTTATTCACAATTAACTGCATTAAGTTTATTTACTATTGTTACAATAAAAACCTATTTAATTTTTTTTTTTTTTTTGTTTCATATTTTATTTATTGTATCGTCAATATACTTGAACTAACAATTATTTCTCATATCATAAATCTAAAATAAAAATAAATATACTTGTTAGTCCATCCAGTGCTAGAAAAATATATTTTATGTTCACGGTTGCCTTTTAAATATTTCAATATCAGTAGATTATTTAAATAAGAATATCTCAAACACCAGACGAGATAGAGTAAACAAATTTGGATTCAGCACGTAAAAGTCCTTTAAAATTAAATAAACAGGTTAAAGCTCTCGACTTTTTTTGCCGACCATTGTTATCACAATAACAACATATCTAATATTTTAATAGTTTATTTTATTTATATAACAATATCTCGAAAACTAGACGTGATGTGTTCAAGATTAACGTGGGCTTATCGGTTTATCCCACGGTGTTCTTAACACCGAGTGAAATAAAGACGTAGACTAGCGCCCCCATTGTGTAGTATAAATACACTTTACGATTGCCACCAATCGCAATTTGTGTGTGATACAGTCACAATGAGTAGCAATTTATATAATATGGCAAGCCTTTCCAAGGCAAGCCTAGATCGATATTATAACCTCTTGCTTAGCGGTTTGGAGACTATCCAAACTCCGTCTGTTGAGAGTGCAACAGCACACTTGATCGACCTTGCACCACATCTGCAATAATCGATCTTAAACCACAACCACCACGTGTACCCCTGAAGGGGACCTCACCAATAACCGGTCACAGAGAGGATAGGCTCTCTGTGGGGCCACCGATTCCCGTGGTACCAGTCCTTTGGGCACTGGTCCGGCCTCGAAGAGGACACGTGTTAAAACAACAGACCTTTTCTTCCAGATTTAGGCTCTAGGAACCCTAGCGTCTGGTGCCCCTATTTTCCCCGAGTGAACCGCGTCAAAGCATTTGCCATTACTGCAGTGACAATTGGAACCCCCGGGGGTAAACTAGACATGATAGAAAATATCTGTGAACAGATTTGAATTCAGCACACAAAATTCAATGAAAATCACATAACAAGGTTCAACCTTCCGCTTTTTTTCCCGACCATTTTTATCATAATAAATACGTATTTAATGCTCCAATATCAGAATTTTATTAAAATAATAATATGTCGAAAACTAGAAGTGATACGAAAAATCTGTGAACAGATTGGATTTAGCACATAAAATTCCATTAAAATAGCATAACAAGGTTTAAGCACCCGACTTTTTTTTGACGACCAGTGTAATTTTTTGTATGGTAGGTATCACGCCCACTTAATCCTACGTATATCAATGAAAAGGTTACTGGTGCGAAATTTCAACTATCTTTGATAATTCTCGTAATGGTCAATTTTTCTTTCCATAAAACCTAAATTGGATTATGATGAAGATTTAAAAAAAATTGTCTAAAACGGTGCAGCCGCTCTTAAGTGAAGCGATTACCAACAAACGACATTTGATTTTATTTATATATGTACATATATAGAAGATATTTTTAGAGTCAAATTTATAAAAAATATTTTTAATTTATAAAAGATTTATAAAACCAATTGTTACTAAAAAAATTTATTTAATAAACCTTTTATAAACCGAAAATAATTTTTTTACTAGGGCCCTTAAATTTCTTAATTATTCACTTTACTGTTTCACTTTGTAAAACTTAAGAACGGTTTTCTAAGTTAAGCTAAATTTAATTTTAACTTGTGTTTTATCTTCTAATTTCTTCCTAAACGGGCCATACTGAACTTTGAAAACTAATCTAAAGCAATTCAAATCAAATGTGTTGTAAACAAACCTTAATTGGTAAGACATTTAAAATGAATCTAAATTAATGATTGACGTTGTTTTGCTAAATTTAACAACAATGAAGTTTGCTATAACAACAAGGATGAGTTCGTGCGTTCAGTTTACCAAACCATTGATTGCTTCCGCACGAGTAAACAGTGTATAGGCGTAACTAGTAGTTACATGAATTCGGTACCGATAACATTTAAACTTAAAGATATTTTAATAAGTGCTAGTGTTTTCTGAAAATTTGCAAATTCGTTGCCTCAGAACTGTATCAGTTTGTACGAGGGCAGTGTGATAAATCTGTGTACTTCCAGCGGAGTAACTTTCATTTCAATTCTCTTGGCGTTCACTGTTATCTATTAGTGGACTACTATCGAATTTTGAGCAATCTTCGTATGTTTGTTGTTGTTTTTTAATGGCTAAAAATGGTTCACTGAGATTCGTGGTGGTTGTACAATACAGCACAATTTTTTTTTTCACTTTATTTCTTCTATCATCGTTAAGGTATACCACTTTGTTTGTTTTAATGGAAACAAATGCAAATCCTTGTGCAAAATTGTGACCAAAGTTGTTTTGTGGCCTTTGAAGACCGAGCTCATGAGCACGCGCAGAATTGAGGTTGATGGATTGTTTTAAACACTTTCTTGAGCAGCAGTAATGTTTTCAGCCCATCTTGCGGTACGTTCTGGTCCATGCTGGAGCCTATCACCTACAGACCCACTTTATTCGAAATCATTCACTACACGAAAAATACTGCGTTTTGTTGGCACGTTGTATCTCCCAAAAATTTCACGTAACTTTCTCATCGTCACAGTAATCGATGATTGATTTTGTTAAAATGTTTTAACCATTAAAACACGTTGTTTTATCGAATATTTTTCCATAATAAATTTGCCACCTATCTACTTCACGAGTGCCAAATATAAACTGTCAAGACTAATGTTTACCAAAATGGCGGCAAAACAAAGTAGTATACCTTCCCGGCGGACACTCGGGCTAGCAATAAGTACTCATAACTTAGATCTAAAAGTAAATATTGATTTGGATGCGGTTCAAGCTTCTATAGATACTTTGCTGAATTTTTCGCTATTACTGCCTAAACTAGTGCCATGTGAAGATCTCTGTGGATGTTCGAGTTTTTAATATACCAGGATGTAACTGTCATTATTCGTAACATCTTATTTTGGTTTCTTTGTTTTTTTTTTCTAAATTCGAAGCTTAGGGAGTAGCACATAACTGAGTACCATAACTCCATATTGGTTTAAGAATCGAATTATAAATTAAGAGTTTGCAGTCTAAGCTCCAGCGCAAATGACGCTAATCGTTTACGTCGAAGAGGTCGTCAGGCTATAAATAGCCAATCCATGGAAGAATCCATCGAAGAATAAAAATGCATGCGGTCTCTTAGGCTTAGCCACCTAAACAGAGCACGTACATGATATTTTCTATAAATACCTGGATATTCGCATTATAAGTGCTGCGCTTGCTCACACTGGATCCTAAGCGCAAGGGTAGAACCACTTTAAAGATATATTTGGCGATTTTCAGGCACAATCTAAACCACTTTTTGTAACTGTAGGCGAAACATGGATACTTCTCAAAACACCAGGCAGCAATGAATAATAAAAACAGTCGGTTTCTTCAGGAAAGTGTACCATAGAAGGCTAAAATGGATCTGTTCGCCAAAAAGATCATGTTCGCATTGTCATTCACATCGATTATCTTAAGAAGAGTAAATTATTATAACCAACGAATATTATTCAAAGCCAGTTTTAATATTGATTCGAAGTAAAAACGATATCATTTAGCAGAGAATAAATTTTACTGTTTTATTAAGACAAAGCACGGGTACATGCCTGCGTAGTCACTATGGCAAAATTCCGTGAATAGGGCTCCGAACTGCTACCCCATCTAGCATACTCTTCAGAATTAGACGCTTCTGCGACAATTTTTTTTTTTTAATTTAAAGAAATGGTTGGGTATTTAGAGATTTTAGTCAAACAAAGAGGTCATCAATAAAAGAAAAGTAAGAGAAGTAAATCTTCTGAGCTTAAAGGAAAAGACAAAAGGGTGGGAAAAATTGCTTTTTGGGCGAAAAAAAAAATGTACTTTATAAAAATGTCACATAATTATCAAATCACCCTTGTACAATAAAACGCAAATATAACATAAACAACATAATTTTGAATTCCTGCATTTTAAATTCAATCTATTTAATTAGCGTAGTAAAAGTTATGTATTATCCGGTTGCACTATGTAAGGATGAAGGACAAACACCGCATGCTCTCTCTAAATTTAATAAATAAATCATTCTTGTCTAATGTTGCATACAACTTGTTCATCCTTTTAACTTTAACACGATTACAGCAGATTTTCCAGTGTCATTTCGTCTTGTTGTCACCAGTCTTTTGAGCATAATTTGCCAAATTGATGAATAAGCACGAGACTTGGCAACAAATTGAATTTTAAAAGAAACACTTGAAAGGACCTTAAACAGACAACAATCAGGGGTGTTTCTAACCGTTTTCGTATCACTATTAAATATGTGCGCTTGCAAATAATGTTATTAAAAGTTCAATATAAAAAATAACTTTTTATTTCCCTTTTGCTTCTTACGCGTGATTTTCCGTGAAAATCATTAAATGTTTAATATAACAATCTGCACTTGTAATGCATCAATCCAAACGCCACTGTGTAATAACTTTTCATGTTTAAAATTTATTATATTTTGCTTTTTCCTGCTGCTTTCTCCTACTGCCATTAAAACTTAATACTTAATAACCGGCTTATTTTATAAATTTTGCGCATGGTAATTTTGAAAGGAAGTATTTTTTTTTTAATTTGAGCAGAAATTTAAATTAATTAAACAGACTTTTTGAGTTTTGTTTCATACTCGGATATACTAAATTTTAATTGAAATTTCGAAAATATTAACTAAGAGTAAGAGACACAGCGTTAAGCGTAGCGTTGTTTAGCGCAAACGTTCTATCAAGAATAGTAATGTTAGTTTATCTTGTTCAATAAAACCCAACAAATAAAGATAATATCCCTAGAGTAACCTGAAAATAACTAAAATGAGTTCTCATTTCACGTTTTCACGAAAGTTCCCATTATTCCCAATATATCATATTTATTTTTTTTTTTTGCATGACAAAAAAAATAGTTTATTTTAAATATGTATTGTTCTGGAAAAATTATATTTATTTTTTTTCATAAAATTCTTAATTTTCGAAAAGAATTTTAGAAATCATTGAGGACAGTATAATCAAACAAACAAATTAATTTCCGAATTTCTCTTAGTTACGTGGATTGGCATTTCAGCAAACGATATATTAAATTTACAAAAATGGTTGAAGGAGTGGAAATTAAAGGTTAATGAACAAAAATGAAATTATTAAATAATTAACACTGTATAGAGATCCATGCTCCCCTTTTCTACTAAATAACCAAATAATACCTTAAAAATTGCTAGGAAACTCAGTATTGCATTAGATGCTGGCAATGTTATAAAGTTCATGTGGATAGACCTTTTGTGCATGAGCACAGAAAACAAAGCTCAGAGAACGCTCATTATAATATTTCATTGAATTCATGTCTACTCATTACACACGAGTAACGATGAGTGAACATTAATAAAAACCGAAGACTAGCGAGCTAAATACAATGAGCTTGCAGAGATTTCATAAGTAAGCTTACATAAGAATGAGTAAATTTTTTTTTTTTCGTAATTTTTTATTTATTGTATCTTCAATATAATTGAACTATCAATAATTACTCATATCTTAAGTCTAAAAATAAAAATATACATGTTAAGTCCAACCAGTGGATTAGGATGAGTTTCAAGCTTCTTTAAATAACTTATGGCAAGTTTCGCTATTTCCGCTTTAACTGTTGGCACGTTTAGATCTTTATGGATGTTCGAGTTTTTTATATACCAAGGAGCAGATGTAATTATACGAAGAATCTTATTTTGGCGCCTTTGAATTTTTTCTACGTTGGTAGCTGAGGCAGTGCCCCATAATTGAATGCCATAACACCATATTGGTTTTAGAATTGACTTGTTTGCAATCTAAAGCTAGAGTAGAATTTTTGCCAATAAGCCAGTTTAGTTGGACTGCTTTTAACTTCATTTGTGTTAACTTTGTTTCTATGTGCCGTTTCCATGTCAGGCGCCGGTCAAGATGTATGCCGAGATATTTGACGTCTGAAAGCTGAGGTATCGTTTGGTTATTTATCCGAATAGGGGGGCAAGATTCTCTACGCAGTGTAAAGGATATGTGAGTACATTTTTGTTCATTAACTTTTATTCTCCATTTCTTCAACCATTTTTCTAAATTGAATATGTGGTCTTGTAAATATCGTAATGCTACTTCGGGTCTTTCGTGAATGCTCAAAAAGGCTGTGTCGTCAGCAAATGTCGATGTGTGAACTCGGTTACTAGTTGGCTATTTTGCAGTCTAAAAAACAACATAATCTTAAAAAATTTAAATGCTTGTTAAAATATAATAAAAAATATTCAAATATCATTTACAATAAAATGATTTTAAAATATGTTTTAAATCAAAATTTTAATTAAATTTATTAACAGCATTACGTACGTTCTTTCGAGTTCTTTAATTCTTCTTAAGAAATACAAAAAAAAAAAACAATTGTGCAAGCAAAACGCACTAAGCTTTTTCCAAAAGTTCTACACAACTACTAAACAAAATACACTGAGAGTTTCGAACATGAGACGAGTAAACACGGTGGTGACGGGCTTAGAAAGTTTGTTTTACTCGATCAGCTCAGTGCGTTTATTATACAATCAGAGGATTTCTCATTTTACACCTCGAACATCGTACAAAAGTCCAGTGAACCGGCCTCTATTTGCTAATTCTTGCCCTAGTGGCCCAGCGACCAGAGATCACACCTACCACGACTCTCAGATCTTTCATGTCTAAACCCAGAAGTAACTTGGTTTTCGCAGCGTCCGGTCTGGGCCAACTTGTCCGTAAGACTCTGTAATCTCCCTTACTTCCCTACACAGGTTGGTTCTCTTTACTTCCCAGTCGGATATAATCCTATAGTAGTGGCTTACCAGATTCTATCATAACTAAGTTATTTCCCTCTGAGGCCAATCTTGCAAGCTCGTCAGCGATTTCGTTGCACTCAACATTACAATGACGCGGGACCTAACACAATCTAACTCTATATTTTTCCGCCAGCACATCGATATCCTTTTTACATTCGCTTGGCTGTCGATGTACAGAGTAACCTCTTCCCCTTCTAAAACTTGTCCAGACACCAGCTCTGTGGCTTTCAAAACCACCATCACCTACGCCTGGAACTTACTACATTAATGTGGTAGTCTGTCCGACAACCGTATTTCAGTTCCCAAAATATGGACCCCAGCAACCGTGCCCGCTTCCATCTTTAAACCATCTGTGAACACCGCAACCCCGTCGTACAGTTTACCAGACCCCAACCAGTCTTTCCTTTTTGGGAATATAACCAAGGGTATCCTACTGACATCAAACTCAGTTACCATAATGGAAGCGGTCCCCTGAAGAATCTTTGTGTGTCATATGTTACTCGACCTCACCAACCCTGATTTAAAAAGTCTAAGCAAACTTGTCGTCTCTATTCCGACCACAAACCCCTCAATAATGTCCAAAGCTGCTTGATATTAACTTCTGCTTGCACCTGTGATGCCAATCAAAGCACATCTCTAGACCTTGGGAAGAGTTTTCCTATGACAATCCGTTCGCAATGCCTCCCACCAAACAGCACATCCATATGAAACAATGGGTCGTACAACCAACATGTAAATCCAATTTACAACCTTTGGTCGTAATCCCCAGTTGTTACCTATAGAGTTCTTACAGGCGAGGATGTTAACAACTTTGTCCAAAATTACTAGTTCTTACCTGTAGAATTTATACAAGTATAGTAGGCATTGAGAAACATTGATAAAGGAATACGAAAATTCATTAAATTCAAATAAATCGTTTAGTTGTCTGTCGGTTAGAGTGAATCTGGTAACTAACAAAAATTGGTTGGTTTTATTCTCTGTTTTATTCAGTTTTTTTGTATGAAATCTAAAATAAAATTTTCTCAGTTTCAGAAAAATTTTCTCTTTGAAGTGGTTTTAGAGATTAGTAATAATAAGTCTTGTTTTAAAATGTCGTAAACCCTAAATATACAAAAGAATATTCAATTCATTTTATTTATTTAGTCTTTTTGCTGACAAATGTAATGCGTTTATAAATAAATACTATAGAACAGCTTTAATTTAACAAAAACAAAATAAGTATCTTCTGAATGTATGTCAAAATTTAAGTAACAATGCATTTTATTTCATGTTTAAATATTTATATCTGTACATACGAGTACATATATCTATATATATATATATATATACATACATACATATATATTTTTGTAATTTCATTTGCTTCTAAAAAAAAACTATTTTCTTTTTGTTAACACCCTAAAATACATTTCAATTTAAATAATGCAAAAATAAAATGGAATACAATGGCTTTGCATTTAATTAAAAATATATTAAAATATTATTTTTTTTTTTAATTTTTTCATAAAAATGCACAACTTCATTTATAGAAACAATTAAACAAAAGGAAAATATACATAAATGCGTTTCTTTATTCTCTCAATGAACACATACAGCTGACAATCAATTAAAAGGATTAAACATTTATATGAATTTATCATTCAGAATTGAACGCCTGAAATTTCAAACACAAATAGATCCCAGCAAACAGTAACAATCGATATTTTACAAAAACATCAATACATTTGGTATTAAATTGATTGGATTTGTTCCGCCAGTAAATAAAATACTATTGTCATTTTAAAATGGTACCATTTTAAACGCGGCTTGCAAATAATGTCTTCACATCGAAAGCGCTCGCCAAACGTACCAAAACAACAGCCAGTGACGACGGTCTTCACCGAAAGTTATGACAAAAGTATCAATACATTTAAAAATTTCACATATAAGGGGAACTCACAAAACAAAAAAAAAAAAAACAAATTGTATTAATAAGGATAGAATTTGATAAAAAAAACCCACATTTTCCAAAAAAAATCTACATTTCACAAAAAACAAATATTTCATTAGACACAAAACGAAAAAAAAAATTCGACATTTGACCAAAACATCGAAAAGAAAGCAATCGTTTTTGTTTGCTAATTTTTCTACTCAGACTTTTTGACGCGAGTTTTTCATCTTTTGATGAAATTTTGTTTATTCGATTTATTGGTGAAACTTTTTTAATGAAATTCAATACTTTTTTTTAAATTTTTGGTGAAACTTATTAATATTAAAATTATATATTAAAATAATAATTATATATTATATCCCGAAATTATAATAAGTTTCATCAAAAATTTCTTAAAAGTATTGAATTTCATTAAAAACGCTTCACCAAGAAATCGAAAATACCAAAATTTCATCAAAAAATCAAAAACTCGCATCAAAAAGTCTGAGTAGAAAAATAAGCAAACCAACACGTTTGCTTTCGTTTTGTTTTGTTCTCTACAGTGAGTAAAACCAAACAATTGTTTCATTTAGTTTTGTATTGTTTTTGGACGTACATACAAACTTAAATGTTTAGTTTAAACGAAGAGCCCCCACGCAAACCCCTAAGCACATACACAATCTCAACCAGAATCTCACAAAGAGAACAAAACATATAAAGATTTTAAATCAGTAGCATAGCAGCTTTGCTAAATATTTAGAAAAACAAATGTATTTTTAACCGAATTCAAAAAAAGAAGGAGGTTATCTATTCGTCTGAATGTGGTTTTTTTATGTTTGTGCCCGCAGTACTCAGTCATTTCTAAACCGATTTTAAAAATTTATCCCATTTTAAAAGAAGTTCAGAATTTTGAAAATTAAAGGGTGTCCCCATACAACATACGTATTTTTTACGTGTATTATGACCCGTAAAAAGCACCCTTTTAAAATTTTAAAAAACTGCATATCACTATAGCGGCCAATAACAGAAATGAATAAAAAAAATTAACTTAAAAATTAAAGGGTGTCCCCATATGTGACGTCAATTTAAATATATGTACCATTTGAACCACTGTAGACAATCACTTGAAAATTGGACAGAATGTCCAATATTTATAATCAGAAATTAAATATTTATTATTAGAAGTTAAAGGGTGTTCCAATAGTTGATTTAATTTGATGTATATTGCAAAACCTTTGAATCGTAACAGAGAGACGGTTCAAATTTACAAAGAACCTGTATATCTAAGTCCTTTATAACATCAAGTATATAATTTAAATTTGGAAACTAAAGGGTGTCCCCTTAATTGATAAAATTTTACCTATCTAGCCCTATCTTTTGAACCGTTATAGACAAACACTTAAAAATTAGACAGAATCTCCACTACTATGTCCCGTAGAGTAACATTTATAAATATTTAAAATTATAAAGGGTGTCTCAATGGTTGATGTAAATTGAGGCATATGGTCAAACTTTTGAACCGTTTTAGACAGACATTTGAAATTTACAAAGAATCTGTCCTTTAAAATAAGTGTTTAATTTAAAATTTTTCATTAAAGGGTGCCCCTTAGGTGATATTGTTTAACCTATATGGCCATATCTGTGGAACCGTTACTTTTTATTGCTGTGTCAGTAGTAATAAATGTAAAAAAACAAAGGGTTTCCTCATATCGGACGTAATTTGTCGTATATGGCTTTATCTGCTGAACAGTTATGGATAGACATTTGAATGTACAGAACGTATATTACTATGTCCGTTAGAGCAACAAGTATAAAAGTATTTGATTTGAGTACTATTTCTTACAGATTACTTCCTTTTTAATTTTTAGTTAAGAATTGATGCACATATATTTGTTTTGTAGTCGGTTTTTTTTTCAAGAATTATCATTATTTAATATTATGCTAATTACCCATAACGTTTTATAATAAAAATGCAATTTATTTGTTGGGGGAAAAGAGCTAGTTCCTATTTCACTGGTTGCTCAGGCCAGATCATCAGGAAACCTTTTTCCTAATTTTTGGAGTAGCCAAAAATACTCTATAAGTAATAAAATTCTACAAAACACAATGAGAAGTATGCATGTTAATAGAATAATATTACCGAATATTAAAGCTTCAACAAAACACCAACAAATAAACCACGTTTTTATTTGTCATTTTAACCACTTTTTTTGGTTGGGGGCCTTTGATTTAAACGTACTTAAGTCAAAAAGATAACAATAAGAACAAACTAAAAACGTTTTAAGAAAGAACCTTTCGCTAACAATTTTATTTTTATGGTGCATAATTTTTATCTTTGAGAGATATGGATAGACAGTTTTTAAAATTCTTTGTTTTTATTAATACTCATGTACAAACGATTAAAAAAAATTATAAATTTGCATGAAACATTTGCGAAAAGTAATGTATGTTTTCGTGTATTGCTAAAAAAAAAAAAAACATAAAAAATAGACAAGAGATATTTCCTGAAACTGGAAGATGAAAACCTTCAAGTTGTGATCAGTGGCCAAACGACTGGTCTCTGTGATCGGTTATTGGCGAGGACCTTTGGAGAATAACATGGTGACTGTGGTTTAACACTAAATCGTCTGTCCTGGCTTTCCTGGGTTATAGGTCTAAACCATAGCTAAATATTAGCAAGGTCGGTGAGGTAAATATGTATTAAATTTTTTTCTAAGGCGGTATTATTTAGATCTAATTCTTGTAAGCCACTTTAACCATAATAAGCTGGGGTCTATTTTTATATTTCTATACGGATACATACATTAGTAGAAATGCACAATGTCTATACTACAAGTCTATGTGCTCTTTCAAATTAAGTAAGTATGTCAAATGAACAAAAACAAAAAAATAGAAATGCATTACAGTTTTTTTTTTTCATTTCTCAACAATAAAGGATTTTAATCGTTATACATATGTATGAACGGTATGTACAAGTATAGAATGTTATAAGTACAGACGTATTACACAGTCATTTATATTGTGCAGTTTTTATTGCAAAGATTAAAAACTGTAAACTAAAAAACATTAAAATAACAATTTAAAATGAAACAGGACTATTAGTGGTTTGTCCTTTCACTCAGCGTTACAATACACTTGCAGTAAAAGAAAATGCTCATAAATTCTATTTAATGTCATTTACAACCCTATGAAATATTAAAGCAAGAGAGCAAGTTCAGGATTTGATACATGATGAAAAAAACGTTAATTTATTTTATAGCTTAAAATAATTTGGGAGTGGCGTTTTGTAATGCTCTTTTTCAAACAAGTAGAAATGTGTCCTGCTTGCATTCTTTAAATTTGTATGCTCTTGTCAATTCTTGCAACTTTTTTTTTTATATAAAATTTTAAAATTTCAACAAAACAAACCAGAGACCCAAATTCAGCGCCTGAAAAAAATTTAGAGTGAATAACTAAAAGTTGACTTGAATTTGTAAACTAATAACGAAAAATAAAAAATTAAATAAATTGATTAAATTATGTAAATAAAACAGTAAATTAAGAAAAAGCATTTAGAATATTTAATAAAGAAGTACGTTGTCACAATTTAAAGACGACATGATAGCAACCATATGGTTGAGATAACTTTTTTAATTTCATATTGCAAAAATGTTGCTAAGATCTCTTAAAATAGCTGGGGGTATTAAATTAATTTGAAGAATTTCATTTATTCATACTTTTACTTAATAAATAAAAGGATTTCATGCTAAAATTATATCAACTCCTCACCAGACCCACACAACGTTGGTAACAGAGATGATAAGTAAGATTTGTTTATACATTTTACTGACTTGAATATCGAGTGGTACTTTTTAAACTTAAAATTAACAGCTAAAAAAAGCAAGAATCAAATTTTGCATCTTTAATCGTTGCCCCTCAGAAACCATTCATACGGCTAAAAAATATCACTGATACCCCGCTCATTGCGTGGCCACGGCTTTTTACAACTTCTGCTAAAATTTATTAGTTATCTACCTGTAAGAAGCGATCGGACAGATATACATACAGTCTGACACATATTGTAGCAATATTTTAAGAGTGCCGCTTGTACCTTTTTGTATGCAGCTACTGAAAGAACATACTTTTTGCTGCTGAGTTGGATGCCATCATAATATGGTCATTTTAAATCATATTATGATATCTAAAGTCAAAATCAATCAAAATTTTAGTTGTCTTCCTATAAAATATTAGACAGAGACAGGTGCAATATTATTAAGGTTCCGTGGAGACTTTTCGGGGTATAAATCCACAGAGAGAACATACTTATATATATGTTCATTTTGAATCTTGCTGTTGATTTTCTACCGTCATGTGATTTATTTTAGTCTTACGGTAGACTGAATTTTAGCTCAACTACCCTCCGATTTTTTTTTTCAAATTTTCAGTATTTTTTGTGACGAACGCTGCATAGCCCTGTAATTCCTATGGTAAAACAATTTAAAATTTAATTTTCCTATATAACGAAAGATATGGCCTTCTATAATTAACATGATGTGCCTGCCACGTCGTAAGTATCCTGGTTCACAAAAAAAATTTAATACTCTTACTTATTTATTTATTACTAGCGGTGCCCGCCACTTCCGCAGCGTCCTTACAATATTTTGTTCGATTTTGCTTTGAAAGCAATCCACACTAAAGAACTTTACCTTTTTAGTGCCTCAGTTATGGCTTATGTATTTACTTAAACTTATACTATAAAGGGTCTCATCCCTACTAAAATACCCCGTTTTCAAATAAAAGGCGCCTTAAAGTATGTACCTTTAAAATATCCCGCTTTTAAAACTAAAATGTGTAGGCATATCTGTAAAATTGCGTACTTTTACGGCTTGTTCTTCACATTTTCTTGGAAATAAGATATTTTTGCGGGAAAAAGTATCCTATGTTTGCGTCAAAATGCTCAAAATTTCTCTCAAAATTTTATTAGAATCCATCCAGTAGTTTTAACGTGATGCGAACACAGACGGACATACAGACAGACAGGCAGACAGGAAAAATGTTACTATTTTATTAAATGTATAGATTTATTTCTTAAATGTTTACAATGCAATTACAAATTATATTCTAACTTCATTATTGAGCATAGTAATAAAGACCTTCACTCGTTGTAGTGAAACACCCAGAGTCTTTGGGGAGAATCGAACCCACAACCCCCAAACTTATAGACTACCCACTAGCCTACCCGGGTGCTTCAGTTAAAGTTTACATACAGGTACCCATTCATGGGTAATTACTCAGAAACAAAGGCCTTATATACAATTCTAGAATTAATATAAAATTCTAAATTATTGTAGAATTCTGTTCTTTCAAAAATAAAAGCTGCTGTCAAATTTTCAGTGCCCTTAAATCGGTAAATTTGCGTACTATCACTAATTTTTCTCTTAGAAATGAGACATTTTTGCATAAAAGGGTTTCCTACATTTAAACCGAGATACAGACCTCCTCTCTCTGCTCAAAAATTTATCCAGCGGTTTTTATGTAATAGAACACAGACAGACAGGCAAAAATTCAAATAATTGCGGTTTAGTATTCCATTTCGATTACTAACTGGAACAGCAACAACATTTTCAAAAAATATTTTATGTACAGAAATGGTACTGTTACAGTTTTATTACATTTATAGATAATAATCAGATGATTGAGTTAATTTATTATTACGCAAATCAGTTTATGTTGCTCCTAGAAAACTTTACATTGTACCATTACGTATACGCAAAGAAAAAACATGGTTGAGAAAACCATAATCTAAGAGCAACTTATTATGATTGAATTATATGTTTGCAGCCAAAACATATTAACATAACAATAGTATTGTTAGAACCATATTATGATTTATTTTAAAAATTTCATTATAAAAAAATTTATTATGAAATAAATATTACGAGATATCTATACATTTAATGAAACAGTAACTTATTACTTGTCTGTCTGCGTTAGCATAACGTAAAAACTACTGGATTGATTTTAACAAAAATTTGTGAGTAACTACTCCTACCTTAGAATCCTGATACAAATATGGGATACTTTTTTCTGCAAAAATATTTTATTTTTAAGAGAAAGTGGAGAAAAAGCAGTGAAAGTATGCAATTTTTTTTTAATTATAAGTATTTTAGTAGGGATGAGACCCTTTATATAAAAAAATACATAAAAAAGAACTGAAGCACTACAAAAGTAGGGGTCTTTGGTGTGGATTGCTTTCGAAAAAAAATCCAACAAAATATTGAAAGGACGCTTACGAAGTGGCGGATATAAATATAAAAACAGCGGTATAAATATAAAAACACCTTATTTGTTTATAAAAACACACCTTATAGTAAAACACGCAATCATTTATTAATTTTTTAAGCATTCGATATGAGAAAAAAATCAATTCATAAATTATTATATTTTTAAAGAAACCCATAGAATTAGACTCTAACTCCCAATATTTATAAAAAATAAAATATCTTTGAAATCTATTTTAGAACAAATTTTTCAAACAAAAACACATTTCAAATAAAATTTATTTTTTATAAATATGCGGGTAATTATAAAAAAAAGAACTAAGCACAAAACCTACGAAAACCAAACATTGTATGTTTGTTTTCAGTCATACTATGATCACATACGAACAATCTTATCATAATTTGTTTACTAATAAAATATTATGGTTATAAATACAATATTATATTGGGATACAAATAAAACTTTAGTTGTAGTTTGAAAACTATATAGATTAAACCAACCATGTTTCATTTTATGATGAAATTTTTACAAAAAATTGTTTGTTGTAAACACAGTAATGATTAAAACAACTAAAAGTTGTTCATCGCAGTCTTATATTGTAACATGGAACCCAGATTAGTTCTTTTTAACATAGCATAACCATGTGTTTTCTTTGCATGTAGTTAATTAAAAAATCAGACGATATTTCAATGTTTATGTATTTTTTTTAATCATATTATGATCAATATTTTGGTGGATATTTTGTTTATGTTTTATTATAATATTAGTGTTATTATTTTTATTGTGTTTGAAACAATAGGTTGCTAAAAAAGAAATTTACTAATTAATATAGTTTTATATAACTATAGTGTGATTAATATTTCAATCATATTATGTTGATTTTATAATTACATCATACCAAATCCCTGACTGTAAAAATGTCCACTTTTAAAGTACGCATTATATATACTGATTTAATCATCAATGTTCTTTCTTTTATAACTACAAATAAACAAGTAAAAATAGAACAAAAGAAAATAGGAATAATACGCGTGCATGTATTTATATGAAGCACTTGTATACAGAATTTCAATGAAAAAAAAGAGAGAAAATATTAATAACAAATACAACTTAGAGCTTCACTTATAATTGATGAAATAAGAAGCAAAGCATGAACACATGAATTGAAATTTTTGAAGTCATATTTATTAAGAGAAAATTATTTTTTATGGCATTTCTCCAAGATGAATATAGTAGTACGGTAAAGGATGACAGAAAAAAAAGCAGAGAAAAGAATTTAACGAGTATTATTGTCTATGAATGAATTAAATAATGAAATGAATTTCACAAAATATTTACAGAAGATAATGAATAAAAATGTATGACTCTTTTTTAACAGTATTTTTTTTCTGACTACTTTATCCCAGACAGTGATTTATATGATCGTCTCTGATCCTCAAACAACTTTAATGCAATTTGAGTCTTTTTCCAGTAGATTATCAATATAAACGCCAATAACCTTATGGTATCTAGGTAAATACTTTCAAGTCGTCTATACTAAGAAAACAATCTGTTCATATACAGGCCTGTTCTGAAAATCACGTGATTTTAAATCACGAACCGTTTTAAAATCACGTGTTTTATTTTACCCTGTTCTGTAAATCACATAATTTTTTATTTTTTAAGTGACTTTAAAATTGTAAAACCACAAGAAAATTGCTGATTTTTATTATTTTTTTCATTAAATTTTACGTAATACGTAAAATAAAAGCAATCTGAAGGGTCAAGCGTAACATTGTGGACCCCAAAAGGTTTAAAATGAAAGCAGTATAAAAAATGGGCGTTTTAAGGCTTTACTTACGGAATCATTGCAATTTTTTAGTTTGGCCAGGGTAGATGTACTTTCTAAACACTTAATCTGCTGACAATTAAGAAGAAGCGGAAAAACACAAATTTTTTTTTATAAAATATTACTGCAAAATATAAAATGTTACGCATTCAAAAATTCGTTATTTTCTTATATTTTTCTTATAATATTACGTAATTTAACTACAAAAATCATAAAAGAACACTTCATATTATTTATTACAGCAGTTTTTTATAAAATTAACAAAAAAGAACTCGCAAAAATAAGTAAGTGAATTTGAAATCACAGACACTTTCCTAGCCAATTTAAAATCACGTGATTTAAAATTTTTTTGTATGTAGAACACCTTTTACGTGATTTCAAATCACTTTGATAAAAAGTGCTTTTTAGAACAGGCCTGATAACTTAAAACTAATGGATTTGGTATGACGGTATTAAATTCAAAATTAGCATTTTTAAACAAATTATCCACTGCTAAAATATTTTTTATTCATTTCGTTGCGTTTATTCTTAAACCACGTAAATGTCAAGAAATCGTTTTTCAGAAAACGAAAAAAACTTAATAATTTCTTTAATATGGGATTCAAAAAAAATTTTTTTTTTTGCAAAACATGGCTGTGCGACTATCTAAAGGGAAAAGAAACTTTTGTTTTTTTTTAATTTTTTACTTACAATTAATTGTAGCCAAATCTGTCGCTTACGTAGTTTTGGCGGAATCAGCAACTTACAAATTTCTGTGTGTAAATTAACATTTATTTTTATATTTATCAAAAAAAAACTTTTAACTATACCAAAAATGCTCTAATTGGCCTGAAACTTTCCTGATTTTTTTAATCTTAAATATAAAAAACTTAGTGGTTGAGACTTTAACATTTTCAACTTGAAATATAAATACAATTATATTTTGCATGCAAATGTCATTTGTATGGGACTTACGAGGTGTGAAAATGGATTTATTTATTTTTCATACAAACTTGTTAAGATGAGAATGCAGTCTGGTGGCAAATGTTATTTTCTACCATAAAAACCAAAAAAGTCAATTTCGAAAAATTGCCGCTTACGTGGTTTAAGAAGAAACGCGACGATTTGTAATTTCTTAAAATGAATTCGTCACCACACTGTACGATGTATGAAAGTTTAAGAAATAAAAGGAATTAAGCTCAGCATCCTAAAAAAATCATATTTATTGAATTGTTCTCTCACTCACTCATTCATTCATTTAGTTATGCATTCTTTCATTTACTATCTTGTACTTACTTCGTAATGCTTTTATTCAACATTCATCTTATAAAATGGTATTAACAGCCATTGTGTACATAAAAGCTTTTAAGTAAAGAAATTTTACTTAGATTTACTTATAGACATAAATCCTACAATTACAGATGCACATCCCCATACGCACGTGCCTATATGCTCTCTTGGGTTGGAATATGTTACACATTGAAAATAGGGTTTTAAGAGGGCAGAGTCGGAAAATTATAATATTTTATTGTAAAACTAATGAATTTATTACTGAAATTTTGACTACATCCACTTTCGATTAGGTCTCTAAAATTTTAAACAAATTATTTGTTCTGCTCTCATCCAAAATTATTATTTTGTATTAAAGACTCAGCATTTATTTGTAAGAATAGGAAGAATATGTATATGTGACCCGGCCTTTTTTTGGTTTCGATAGTTTTTGAGACGCTAGAAAGTCTAACTAGAAAGTCCTAACTTGCTTAGAAGTGTACTAAAAATGTAGAGCAAGAAGAGCACAGCAATCTTGCGAAATAGACAAGTCCACTGTACAAATATTTTCATCCACTTCCATTTGATCTTCAGCTTGAATCAATGCTTGTAGTTCGTCCTCGTAATTGATACCAACATCATCGAAAAAATCATCATCATTCTCTTCGTTTTCACAGAAATATGTTTGAAAAACCTCGCTAAATTCTTCTTCGACAGACATTATTCACAAGTGACACACGTCAGGTTTCTGGAATATTTTTGTAAAGCAGATGTTAAACAATTAAAAAAGTCAAAAATTGAAAATATTCAAATATTAGAACAGAAGTTATGGTAAGTCAAAGTCGATTTGGGGATTTTTTTGGGGATAAAATCACCAAAAACCTGACAACGCTGGGTCAGAAACTGGTTTGTGCTTTGCATTGAAAAAAACATCGCTCTTTATATACACACACGAACTTATCTCATTTATGCTCTTTTGCATTTTTTGTTTGCCTTTTGGGCATGACTGTTATAATGCAACAGAAAAACTACTAAGAAACTGACGAAATGCATTGTTTATCTTTAACAGCTAATTTTTCGAAATTTTGTTTTTGAGTCATAAGCCAGCTTTTCATAGACCGAGTCACATATGGTTTTGTCTTAGCTAGATCCTTATTTCGATTGATTGAAGAATAATTGCAACAACCCATACACAAGGTGTAAACGATGTTAAAATAATTCTTGCAAAAAGCCGCCTTCAAAGTTGAATGTAGATAAAAGGGCGTTAAATCTTAACTAATAATTTTAAAGAGAGTAATCTGTAAAATAGCCTGATTAACATTTTAGTGAAAGATATGGAAGCTGTTTAAAATGTTGTAAATGTGAAACATACGTTTACATTTGCAATATCTTCTCTACAACCCAACTATTAAAAAAGTTAAAAGCAAAGACGAATAATTTTGCGAATAAAAAATTAAACCCTAGTAAATATTAATAACTGGACTAATTGTTGCTTTATAAGAAAAAACCCAATTAATGTAGAGTATTTAAGTTATAGACAGTGTTGTACGATTAGGGGATTTATTCCCAAATCGGGTTTTTTATTTGGAAATGGGGAAAAAATTTGGTTGGGGATTTGGGAATTCGTTGAGGATAATTTCAACATTTTAGGGATTTTAGGAAATTTTTTGAGGATTTTTATTTTGATTTCAATAAATAAAACTATAAACATAAACATACTCCCAGCCAAATAATTATATGTGCAAAATTTCTTTTCTCTGGGTCTTATGTTATACTAATGGTAGAGTTCTTGTTTTTGGCGTACACATTCTCTTATAATTACTTTATCTTTTGTTGTTATTTGTTATGTTTATCTATGAACCGCATTCGTAATACCGTTATTTTTAATAAAATATGTCGAAAAGCCCGTGTAAAATATCTATATGTGCAAAATGAATTATTTGTCTTCTAACTGGTGTCAAATCAACAGATCAGCACATAAAGCGGAGAAATCGCTCCACAAGTTAGTATAGTGTATAAGCAAAAGTATAAGATGAAAAACAAATCCAATTTTTGGAATTTCTAGGAAAGTGTCACGTGAAACTGAATTAACAGATGAATAACGTGGATTATTCAAGGAAATGAGTCAATCCGACATGAATGTTGGTCAAATTGCTGTTTCTGTAAAGAGAAACCCTGTCACGAAAAAACAAATTTCTTGAAAAATGCAGATGACTACGTTATTAGTAAACGTAGAAGCCGGATATGCACTATTGATGACAGGAGCAAACTGCGCATACAACAGTAAGTTTATTGAAGAAGATACAGCAAAAATAAGATTTTCATATAAAAAATAGATTTTTTGTGAAAATAATATCCACATGAATTGTAAACAAATAAAAGTGAAACTTGGTATAAATGTGACTAAACAACGTGCTCATGAAATAATAAGACGATATTTAGACCTACAATATGTCTATCGAGGGCCTAAACGATGTCTAAAATAGCATCATAAAAATGCTTATATGGTATTTTATGAAAAGTAGAAATTTTGGGAAGATGACCTTGAATCTGTGATATTCAGTGACAAAAAAAGTTTAATTTAGACGAACCAGATGGTCTCCACAAAAATTAGATGGACGTAAGACGCCCGCGGGAAGCATGCCACAAACAAGCTCATGGTGCAGGATCACAAATTGTATGAGCGGTATTTTTTTATCAAGAAGGAAGCCCAAAATAGGGTTTGTGCCAGGAGAATTGAACGCAGAAATATATAAAACATATATTTGTTACAAAGCAAACACCTTAATTTTGCTAATAATTTACAAAGCGTTAAATGCACTTTCCAGCAGGATAATGTACCGGTCCATGTGGTAAAGAATATATAGGCGTTTTTTAATTTTCGACAAATTGATTTCCCCGAGTAATCAGCTTTAAGCCCTGATCTCAACCCCTTCTGACAAAATACATGCTTTTTCAAGCTATATGCCAGCTGGAAACAGCTAAAAAAAACATTATGTTGAATAGGCCAACATTGATGTGTCTGTCCTGAAGAAACTGGTGGAGTCAATGCCCCGTAGTGTCAAATCGGTTAGGATACACAAGAGTAACACAAGCTCTTATTAACATATATAAAACTTTTATTTTATAACTAAAACAATATGTTTATCTACTAAATACAATTTTTGCACATATAAATATTTTCTATGGTGACTTAAAGATTTCATTTTTTTCCATGTTAAAAAAATTTATTAATATAATTTTGATATTTCATTTTTATTTCTTTTAATTATAAAATCGAAAAAAAATATCTGTTCCCAATTTCCACTTTTTCTTTTAATTCAAATTAAAGTTAAAGAATTGTACATACAATTATTTTTCTAAGGTATAAACATAAAAATATGCATCTTTTTTGTTGTATTGTAATATTATTATTATTATTATTATTATTATTATTATTATTATCAATATTATTTTTAAATTTAAATTTTTCTCAGTTTCGTAATATGGTTTGTCGTTATTTATATAAAAAATTCGCGATTTTTATATCTTAAAAGTTCATTGCAGAAAATGTAGAAACATTTCTCATTACACCTTATTTTCAAAACATAAAAAATTTTCTTCAAGTATGTTATAATCCTTAATATAAGGATGCTATATCTGTCATCAAATGTCTCTTAACTAATTCCAAAAACCCACTTCATAGATTTTTTTTGCTGGTCTATGTAATCTTTTCTGAATTTAATAGTTACAACAGTATTCTCTTTTTGTTATACAGAAATAATTTGTTGGACCAATTAAAGGTTTTAATTAGTTTTAAATTAAAGTTTAACTAATTTTTTAATTGATTCAAATACACCCACTTCTGTTTTTTCACGGTTATGAAATGTTTTAATATTTTGTGAACTATTAATGCATTTCTAAAAGAAGACGTCGGAAACTACAATGTAAAGCCATTTCTTCAGAAAATAAAATTGAAATTTTGGATTGCCTTCGAAATGGAGAAGGCTCAACATTTCTTGGCAAAATGTTCGGTATAAACGAAGAAGTATAAACAAATTAAAATTAAAATTCAATTAGGCAATCATTGATTTCTGAAACGAAACTATCTGTTAAGTCTTCATCATACACTAAATATGCAAATAAACGGTGCAAATACACATTACCTATATGATTTAGTAAAATAAGCATGATTTCTTGTTCTTAAAAAATTCTCGTTTTTCACTAATTTTAATAGGTTTTAGACATAAGGAACCAATCACCTATTTTTGTATATAATCAATGTCTTTTTTTACACGGTTTTTTTTACACGGATTTTTCTGGAACCAACTGCGTAAAAACAGAATTAGGTGTATATATTCGTTTAAAACAAAATAAATAAATTTGCTAATAAAACAAATAATTGAATCAATTAATTATTTCATTAAATTTTAATCTATAACTAAATAAAACCTTTTATTACAATTAAAATATTACAAAAATTACAATTAAAATATTTTTCAAATGTGTATTTTTTTAACTTCTAAACAAATTAAATTAAAAACCAATAAACTTTGAACAAAGTTTACGAAAATCTTTAAGAAAATAATTAATCTTCATTTATCGTTCGACGCTAGTTAAAGCGTTAAACGCATTTACTTTTCCTTCGCAACATCATGTACATTAAAACGAATGCTCACTTTATTAAAAGATGTTGGAAATGATGGTGTTTCTATACAAAGCACAAACACTCCAACCCAAATCCCTTTTAAAAATGCCATTAGAAGTGCCATTTTACCCTCTTTTCGGTTGTGCGCATTTTCAAGACACAAAGAATTTCAGCTTTAAAAAAAGGAAGAAAAATAAATGCGGAAAAACTAGATTAGATAGAAAAATTATATTTGTAGATGGTAGATGATGGTGACAAAGATGCTGGCTATGATGATGTCCTTATAACTTTGATTTGTTATAGCATATAGATTTATAAAATAGCACACTTATACATGTATTTAATAACCCAGCGCAAAATATTCACAGCTTAAAGGCACAGAATATTTGGATTTTTTTATTACAACAAAACTGAAACGGCATATTTTAATGTATACGGTACAAAAAACCTGCATATAACCAAACAAGAAACCAAAAACCAGCAAGGAAATTGCAATTAGGTTTTGTTAAAAATTATTTACAATTTCCAAAAAATGGCTTTTAAAATTACATTTTTTGTGTGGATTCATGTCATTGAATTATTCGCTTAGTTTTGTCTTTTCCCATCAAATCAGTCTTTTATTTTTTTTAACTATGACGCAACAGGTGGTTTGCATTGCTAACAGACTGGTTGGTTGGGTAAACGTTTGGTTGACTATATGGTTGACTGCTTGCTAGACAAATTAGTTTTGTTGTATTGGGGATAGATGTCTTTGGATTTTGTAACAGCTGTTTGATATTTTAGTTGCAAAAATCTCTTGTCTTCATACGGTTGATAAAATATTTTTATATTGTTTTTTGCGTTTTAGAAGTTTAACTTTATTAACGAATTTCTTACTCCTATCAAATATTGTTAAGATAAAATAAATTTAAATAATAGTATTAGTAACTGTAGTACGTGTAACATTGTATGTATAAACAAATCAGCAATTCTAGCGGGTACAGTTCAACCGTGCGTATGAGTGTTTGAAATTAAAACATAAAACGTAGACAACGCGTATACGCCCTCCTAAAATTAATTTTTAGATTTATTTTAGTTGTGGAAAGAATTGTCAAATACTCTTAAGGTAGGTGTGTGCGTGTGTGTTGGAGTATATATTATAAAAAAATCTAAAAATAACTTTTTCCATCAACAAAGTCAATTCTATAGTCAACTTGATTTTGAACATATGTTTTTTTCCAGCTCGTTAAGTTTATTGGAAATAAAATACGAAGTCATTTCGGTTGTAATAAATTGTAGGCAATTTTCTATAATTTCTATACCTAGAATAATGTTTTTTATTTAAATTTTAACAAACTCCAAAGACTTAATATTAGTTATTTGTTTATACTATTAAAAAATTACTAAATGTGAATTATATAACCATAAAGAGGGTTTTGGTTAAATTTTAAAATATTTTATAATGTTTGTCAAGCCAATTGTTTACAATGTGTTTTGCTTCTTAAATTTAAGTTAAAGATTTAAGAAAAAATCAAATTATTTATTTATTTTGGTATGATATGGTTTCATTAGAAATAAAAAAGATTCCCACTATTTATTGAACACGATATCACCCAGGTGATTGCTTTGGCTTATGTCGCAATAGGTTATCTTGTCAGACAATGTTCCATGGTTTTGTTCGTAGTTTCTGATTATACCTCACGATTATTTCGATCGATACTAGCCTTACGATTGTGGTTTGTTTCTGAATTATCGGTCTTAAATGGTACCCCTTCATGAAACAAAAACTTTGGGACTTATTGTGCCATCCTTCTGAAACCAAAGCTTAATCAAGTTCATATCATAAAATTCAGGCCATAGAAATCCATAATTATGCCTTGTAGCTCTTGCATATCGTTTCAGACATCATTTAATACAACAAAAAAAACTAGACTTCATTTAACTTTAATATACCCCATGGAAACAGACATTTTTATGGATATATTAAATAAAAAATAAAAGTTCAAAGTATATTCGCATCAGAAAAACTAGACAGCCCTTCATGTCCATATACCAAAGGCACATACTAAATTTAATTTTAATATTTCAAACGGTACGACCTGTATAGCGTTCAAAAAATAGTGCCATAAACCTACAGACATCATCACGAAAATAGTGTAAATGGATTCAGGAGACCTGAAAACGTAAAGATCCATTAAAAATCCGACAACAATTTGTTTACGATTACTTTACTCCATCCAAAGTACGTATGGTAAAGTAAAAATATCATATTAATAAATAAAAATTAAATTTAATATATTTAAACTTAGAATTACATTTATATTTATTTACCATTCCGTATATAAAATATTCATCGATTTGGTATTTATTTCCATTATTAGAGATAATAATAAAAGACGACAAAGAATTTAAATATATTAAATTGGCTTTAATCCCCTAATTGTTGAAATCCTCTTCTATTCTACTTATATTCTGCAGATTGACATTTTACATCTGGATTTATCATATTTTTCTGTTTTTTACTATTAACTGATGTTCTCCTTGGCGATTTTTATGGTTTATGTGACCTTTTCTATATTTATCCCTGATATATATTTTTATTATTTATTTTTTTCATACTAAAAATGCAAAAAGTAGAGAAAATAAATACCAGTAAGAACATAAAAATTGTGTGTAGGCATTTTTTCGCATTCAACTGGCAAAAGGTTTTTCCATTGAGAATGTAAAATAAAAAAAGTTGGAATTGTTGGCAATTTGTTGTGAACAAAAAAACTATATATATATTTGTTAAAGATAAAATAAGAATAAAAGAAAGGATTTATGTATTGAATATATGGATTATGACAAGTATGAAAAAAATAATAAAAATAAAATCACAGAGATGCAAATAAAAATATTAAAACGAAGCATTTGAATTGCTTTATTAAAAAATTAAAAAGCTTTTATTCAAATTAAATTATTAAAAACTCGAATTAAACAAACAATCTTTACAAACATAAGAAACAAGTTTATGATAATTAAAGGTAAAAGCGTATTTAAAAAATTAATTGTATTCTTGGAAAATATTTTAAATATTAAGTGCCTCTTATTTTATTATAAATCTAACAAATCACTAATTGGTACAAACAAAATTAATACTTTTAGATTCCTATTCAACTAACATTGTTTAAGCAAATGTGCGAAAGCAATTTAAAAATTAAGTGACTTTTAGGACAAAGATTTTTTTGCTCTCAAGAAGTGGTTTACTTCCCATCATAGTCTTTTTTTCAGCTAATAATTTAGGCCCTAATTTTTCTAGTTTTCTTATAACCTGTAAATAATAAAATTTAAAAAATAAGAATTTTCCCACGTGCTTCTACCTTAATAAAATTTTTAGCAACATTAAACAAACTCTTTTTTTAACCACAATCACAAAAAAAACTTACCACGTTTGCCATAACAGATTTTGTATGTAGGTATGCAACAAATATAAACTAAAAATGTTTATACATATAAATGCGTCGGTTGGAAATCACACTTATACAACATACCCACTCTTAAAGCAATAAACACATAAATATGCCCACTCACACCTACACCAGCAAACAGATAGGGATGTGAAATACTAAACCAACTAGACCAAAAAATGACATATAACACAACTATAATGTTACTTTCGTCTTTGCCGTTTTTGTGTTCCTTGATCCAATTTACTACTAAATGCACAAAAAAAATACAAAATATGTGGCAAACATAAACAACAAGAGCGTCAACCAAAATGTCAAAAATATTTTAAACTCAACAAAAAACATCAACCACAGTGATGTAAGGAAAACAGAGCATCCTACTGACACCTACGAAAGCAGTGCACAGTGAACGACATGAAAAATCAATGACAAAATTTCACACCCTCAAAAATGTCTTCATTAATAGCAGAGTTTTGGGGATTTTTAAAATGTTAATGGCCCACAATGGGAATATTCGAGTATGATGTTTTTTAAATTCTAAAAGAAATGTTTACGGACATCTTCTATAATATTTAATTTGTATTTATGTTATGTTTATTTGCAAAGAAACAATAATTTATGAAAATAGATTTTAGCAGAGTTATCAGATGGAAAAAATATTGCTTAAAATACTTTTAACAACTTGACAAATAAAGCGTCAAGGTTGCTAATCAGAACTCCCCGCTTCGTTTTAAGTTCCCCAAACGTCTAATATTTTTATAGAACGAGACTTAAAAACTTGCAAACTATGCAACCATTGCAACTGTAGCCCCTTTCCCCTTTTTATACCTGAAGTCGCATTTTTTTTAATTGCTAACCCTTTTCAGGGTTCCATACGCAATGGGTAAATGTGATCAATATTAACGTCAGTACCTGCCATTATGGCCTAAGTGTATACCAACAACCCCATTGTGTAATACAGCACACTATCCGATACGGTGCTCTGTGTACCAGCACCTAATATCGCACAGAATGTACCGAACAGTCACAGTGAGTAGCAATTTATAAAACACGACAAGTCTGGACCCATGTTCTAATCACTTGTTTTCGGGTTGGAGACCATCCAACGTCTTCTGTTGAGAGTGCAATAGCACATTGACCAACCGTGCACCACGTGAACCCCCGAAGGGATCCTCATCTACATTCGGCCACAGAGAGGAACGGCTCTGTGAAGGGCTACCGGTTCCCGTGGTACCAGTCGTTTGGACACTGGTCGGGCCGCGAAAAGAATCCATAATAAAACAGACCTGTTTTTACAGATTAAGGTTCCAGGAATCCTGGCTTCTGGTGGTCCCATTTTCCCTGAGAGTACATCGTCAAAGCTTTTGGAAATGTTGCAGTGAGTGTTTGTATCCCCATGTGGACACAAAGGGTAAACGGTGCGTTCGTCTTTCAGCGTGCAATCGTGAAATTTTCAAGTTTTATTTCCGCTATAGCAACACATACTTAAAATTAAAGGGTATTCCTATAGGACCTAGATTTTTACGTATTGCGGTAGTGTTTCTTGAGCCGTAAGAGCAAACACTTGATATTTACAAACAACAATTAAAACTATATTCGCTATATAAACAAAATATAAATAAAAATAAAATATAAAACAAATGAAACAAAAATTAAAGGGTGTTCCGACAGTGATTTGCACGTATATGGCCTTATTATTTGAACCTTAATAGACTCTTTTTACACGAACTGTATTACCATGGCCGCTATAACGACAATTATTAAACTTATAAAAGGAGTACAGGTAGTGAGTACAGCGATTTTCGCGAATATAACTTTATTTTTTACCTGTAAGTTTGTACAGAGTATGTAAAATTATGTTTGCATAGAGTATGTATAAATTTGTCCCTTATAACAAGTAAAAAAATTAAACCAAAAATTAAAGGGTTGTTCGATATTGAGACGATTTTGCATATATGGCCTAATATTTGACAGAAACAGGCAGTAAAATTTACGCAGATTAATACGTAATTATTAGTGACGAAGATTTAATCAATAAAAATGAAAGGGTGTTTCCTAGATGTCGCTCATTTGAAGAATTTGGCCTTCTCTTCAAAACGTAATACAGATACTTGATATTTACACAGGGTATTTAGTACTGTGCTCTATTATACAAAAAATACAAATTAAAGGGGGCCCAAACGACGTGAAGAAAAATTAAAACTTGTATTTTTAAAGTTATATATTGAAGGTAGTACGGAACCCTACGTATGTGAGTCTGACTCGATCTTGACTGATTTATTATCTTTTATTGTGGTAATTTACAAATACCTTCCCATAAATAATGTGTGGTGATAGCCACAGATGAACAGGTTTAATATGATTGTCGAGCGTTTTCGATGTGAGGACAGCTTTATCAAGGCCCTTTTCGATAGTACTAGAGGTTAATATAATATGAGAATTTTTTTCCACTCATCTACCGTCTGTTTGTTCTTGGTCTTTCAAACCTATTGAGTTGTTAGAGAGAATAGAGAAACTTAAGCTTGATTTAAGAATTCATTTGTATGTTAAAAAGGTAATAAATAGTTCGACTTGTAGAAAATAAAAGAGTTAAAAATTTAATAACCACCAATTTGAAATAAGCTCATACGAATGTTTACAGTGCGAAGGTAGTTTGAAAATGCTGTGACTTTTAAGAAAAATATATATTTTTTTAGCAAAAAAAATATTTTTCTTTAAATTAAATAATTAGATTTTTAAGGCCCACTAAATAATCGTTTATTTTAATAAGGATTTTCTTCGTTTGATTCGAAACACCTATTTCCCAGCCTTCTCTTCAAATTTGGCAATATAAAAAGATCGCAAGGGTCTAAATTTGGACAATATCTTGGATAGGATAGCAGCTCATGGATTTTTGCCATAGCAATTACACATGTATTGCACCTGTGCATTGTCATTCTCCGATCGTCCAATATGATTTCATTTATTTAAACGATTTTTCTTTTGTTTTCGTGCCTATGATTTAAAAAAAAAGTAAGAATTGCACACGAATTTCACACTATTTCCATTTTCATTAAAATAAAGGAGTTAGTCTGCTCTCAATGTCTGTCAAAACCAAACTAATAGAATAGATAGTTTAGTAATAAGTAATAGTGCATAGCACAGTCAAGCAGAATCAAAGTATTAGGTCACAAAGTTGGGTACCCCTCAACTGCAAATTCTTTATTTTTTGTTTGATTTTTAAAAATTATACATCATCTTAAAGGGCTTGTTAATACCTACTAAATGATGCTTTAATGTGTAAATTACACACTGTGTAATTTTTTAAGTCATGGCAAAATAACCATATACGGACACCACTACGTCATAAAAGACCAAAACACCGTTTAGGTAGCGCTTAGGTAGCTAAAAAAATTTCGGGAGAATTTTCACTTTTGCGGCTACCTAAGCGCTACCTAAAAGGTATTAAGAATCATTCCTAGGAAGTTCATATGTTCTAGAAAGTTGTTTATTGAGATCTTAGGTTTATTTTTGTAGTTGATTGTTTCCTTGAATTTTGAACGTTTTGCTACCTATGGACCTGAACAGGGGAAAAAAGGTAAAAAAATTGATTTTTTTGCGACTTTGACCTTGAAGATGAAGTATTTTTGATTTTATATGTTCACAATTTTTGTTCTTTATGACAAGAGCTACAACTTTGCCTCAGAGAGTATATCAAAATTTCAAACGCTTTGCAAAATATGAGCTTGAGGAAATGATCATTTTTTGCAAAAATGACATCGAGGCCCCACATCTTTGAGGGCCCATAAAAAAAACCTGGAGGACTTTGGGCAAAACTGGGAGACAGGGGTCTTTTTTTGGTCTTTTATCACGTAGTGGTGTCCGTATATGGTTATTTTTTTCCGTGTTGCACTGTGTTATGTTTAAAATGAGCGAAATCCCACAATTCCCAAAATAAAGAAAAAAAAATCCCAAAATTTTTTCCACATATTGACTCGGGCTCAAAAAATTCTTTCAGCAATAGTTGGTAGTAAACAAAACTTTATTACACAGTATTTTTTCCGATCCCAGCTTAAGGATTTTAAAACATTAGGCTGAGGTAAAATTTCGATGTAGAATAAGTCAAATTGAAGACCTTCTTCTTTTACAAGGACGACCAATTTTACTCGAAATTTGGTTAAAACGAATGCACATATAGTTAGTTTATACAGAAATATTACATCTTTATATATTCGTTTAAAAAAAATTTGTTTCTATAAAAAAAGATTGATGGCTCAATCGAAAAATGAAAATTTATAATTTTAAGAATGTTTAGAACTTGCTCATTATAAAACATAATTTACAAAACAACCATTTTTGGAATTTTTATATGTCTGTCTGTCTGTATTTACATTACGCAAAAACTTCTGGATAAGTTTGTAAAAAATTTTGTGGGGAGGTACCTTAGCAACTCGGTTGAAATATAGAATACTTTTTTTTGCATTTTTTATTTATTGTATCTTTAATATATTTTGAACCATAAAGAATTACTCATATCTTAAGTCTAAAAAAATAAATATACTTGTTAAGTCCAACCAGTGCTAGACCAAAAAATGTATGTTTCACGGTTACTGTTATTTGCGGGTCATCCCTCTGATATACGGATGAGTGGAGCAGTTACGGGCAAGCGGGTTCGGGTGAGTTTCAAGCTTCTTTAAATACCTTATGGCAACTTTCGCTATTTCTGCTTTAACTGATGGCACGTTTAGATCTTTATGGATGTTCGAGTTTTTTATATACCAAGGAGCAGATGTAATCATACGAAAAATATTATTTTAGCGACTTTGTATTTTTTCTACATTGCTAGCTGAGGCAGTGCCCCATAATTGAATACCATAACACCAAATTGGTTTTAAAATTGATTTGTATAATAAAAGCTTGCAATCTAAAGCGAGAGTAGAATTTCTACCAATAAGCCAGTTTAGTTGGACAGATTTTAGCTTAATTTGTGTAAACTATGATTCTATGTGGCGTTTCCAAGTAAGGCGCCGGTCAAGATATATGCCGAGATATTTGACGTCTGAAAACTGAGGTATCGTTTGGTTATTTATCCGAATAGGGGGGCAAGATGCTGTACGCAGTGTGAAGGTTATGTGAGTACATTTTTGTTCATTAACTTTCATTCTCCATTTCTTTAACAATTTTTCTAAATTGAATATGTGGTCTTGTAAATATCGTGATGCTACTTCGGGCCTTTCGTGAATGCTTAAAAGGCTGTGTGACTCGATTACAAGTTGATATGTCTGAAGTATGCAGCAAGTATAAAAAGGGCCCCAATATACTACCTTGAGGAACTCTGACTTCGATTGGCTGGGGTGAGCTCAAAAATTACCCCTTTTTCACAATAAATTTTCGAATGCTTAAGAAAAGCCGATAAATAGCGCAGAGCAGTATTTTCTCTCTTCAAATGTCTTCTTCTGTGAGTTTGTTCGATCGTACTATGTTTTTTCCTGAAGCCGAATTGATGATCATCCATCAATTCGGCTTTGTCGATTAGAATAGGGCTTACCTTAGTTATTAACCTCTCTCAAAAATTATTATTTGGTGTGGATAACTTTCAAAGCAAAATCAAACAAAATATTGTCAGGACACAGACAACGTGTGTGGACCCAGCTCAAATAAAATATTGCAAAGTAAATTTGGGTGTATTTCGCCTTTGAAAATTCGGTTAGAAATATAAGTTATTTATTGGTGGTTTGAATAATTCCTTCCTTAAGAGTTTCCATAGATGTTTTTTTTTTATAACAGAATTAATAAGTTATCATGAACGTATTTAATGCCATAAAGCAATGAAAGGCAATAAATTTCTATTGTATAATTTATTCTGGAATTATAATATTAAAGTGGCGCAATCCCCAAAAAATCCTTAATAAATTTTACTACTAGCTTCGTGCCCTTCCTTGAGAAATCAATGCAATTACTGTTGCAACAATCACCAACTAGCATACATAAACCATTGCAAGAATATTGCAGAGAATTTGTTTAAAATTAAAATTAAAATTTCAGAAAGGGACAAAAAAACATATTTTGTGGTACATACTTTAGGTTAACCCCAATATTCAACATTGCTTGGCATTTACCAGTAACACAACAAAACGAACGCGCACCAACACGTAAAAACAAAAACACACACACTCCCATTCACCTTCACTCCAACAAACGTAAATTTAAACCATTTCAATACATACACAAAGTAATAAAATCATCAAGGTTTTTCTATTCTTTTATTGCATTTGTAAAGTAAATGACTGCAAAACTATGAATAGTTAAACCAACACTACCACACACACACACACACACTCATTTCGAGAAGAAAAGAAAAAACATAAAGGATCTTCTTCCGAACGGATTTGACAAAATGTTTGTTTAAAGTATTTGCAAGTTTGTTTGCTTGCGTGATTATAAGAGGGTGATGTGGGTTTAGTACCTTAAAATAATGTTAGAAGTGCGTTTGTACAAAATTTCTATTTTACCAAAACTAAATAGAAAAACAAAACAGACTGCATAATTATAGAAAAACAAAGTGCATGTAAAATACTATAGAAAGTTTTATTTTTGGTTGCTTTTTTGTCATTCCACCTACACAAGTGCCACATTCAAAAAGTCAACTGCGCATTTCGCCATTGAAAATTTTCAAGAGTACTTGGATTTTTTTTTTTCGTTCCATTTTGTTCTTTCTTTAGTTGCTCAATGTTATTGCAGTTGCAAGTTTTGTGTTTTTCTGTTTTCTTTTTTCATACTCACACGTCTATAAAAGCATTAAGTGTTTAAAAATTTGTATGTGTGAGTGAGTATGTTTGTAAAGTGTTAGTATTTCAGTATACAAATCTGTACACACGAACGACAAATACATTTATATTCACCAATGCAAACATACCTATAGAGTTATTTGGTAGTTTCATTTTAAGAATATAACAAAATTTTAAGTTTAGTTTATTTTAGTTTAATATAAAGAAGCACACCAACACCTGTTTGTACGGCGATTTGAAAAATAATTATTTAATTATATTTGTTATGTGTGTTAGAGTAGGCCAGTTTTTTATTATATTTTGATGATAATAAAACAATTTATTTCACAAACACCACGTGGATCTATACCAACAACCGGAGGCAGAGGGAAACGGCTCTTCGTGGGGCTACCGTTGCCCGTGGTACCAGTCGTTTGGTCACTGGTCGGGCGTCGAAGAGGACCCATAATAATACAGACCTATTCTTTCAGATTAAGGCTCCAGGAAACCATCGTGTCTGTTGCCCAAATTTTCCCCGAGAGCGCTTTTGGAATGTTGCAGTGACAGTTTGTACCCCCGGGAGGAGCTGTGTACAGTAACTTGTATAGCTCACACAGAGACGTCAAGCGCAAGATAACATAGATAAGCAACTCATTGCTGATGAAATAAGTGGCTCGCCAAACTTACAATTCTCGACAGTGTGGTACAAGCGACTATGTTGAGTTCGTTAATTTCATTTAGAAATGTTGTTACCATCTTCATAGCTATCTACCTCAACTTTTAATATAGACTGGCCTGTGTAAAAACTTTTGAAAGGTGGATAGTTGAGGCAGAATCATTTACTTTTTAAGCTTCAAAGAGTTACAATTCTGAGATAAGCTCTATCAAAATGAGCGCTTTCACTACTCCAGGATTGGATAGACCTGAAAAAGAATTTAAGGGTAACAATTTCAAAAACTCGGAACCATTCAAATTAAATTCTTGCGCTAAAAACGACACGATGATTTTAAGAACCTAAACTTAAATGAATCCTATATCCTATATATATAGTCTATGAACAGAAGCTTATAACTGTGCCGGTGATAGGACACAGAGTTAAAAACTAAAAATTGAGGTAATTATATTTTGTTGGCTGTGCCAGATACGGTTTGGAGGGTGTTCTGTAAACTGCAGTAGTAACTACCATCAGACTGAGCTAGATAAAAACTGTATGTTTGTCTTGAAGATTCAAACTTCCTTAAAGTTATTTCTGGAGTATTTAGGGTCACCAGTCATCGAGGCTTGTCAGTGGCATGAAACGGGATCATCGAGATCTGACCAGTAAAATAATAATTGATGCTAAGGAGTTGGTATACTATAGAGACCCAGGGTCTCTGTTTCGGTTATAGGTGAAGCGCTTCAGCAAGTCACGTGTCTCCTAAAATTAGGACACAAACTGCAAGTACTTATGTTAATCCTCAAATTTGCTCTTGTTTGGCAACGTCAACAAGTGGTACGGACATGGTTTTGGCAACCCCGAATGTCAAATTGTAACTTATCTGCCGCTATGCTTATAGGAATATTGCTGGCTATAGCCATTGAGGCCAGATACTGACGTAAATCTGTGCTACTTCAGTATATAGAGTACCCTGGCAGTGCTAGTGGCCCAAAGTGCATATTGGCTTTAAATAGTACTTTTCGGAATTATTGTTAGAAAAGAAATCGATAGCTACATTTTGAGGGACCAAATCCTAAAGTAAATGTTATGATTGAGTGAAGCATAGAAATATATGGTTAAGAAATTTTTTTAGAATAAGATGGTCGCCTTTTACTAGCCAACCTCATAACTATTACTTTTTTATTATTAATTACTGGGAAACGAAATGAGTTTTGTTCAACCTAAATCATAATTATTACAATCATCTTTAATGTTATATTTAACCAGCTGTGCTCACACACGTTGCTTGCGTCCTGACAATATTTTGTTCGATTTTGCTTTGAAAGTTATCCACATCAAATTTTAAGACTTTTACGTATTTATTTAATATGTGCTGGAGTTGTAAGTCTTTGCATGATAAAAATATCACTGAGCATGTTTTGTAAATATACAATCTTAAGTATACAATTTTGGCGATACAAGTTTTCAATATTGTAAGAAGGTGTAGTGTAACGACCTTTTTCTTTCTATTCAATTCTTAAAATTATTATGTTTTTTTTTTCTTTTGATCCCTTTTTATATTTTAAATTTTATTTATGTTTTTCTATTTCCAATTTGTCTCCAGCTCGTTTGTATTTTTATTTTTATAATTTTAGCACATAAATTTGTTGAAGTACTTTTCGTACAAGTCTCTCAATTTAGATATACAAATGTCAACTTGACTGCTGTCATCATAATTGTTTAAAGTTGATTGAGTGCGCTTTAGTAAATGAGTTTTGAATAAAAATAAAACCAAACGAGAATAAAATAAACTTTAACATTTCGAAGTTTTACAAAAATTATAAGAGGACTGACTATATTTTTTTTTAATGAAGTACGAGTGGAATTTTTAAATTAAATAATGATTTAAATTTTTTAATCAACAACAACGTTTGCGAAGGTAAAGAGAAATATATCAATGAAAAATATATAGGATATTTAAACAAATACAGGACTTTAAGTTTGTATAAAGGTTTTACTGGTTGAAGACCGCATCACGGATGAATTTTAACAAAATTTTGTAAGGAGGTATTTTAGTAACCTAATTCCAATATAGGATACTGTTTTTCGCCAAAATATAAAATATTTTATTTCCAAGAAAAAGTGGAGAAGGCAGTGAAAGTATGCCGTTTTTTTACCGATTTAAAAGTACTGCATACTTCAAGGCATATTTTATTTTTGAAAGCAGTATATTTTAAGCAATGTTGCGCAAAAGATGGCGCTGTCTGTCTTTTACAGCGCTTAACAATAATTTTTAAAATTTTAGATAAATTTTAGAATTTTATCCAGGGATGGGTGCCTTTATACAAAGTAAATACGTAAGGGTCTTAAAATTTGGTATGGATTACTTTAAAAGAAAAATCGAACAAAATATTGTCAGGACGCGCACAACGTGTGCAAATCCTGCAAACAGGATTTCCAAATCCAAAACATAAAATGAAACTATGTAATTAATAGGCAAATACGTTTTTTGTAATCCCTTTTACTTTCGTAATATTCCACCGATTTTGGAAAGACTTATATGGTTTTAAAGCTTTTTCTACACAGATGTGCAAAATCTTAATTTTATTTAAATCGGTTCAGTACCTTAGAAGTAATACGACTATAAAGTTCTTACTAACACCAATAAACAAATACATACATATGTATGTACATGTTGTTCTCTTAGCTACAAATGGAAGACACAAGTAAATTTGTTTTGTTCCAAGTGTTTCTTTTATTTTATATTAAATTATAGTATTTGTATCAAAAGATTTACTTATGGATCCTTAAAATTTGGTTGGATCGAGAAAACTTGGAGATGCAGAGGAGCCTTCATTGTTATACCCTTTAAACAATTAAGATTAAACCGCTTCATGAGTCGTCGTCATTTTCTAGATTCTTCGCAAGGCCCATCGTGAAATCTCTGGGAATAGCTTTTTTACTATTATTAATGTAGGGGGAATATCGAAGAAGACCACTTTCTTGATGGGTCCCTTTTCGACCCCCTTCCGTCTTCAATGATTATAGGCGAACATCTTGTAATTTACGGGAACCTTACTTTCCTTAAGTCACGTGCTACCACGAGTCTTTACTATTGACTTAAATGATTTCAGACTGCCGACTTTCTCATCATTGAGACTTTAGAAATTGGAAGCATTAGTCCCAGGCTTAGTTCTCCCATGGCATCGACATTTATTTAGTTTCTGGCCGTGGTCCTAAGTCTTATGCTATTCAGAGCTGGACATTCACACACAATGTGCGCTACAGTCTAAGTATCACCTTTTTCGATTTTCATCTTGGCTAGATGACATTTAGAGTTTCCATGACCTGTCACTAAGGCAGTTATCCCCCTTATATCTGAGCCTTTCTGGCCCTCAGTCCAAGGATCTCTTTGAGCACCATTCGAGCTTATCTACATATTGTAGCCTCCCTCCACATTTTCAGGTTTAGTGAGTTCAGCCATTGTATACCATTAGCCAGTGCTACTCTGGGTTCTGGTCGACAGAAATTCATAGTAGATCTCCTTTTTTGCCACACGAATAGTTTGGTTTTTGAAATATCTAAAATAGGCCAAATGACCCTTCTAATTTTCCTTCCTACAACTCCAAGAAAAATTAGTTTTTCTTACGAATAACTTAGATAGTAGTAGCTAATTCGTGGCTTTACCAATTCTACTCTTTCTGAATTATTTTCCTCTGAGGCAAGTATTGCTAGCTGGATAATAAAACCAGGATCCCTGCACCGGTACCCACATTAATCTAAGAACCATCTCTAAAAACTGTGGTCTGCTCGTGCAGATTACTAGATTCTAATTTTATCATGACCAGCACTTTTATTCGGTGACTATGCGATTAAAATATCTTTTAAACTGCACATAGTTTTTAAAGATCTTAATGTTCCAAAAAACATTTTATCATCATTCGAATAGCGCGGCATATAATTACGTAAACTTTCAATTAAATTCAAAAAATATGTATATACATTAAGACCCATGGCTTACCTATAACGAACTAATGAACATTTCCATCTATTCAAAAAATGTGGTGCCTCGGTAGGCTAGTAGTCAGTATGCTAGTCTATCAGTCCGTGGTTCGATTCTCACCAAGGACTCTCAAATCCTCTACAAGTTGGCAGGATTACCAAGGAGAAGCTTGGTTATAATCTGTGTGCACAGGTCACGGATTCTCAAGTATTATCTGGCCAAGTTAAAAATAAAAAAAAGAGGATACTTGTAGACTGTGCTTGGAAAAAGACTAACATAATAAAGGCTTTGGACCACGGGCAGACACATATTATATGGAGATGCTGTGAAGCACTAGCCTTAAGCAAATGTTAACAATTACCATAGACTCTGTGATGAGAAAGTCTGCCGACATTTATCAGTCGCAAGTCTGAAGGTCTGAAATCACTACAATCAAAAGTAAAAGGCTAGTGACAGCGCGAGACTCAGTCGGATCTACATAAATCATTGATTAACTAAGGGGATCGAAAAGGGACTCATGAAATGAGTGGTCTACTTCGGTATGCCCCCTACAAAAATATCTATTAAAAATACTTCCTGAGGACCTTCATTGGAGCGTGACCTTGACTTGAGTGGTCTGCTTCGGTATGCCCCCTACAAAAGATCTATTAAAAATACTTCCTGAGGAACTTTATTGGACGGTGACCTTGACCTTTACTTCTCCCAAATAGGGTAATTGAAATGATTGTAAATAGTTTAGGGGAAACAATTAAAAAAATCTTTAACCATTGAAAATCTGCTGTAATTTCATTTTTAATTTGTTTAGTGCCTAAACATTATGGTTTCTTAGGGTGGATTTAAAGTAAAGGGTTTTTTAAAAATTAAAACCGTTGCATACTTCTTCCAGTTTTAAATCTTGCTAATATCCTTGAAATAAAGTTTATATAAAATTAATAAACTACATTGAAAAACACTCTTTGGTAACGTTATATCCCAATAAGTCAAACACCTTCTTAGCAAATAATTGTAGGAAATTTTAAATCTGTATATGACTTTTAATTAGAAAAATTGAAGAAGAGAAAAACAAACAACTTGTGAAAAGTTGTGTCGCTAAACGAAACCAAGAGAACTATAACAAGACTGCAAACTTCATTTTTTGTAGCTACATTGAAGTAACATTGCAATCCGAACTACATACCAACACTACTTCCAGCTTTCGTTTTTCAAAATAAAGAGATGGAAAAACGTTTCTGCCATGGCAACAACTCAGTATAGTAGTGGATAATAATATTTAAGTAAAATCAAATTCTAAGAGAGAAATTAAACAAAATTGCAGAAAAAAATATGTAGACAAAAAGTTTAATGAACCTCAACATAATTGACAAGTAGTATACAAGTGAAGTGCGAATAGTAGATGGCAAGGATCGAGGGAAACAATGGCAGATGCAACTTTGCAACACGATTTATTTTTTGTGCGAAAATAAACTCTTCTTATATTTTTGTTTACAAAACTCTTCTTATATTTTTGTTTACAAAACTACACGTTTGAGAAAACTTTTCAGGCAAAACCAAGAGGTTTTATTTTCTACTTCTTACTTTCCAACTTCTACTTTTTTTCTTAACACTGTCAAGTGACAGTCAAGCTTTTTAATTTATAACACTAGAAATAAAACTTTTTACATTTACTACAGTCGTTGTTGTTGTGAAAATTTTTTAACATAAAAATATTTTCCATCTCTTATTTACTTAAGATAACAAGTGTAAAGCTACGATGAAAATATCAGCCATGAACAATTAATAGACCTTTAGTATGTCAAACCGGCAGGTTGATAAGTTTGAAATTTTTCTTCTGTGTGCTGTATTGTTTTTAACCAGGCTTTAAGAGGAATCAATTTTATTTTTCACAGATTTTTTGCTGTAAAATATTCCTACAATAAAATTTTTTGAAGATATGAAAATCAGCTTAAACGAATTTATTCGCGTGTTAAATTATTCCTGAAATATTTCTTTAATATTTCTTTAATAATAATTATTGAATTTTAACCAAAAAAATTTGTTAATCAACATCTTGATGGGAACTTTTGCAAAATAAAAGTTACTAGACAAAAGCGTACTGGCATATCTTTGAAGCCTTACCCCCATCTACATTAGACATAAGATGATACACATTAACACAAGCAGAATGTTATTATTAAGTAGAGAGGTGTTATAAAACAGCTTTTATAACATATGTTTTAACAACCATGTTAAGACGTGTAAAAAACATTATTGATGTTAGTGTTATTGTTTATCATTTTATGTCTAATGTAAACGGGGTAACATGACAATGGCGTTGTCATGTTGTCATGTCAAAGGGCGTGATATGTTGTCATGTCAAAGGGCGTGATATGTTACTCCAACGTACTATTACGATCTGCCTTGCTATAAGCATTCAAACAACATTGATGGAAAACAGAAAATGACATAAACAAGTATTTGCCACCTATAACAACGTAAACAAATTAATACTGTTGCTCTGACGGCGTTATGTTTATGTCTTGTTCAAATCGAAACCTAGTGGAGTCGGGGCATTAAGTTTCGCATAAATAACCAAATTATAATTTAACTCTTGAAGCTACATAGAAACGAAATTGTCACATACCGGCTTATTAGCTAAGAATCTTTCCTTAGTTTAAATTGCAAACTTTGTTACCCTTCTCTTTCGGATATGACAGCAGCAATTGTCATTCGATAGACCAAGCCAGTTGGAGATGGGGAGCCAGAGGTAAAACAGGAATGACAATGTCACAAAAATCTCTGAATGGGGTCGTGTACCTAGAGTCGTAAAAATAATTAATTATTACAGGCAACCGACATTTAATTCACGGTAACCTAACTTTCATTGAGTCACGTGCTACCACTAGCCTTTACACTTGACTAGAGTTTTCAGATTGTAGACTGCAAACTGTCGCCCCTGTTTCTCATCAAAGAGAAATTGCCAGCATTTTTCCAAGGCTTAGTTCTCTCATGACATTTACATTTTTACCTGTGGTTCTAAGTATTATGCAAATACTATCGTCTTCGTATACCATCTTGGCTAGATAAGGTTCTTCTGATATATCTGAAGACCTTACTGGCCTTTATGTCCAGGGGCACTTTGAACACCATTCGACCCTATCTACATTTAGTAGCATCCCTATACCTTCTCAGGTCAGTTCATTTCTCAGTACTACTCTCAGTTTTGGTTCACAGAAATTCACAGCAGAACCCCTTTTTTATATATTTCTTTAACTTTTTGTTTGTTTTATATATTTCTTTAACTTTTTGTTATAGCGAGCATGTGAAAATTCAATTTCCTGCCTATAACTTATACAAGATATGGTCACTTCTAGAAAACACCCTTTTACAGTAGACGTTGTAATCGGTTTTGAATGGCATCACTATCGAAACCTTTAATTTCTAGTAATTGTTGTTATAGTGGCCTTCCGTAAAAATTTCAAGGGTCTAACTATTACGGTAAAAAAGGTCATATACGTGTAAAACAAGTCTCTAATGGGCACCCTTTTACTTCTAATTTTTATACTTTTTAATAAAGTGAACATAGTTTTAATTCCTCTCTAAATTTCACGTGTCTACCTGTTACGGTTAAAAATAGAAGTGCAAGTAGGCACTGTCGGCTCACCCTATAATTTTTAGTATTTGTTGGTATTATAATTATTAACAACTTTATGATACCAACCTTATGATGACTTTTCCTTTTACGGCTCCAGAGACAGAGTGCTCTGACAGACAGAAAAAAGTTTTTTAGCCCACGGCAGGGGGCTAATTTAGATCGAAAATTTAGTTCGAAACAGTAACTGGTCTGAGAAAAAGCAATGATGCCAAAATGTAGCCAAGACCTTGGCACATCATGCGCCATTTTCGGAATTTTGGCACAAGTCGCCATTTTTCCCCTAGAGGGCAAAAAGTGACTAAATTGACTTGTCTCAAAACAGTTTTTCGAAAATTTAGTTCGAAACAGTAACTGGTCTGAGAAAAAGCAATGATGCCAAAATGTAGCCAAGACCTTCACATCATCCCCATTTGCGGAATTTTTGCACAAGTCCCCATTTTTCCCCTAGAGGGCAAAAAGTGCCTAAATTGACTTGTCTCAAAACAGTTTTTCGAAAATTTAGTTCGAAACAGTAACTGGTCTGAGAACAAGCAATGATGCCAAAATGTAGCCAAGACCTTGGCACATCATCCCCCATTGGCACATCGTCCCCATTTTTCCCCTAAAGAACAAAAAGTGACTAAATTGACTTGTCTCAAAACAGCTTTTCGAAAATTTTGTTCGAAACAGTAACTGGTCTGAGAAAAAGCAATGATGCCAAAATGTAGCCAAGACCTTGGCACATCATCCGCCATTTTCGTAATTTTGGCACAAGTCCCCATTTTTCCCCTAGAAGGAAAAAAGTGACTAAATTGACTTGTCTCAAAACAGGTTTTCGAAAATTTAGTTCGAAACAGTAACTGGTCTGAGAAAAAGCAATGATGCCAAAATGTAGCCAAGACCTTGGCACATCATTCCCCATTTGCGGAATTTTCGCACAAGTCGTTTTGCACTCCATGCGATCTACTGGTAGCGTTCTAAATTTATTAAACAAAAAAAGGAAAATAGAATCATTGCAACCGAAAAAAATAAAAATAACCTGTGGTTTTTTCCAGCTGCCTCGAATTGAGTGATGTTGTTGCTGAAGTTAATTAGCGATATTTTCGAGACTATGCCTGGCATAGTCTTAAATTTTCTGTATATCTTCGGGTGCCTTGGCAAAGTTGATTTCAACCCGAACACAGACGGATAGACGGGCATCGCTTAATCAACTTCTCTATTTAGAAGGATCCAGAATATAATTACTTTACGGGGCCAGAAATTAATACTGCAGCAATTACACACGGGATGACAAACTTATATGCACCCTTTCTACCTACGGTGAAGGGTATAATAATATTATGTTTAAAGATGTTTTAATAAACAAAATGTTAAATTAATAAAAAAAAATATATGGAATTTTACACCAATTTATTTACAATCAGTTGTTGCATTGTTGCCATGTTGTAAGATTAATATTACTTGTTTACTTATGTATTTCATCTGACAGCTTTATTTGTTCCGACAAATTTTTCGAAATGAGTTAATTGTGCTGCAGACAAAATTGGTGTATTCAGCTTTAAATTCAATAGCCCAACTGTAGAAAGTCAGTCTTAAACACTAGAACAATTGTACTTGAACTTTCTCTAGTTAAAAAATTTATTTTCTAGATTTCTTTAGATTATTCCAAGAAGAAACATTTGATAACAACACGAAACTCATTTTCATCAATCGATTTTAAATAAAACTTGAAATGACAGATATTTTAAAACTTCTTCTCTGGCAAAGCTACAAGTATTAAAGCCCAACTGCTTCTTCCAAACCTAATGCCTAATTTTATAAAAATAAATTAAAACTGATATCGCCTTTTCAATTAATTCAATTAACTGTAGTTGTAGTTGCAGTTGTAGATAAATAGAAACGAAAATTCCCATTTCGTAACTTCATATCCAACCAAAATATGAACTTAATTAAAGTAAAACATTCGTTCATGTTGAAAAAAAAAAATATAAAAAAATGATGCGTAGTGTAAATTCTATATCATTAAAGCGATAACGTTACCTAGAGCCTTTTTTTAAAAAAAAACTTTAACTTGCCCGAACAGTAACTATAAACTATTTTTACTCTGAAATTTTTCTTATTTGCCTAAAGCCACAATTAAAGTTTTGTGTTGCTTTGTGGGAGTGCGGGTGGGTATGTCTTAGAAAATCTGCAACACAAGTAAACTTTACAACAACGTATTTACACACACACATACACAATCAACAGCAGAAAAAACACGAAATAATTATTCTGAAAGTTTGGCTACATAATTTTCCTAGATTACATTTCTTAAACTTAAGTTATATTTAGTATTTGAATTTTATTTATTTTCCGTTTATTTTTTTTTTACTTTAAACTAAATAAAACTAAAATTAAAAACCTCTTTGGAGTTTTAAGAAAACTAAAATTTCATTTCTCACTGGGATTTTGTTCTTCTGGTTTAAGTTGCGACCACATCAAAGCAGAACAGAACTTAAAACTTAAGCAACTACTAACTGAGATGCACACACACACACACATACACTTACACATCAACACACAGCATTGCAGTCGTGTTGAAAAATTGGCAAACGGAAATGACAGTAAGCTCAAGTTTACATGGTCATCATGTTGACTGTCTCGCTGCCATCTTTCTCTTAATAATGCGCATCAACAGAGTTTTTCTATCCTTTTAATTTAATTAAAATTTAATCAGAAAATATATAATTTGGTTTTATTTCATTAAAATTAATATTAAAAATGCTTTGCTTTTGACTGCGTCACATAATACGAGTATTTAAGATGACATGGTCTGTCTGTGACGGTGACGGTGACTTTGTTGTGTGATATTCTTTTTATATTTAATCTTTTTTGTTTGATATTCTTTTAGCTGGTTTTCAACAGTTTTGTTTTTTCGTCTTTTTATTTGTTGTTACTTTAAGTCTTCATCATAATTAATTAAAACTAGTTTAATCATACCCCCCTCTCTTATTCTAAATATTATTTTCTTCTCTTTTATTTGCAGGTAAGTTACAAATCTACGAACTTTTTCCCTGCCATTGTTGTGGTTCTTTATCTGTTTAAAAGTATCATCTCTAGTTATGCAAGAAGAAGTGAGTAAATAAACTATTTTTATATTTTATTTAATTTTAAAGCAGGTGGTTTGGTTTGCAATGAGAGCGCAATAGAAAATAGAAAAAGTTCTTAGTTTTATTAAATCAACTATTTTATCATTATGCAAAGAACTTAAGTCGTTAAAATGGAATGGTTTAATGTTTCTAAAACTTTGTTTCTAATTAACTTTATATCAGTATAATTGCGAAATATGAATGGGGAAGAATGTTGGGTTTAAAAATCAAAGCAATGTTAATCTTGTTGATTTAGAAAATTCAACAGAAAATTACTTAAATCTTTTTAAATTCTAAAGTCAGAAATATTATTTCTCATTACATTTCTGGTACCGTGAAATATCTCCCAAATGAAATAAATCCCAAAAAAAATGGAATAACTCCCAACAAAAAATTCAAAAATCCCGTACAAATTGGAAGTTATTTCATAATAACTCCCAATTTTTTGGAGGTTATTTCATAATTTTTCATTGGGAATTATTTCGCAATGAAATAACTCCTAACTTAATTCTGTTGAGAGTTACTTCATTTATTTTGATTGCGAGTTATTTCGTTTGACTAAAATTGCATTATTCTGGATACAGAAAAAACTTTTAGTCAGCGAAGCCGGTGTTTGTTATACCATAGAGAAGAAAATCCTTGCGCCTGGCCGAAGGCCGGCTATGCAGGAAAACTTTTGTAAGCGAAGCCGGTGTTGGTTATACCATAGAGGAGAAAATCCTTGCGCCCGGCCGAAGTCCGGCTATGCAGAAATCTTTAGTAAGCGAAGCCGGTGTTGGTTATACCACAGAGGAGAAAATCCTTGCGCCCGGCCGAAGACCGGCTATGCAAGAAAACTTTAGTAAGCGAAGCCGGTGTTGGTTATACCACAGAGGAGAAAATCCTTGCGCCCGGCCGAAGGCCGGCTATGCAGGAAAAGTTTAGTAAGCGATGCCGTTATTGGTTATACTATAGAGGTTAAAACCTTCCATACGGCAGAAGGCCGGCTACACAGGCCGGGATGGCTCAATGATCTCTCTATGGTATATGGAACAGCGGCTTCGCTAACAAAATATTGTCTGTCTATGATATATGGTATGATATCAAACTTATGGACCTCCTTCATCGCGAGGTACCTGTTATACCATAGAGGTTAAAACAGTTAAACAGTGCCCGGGTGCAAATATAATTTGATTTGGGAGTTATTTCATTTTTGTTGGGACTTATTTCATTTGGGAGTTATGTCATTTTTTTTTTTTTTTGTTTTTTGTAAAAATATAATTGTTTTGAATTAACGGTTAAGTTTTTGGATTTTATTTCATTTTGGCGTTGGGAGTTATTTAGTTTTTTTTTTTAATTTGGAAGTTATTTAATTGGGAGTTATTTCATTGGGAGTTATTTCATTTGGGAGTTATTGCATAGTACCTACATTTATATAATCTCTTTTAAATAATTATTTATAAAGAAATTAAATAGTTTTAATAATAGTTTTTCAACGAATTTAAAAGTTTTTCGGTCTAGTTTAGTGAAGCTACTTCTTTAAAAAATAAAAGTATTCAGGGTAATAGACAATTAAAAAAAAAAATAAAACTGGAGTGCCCTACACTCAACTTAACCTTACCCAATGGAAGCAGATATTTTCATAGATATATATCATAAAGAACATGAGTATATTCTAATCGAAAAATTAATTATTTTCGGTTTGGGGAGTTAAGTAAACTACCCCTTCCCGATTATGACCAAAATGTGTACAGCTCTTCATCGCCATAAACTAACGGCACATTCTGAATTTCATTTTGATGTGTCATACGGTATGACCTGTAGAGCGTTTTCAAAATTTGGGAGTAAGTAAACTACCCCTTGCCCCTCCCCGATTATGATCAAGATTTACACAACTCTTCATCTCCATAAACCAAAGGCACATTCTGAATTTCATTTTGATGTGTCATACGGTATGAACTGTAGAGCGTTCACAAATGCTGGGATTAAGGAAACTACCCCTTGCTCCCTCCCGATTATGCCCAAAAACTATTCAGCTCTTCATCTCCATATACCAAAGGCAGATACTAAATTTAATTTTAATACGTCAAATGGTATGACCTGTACAAACACCACAAAAATAGTGGCGTACACACCCACCCACCAACCCACCCACAGACATCATCACGCAAATAACCAAAATTGATTCAGAAGACCTCATGATTACTATACTTTACCTTATACTACATATGGTCAAGTAAAAACTAACCCATTAAGAACCAATGACATTTTTTGATGGAAACCGTTAGTATCTAGAAGAGATTATCCTTGCGCCCGCCCGCAGTCCGGCTCTGCATGAAATCTTTTGTAAGCCAAGCCGGTGTTGGTCATTACATAGAAAAGAAAATCCTTGAGCCTGGCTAAAGGCCGGCTATGCAGGACACATTTATGGCGTTTTCTTTTCTGACAAAAAATATTGCAGATATTTTACACTACTACAAAAACTATCAGAGTGAGAATAAACATCAAGTTCTTTTCTAAATATGTCGCACCAAAACCAGGTAAATATGCTGCATTTTTTCACTCAACTTTTATTCAGGGATATGGCACTTTTTTGTAAATATTTTTTTTTTATTGATTCAAGAATTTTATTTTGAATTAAAATTTTTATTAAATATTTTATTTTATACGTCACATAGGCATAAATGTTAAATGTAAATCAGTTTGCTTTTGTGTTCTTTTGAAATCATTAAAAAGGTCACATTTTTCAAGGGCTGGGTGATCCATAAAAAGTATTATCTATTAATAAAACAAAATATTTTTTCAGAAAAGAAAACGCCATTAGTTAGCGAAGCCGGTGTTGTTTATATCATAGAGAAGAAAAACCCTGCACCCGGTCGATGGCGGGCTATAAAAAAACATCCAAATGTGTCCCAAAATACTACCTTGGGGAATTCCGAATACAATGAGCTGAGGCGAGCTTAAAAATCTCCTTGTTTTAGTAAAAATTTACGATCCACTAAATAATTTTTAAGAGCTTATATAAATTTTCGGGCAAGTTCAGCTTTAACCTATATGTATATATTAGACCTTCGTGCCCAATTTTACCGAATGCTTGACAAACGTCTATTAAAAGTGCTGGCCAGTATTTTCTTTCTCAAAGGTCTTTTCAACTACATTTACTAACCTAAGAGTCTGTTCGATTGTACCAGACTTGGAAGATATCAATTACATTTTGTAATTAATTACACATGCAATTACTAATTACAAGTAATTGTAATTCAAATCAGGGACTAAAATCAATTACAATTCCTTGTAATTTGTAATTGAAAATTTTCAATTACAATTACATGTAATTAGTAATTGGAAATTTTGAATTAATAATGACATGTAATTGTAATTGCAAAAATTCAATCACAATTACATGTAATTGAAAATTTTAAGTAATGAATACTTTTTTTTGTAATTGTTGTCAAAAAATATTTAATTACAAAAATGTTCAATTACATAAAAATTATAAAAAATATAGTTATATACAAAATATATAGTTATATACAAAAACAAAAACACAGTAAAACTAATAATATCACGAAAGTAAGGAAAAACTAAAAAAATCAAATAACTTTGAATAGCATGCAATTAAATATTAAACATTTCCATGTATTATTAGGCCAAATATCAAACTATTTTCTATTTCACAATGTCAATGTCTACGGAATATCAAATAAAAAAATGTATATTTGACCGCAAAGTTTTCAAAATTTTGTAAGCGATAATTACCTTCATGAAGGTGTTCACCGTAACCAAACATGGATGCAGTTTTCGTATTGCTCTTTTAAATAATACTGTTGATCATGCAACGCAAGATAAGCTTGAAATTTTTAGGAATATAATTGAATTTCGTTCAATTGGAAGTAATAATTAATGCCTAATTACAATTACAATTACTTGTAATTTGTAATTGAACTTTTTCAATTACAATTACATGTAATTAGTAATTGAAAATTCCCAATTACTAATTACAAGTAATTGTAATTGAAATTTTTCAATTACAAATTCAAGTAATCGTAATTGATTTTGTCCCTGATTTCAATTACAATTACTTGTAATTAGTAATTGGAAATTTTCAATTAGAAATTACCTGTAATTGTAATTGTAATTGAAATGTAATTGAATCCCCCATGTCTGGATTGTACTATGTTGTTATCGAAATCCGAATTGATTGATTGTTCGTGTTGGTGTGTAAGTCAGTTATTAATTACCCTTAAAAATTAAAATCTAGTACTTTTAAAGTTGTTTGTTGAACATATGCAGTCGGGATCCTACGTGTTCGAGTCTGACTCACACTTAGCAGGTTTATTAAAATGTTAAAGCTGTTCGACGATTGGTCAATAAAAGCTCATAAAAAGGAGAGAGACAGAAGACAACATTCTTGGTCCCAAATTTTGTAAAAAACATTTTTCCTTTGTACTTTTTGAGAGATACTTAAAGAAATCTACATTCAAATATTTGTTGTTTGAGTAGTAAAAAAGGCCCTGGAATATATTTTTATTTTGTTTAATTTATTTAAATTCCATTCGCCCTTCGTGGCCTTTTTGTCACTTAAAACCAGATCATAAATTTCGTTAAGCGAGTATTCGCTGTCAATTAAATGCGGTTTGACAAATAAATGTATGTGTGTACGTCTTTCATTCACAATCTACCGTTTTAACTGCTACAAAGGCAATAAATACAGTGATAACAGATGTACATACACATGTATAAGTAAATAAATACTAAGTTTTTTTTCCCTTAATTTGTGTATTTGGCGTTAATAAATACATACTCGTATTGCATCGAATGTCTGCAACGCTTCAACAGGATCTTAATTTATTGTGACCACATGATGAATTATTGTTAATTTTCGTTTAACAAGCTGGCAAAAGTATTAAATGTGAATTAAATTTAATTTAAAGAAAAAATCAATTTTATCTTTCGTTGAAATACAAAAAAAAAACAATTAACAAAATAAAAGTGACAGAAGGAGTAAAAATTTAATAAAATTTTTCTCTTGTTTAGTATTTTGAAATTTTAATTATAATAAATTAAAAAAAAATAAACTGAAAAATGAATAGTAATAAGAAAACATTTTGCAAACATTTATTTTTGTATAAAAAAATACCTTTCATGGATATAAAATAAAAAAAGAAATTTAATGCAATTTTTAGATTTCACCTTAGATTCGTTCCTTTATTATACTCTTTTGGAAAATGTTAATGCTTATCCTGTTTTTGTTTTCTAAAGAGTTTGATTCCCTTTTTAATTCATTAATATTTGCGATGTTTAAACTTTAAATGCAGAGAACAAAAAACAAACAAACTGAAATAAAGAGAAAAAAAAAACTTAATTTAAGCAAAACAAAAAAATAATATACAACGATGGCATCCTTTGTGATATTAACATAATGTGTCAAAAGAATTTTCTTATTAATTTTGTGCCAAAAAAAAAGAAGAAAAAACAACGAAATACATGAACCATGAACATTTCTTCACATTGTAAATGAAGAAAGAATGAGCAAGCAAGTGCACGGGGAAGTTTAGAATTTTGATACGAGGAATACATTCCTTTTTTTGACTTCCGTTTATTTTCATTTCTCTTTTGTGTTTTACTCATGTTTTGCATTCAAGTGTTGATGTGTTGATGTGATGTGTTTGGTAATGGCTTTGTAAACAAGTTATCGTATTAACAAAGTGAAGAGTGGTATCGACATCAACATCGTCGTGGCTTTAAAGCAATGCTCTCCCACCCTATACACTATCTCGTCACATACTTACATACATATGTACAAGTCAAAAATTTCGATGTATTCGTATTATTTTCCTAAAAAAAATTTGAAGATGATCAAACTTATACTACTGACTAAATAAGTACAACAGGGTGGAAAGGATGTTAAAGGAAATAAATGTAAGTTAAATTATAACTGTTGAAGATATGACGAAAATCATCAAATGCATGGCTTAAATTACAAACTGACCTTTTTCTGAAATCTCTTATAAATTCGAATAGTGGTTTTGGTAATTAAATGTCAAATTCCTTTTAAAATCCTTGTTATTGTAATTCATTATTTTTTTTATTTTTAAGACCCTTAGCAGGTTTTTGCGTTTTTACATTTTTGGAATTACTTGGCTTATTGCACAAAAACTCAATATTTGTTTAATACCATTCATCTACGAGTAAATACCAATTCAACTCAATTGATATTTTGGGTAATAAAATATTTAAAAGTGCATATACAAACTCAACTCTGATCTAGAAATGTTGTACAATAAGTACTGTAGTTATATGCACCAAAGTGCTAGTAAATTAGGCTATCAGTCCAATTATGAATACTCCCGGAGAAATTTATCCCGCCCTAATGCCTTGTTCCTGGGGAAAAACCGCCCTTATTCTAATCTCCCTGGGAGTAGCAAAAAAGGGAAAGTGAAAAAAACGGAAACATCTGGTTTGCTTTTGACATTTTATTTCGAGTTTAATAACAAAAACTAAAAAACAGGTAAGAGTGCTATATTCGGCCATTCCGAATCTTATATACCCTTCACCATAGTAATATTAAATATTTCCTTACCTTAATATTCCTTAATATTAAATATTTCCCAATTTCACAATAATATACATACATTTATATTACAGAATGTTGGCCTTGATTCTCTCCATGATTTAGAATATGTCAATCCATGCTTTACACGGCATTCTTCTCAAGACCTGCGGTCATCGTATTAAAACATTATCCATATTGTTGACTCTTTACATAAATTAAAATAAGTCGTATTAGAAAAAACTCATTATTGATGCCTTGAAGAAATAGAAGACAGCGGCTATGCAGCTAAATGAAAACAAATTCCGTTGGCTAAAATTGTCGCCGTGTAGTCAGCTACTTAATGTTATTGAAGACGACATTGTTGTAGAAATACTTATTTTGCTTTTATAAAATTAAATCAATTTTTCAAAAAATAATAAATATTTCCCCTAAAACTGTTTGTCTGTTTGTATATGAATTCGTAATTTATAATTTTGCGACATTTTCTTTTGTTGAATAAAATATAAAAATTGAAATCAGCGTAAGTTGACTACAGCCACAAGGGCGGTCGTCTAGCCATGTAGCTCTGCTGGCTTCAAAATAATCGTTTACCTATAAACGTGTGTATTTTATTTTTGACAGTTTGTAGTCGGTATCCTGATGCTGTGTGTCTGTTTTAAGACCTAGATGCAGGTTTCAAAACAGAGATCTCATCTATTTAAGAATCAAACGTATTTAAAAAAAATATATGTTATTTTATATAAATACATATGTACATACATATATACATACATATATTCTTAATATTATAAATATGTTATGTATTTTTATTTAATATATATTTATTTTATTTAATATTTAATTAATTTTGTTTTAATATTTCGAAATTTGTTTTAAAATTTTTTTGTATAAATATTTTTTTGTAAAATTTTATTTCAAAATATTTTGGAAAATTTTTAAAAAAATTTTTTTTAGAACTTTTTTCTGTAAAAATATCTTTTTGAAAATGTTTTGTAAGTTTTTTTTATTTTTTTTTTTTAATTTTTTTTTTTTTAATTTTATTGATTTTTTTTTTTAATTTAGGATCTTCCTGCAATCTATATTGAGTTAGAATGGTCAGACCAAAGCACAACAAAATCCTTTTTATCAGAAGGCACCCTGTGTGTCTATCTATGTGTATTTCTTTCTATAAAGGTCTTTAATACAAATCAAAGCAGAAAAACCCTACCAAAAATCTCCCCTCGCAGGGGGTTACTGATCCCCCGAGATCTGCATGCTCTCCTTGCGATCTACCTGTCGCGGTCTAATATTTATTTGACAAAAAACGCAAAAGAGAATCATTAAACCCGACAAAAAAAAAGGTCAGACGGACAGACATCGCTTTATCAACTTCCCTATGTATGAGGATCCAAAATATATATACTTTATGGGGTCGGAAATTAATATTGTAGAAATTACACACGGAATGACAAATGTATATACATACCCTCTCAACGCATCCATAAATTGTTACAAAAAAACAATGTAACGGTGACTAATTGAAGGCATAATTAAGCAGGCCTTATTAAATATATATTCAAGAGGCCTAATTGAAGCCCCTAAAAAACGCACTAAAATAGAAGAATTTATTTGTTTTAAGTAAAAGTATAGATTGCTTTAAACAATCCGGGATTTTTGACCATTTAATGGGTTTAAATAAAAGTATTCACTCACAATACCCTTCTTGTTGCTATACTATAAATTTGTCCCATAATGTATATGTATATCTATTTAAAAATACTCATGGAACATTAAATATTCTTTAAATATCAAAATACAACGAGAAAACCAAGCTGCCACAATACTTAAACAAAATATGTCATGTTGTGGAATTCAAATTATTAATTTAATGTCAGAATGAGCGAGCGATTTAATGTTGTTCATTTCTTATTTAAAATTGCTTGTTTGCTACGAAAGCTTTTTTGTTTTTTTTTTTTCGGGGTCCTGAAATTTTCAGTATTTTGGAGCTATGTATATTTTTTGCTTTTATAATGTTATAAAAGAAAAAGTAATTTTTAATGCGAGTAATTTTTTCGGCATTTTGTCTAGCTTCGGACGTGTGTCGGCGTTTTGAAAGATTACATCGGAATTTTATCTTAGCACTGGCTGAGCTCACTAAGCCTGAAAAGCTATAGGTAGAGTGGCTACGCTACTGCATGTAAACAGAGTGGAATGGTAGTATTTTTCCATTCAAACAAAAAAATACAATGATGCATACGAAACTTTCGTTGTCCTTAGCTATTTCTTTAGGATTTGTTAAAGAAATGATTTTGATAAATTTAAAATTGTGACTGTTATTGATTTGGTATGCGATATATAGAAATATTCTATGACAAGAAGGAAAAACTGCTTAAGTCTAATTTTTAAGTTTTGTATGAGAGCAATTTTATACTTTAAAATTAAATTAAAATAATTCTTGAAAAAAAACCGACTACAAAGCAAATATATGTGCATCAATTCTAAACTAAAAGTTTAAAATAAAATACTTTTATACTTGTTGCTCTAACGGTCATAGTAATATGCGTTCTGCACATTTAAATATCCATCCACAACGGTTCAGCAGATAAAGCCATATACTCAAATTACGTCAGATATGAGGAAACACTTTATTTTCTTACACTGATTATTACTGACACAGTAATAAAAAGTAAAGGTTCCAAAGATATGGCCATATAGCTTAAACAATATCACGTAGGGGACACCCTTTAATGTACAATTTTAAATTAAACACTTATTTTAAAGGACAGATTCTTTGTAAATTTCAAATGTCTGTCTAAAACGGTTCAAAAGTTTGGCCATATGCATCAATTTACATCAACCCTTTATAATTTTAAATATTTATAAATGTTATTATACGGGAAATAGTAGTGAAGATTCTGTCTAACTTTCAAGTGTTTATCTATAACGGTCCAAAAGATAGAGCTAAATAGGTAAAATTATACCAATTATGGCGACACCCTTTAGTTTCCAAATTAAAATTATATACTTAATGTTATAAAGGACTTTGATATACAGGTTCTTTGTAAATTTCAACCGTCTCTCTGTTACGGTTCAAAAGTTTTGCAATATACATCAAATTACATCAACTATTGGGACACCCTTTAACTTCTAATTATAAATATTTAATTTCTGATTATAAATATTGGACATTCTGTCCAATTTTCAAGTGATTGTCTACAATGGTTCAAATGGTACATATATTTAAATTGACGTCACATATGGGGACACCCTTTAATTTTTAAGTTTATTTTTTTATTAAGTTCTGTTATTGGCTGCTATAATGATATGCAGTTTTTTAAAATTTTAAAAGGGTGGCCTTTACGGTTCAGAATACACGTAAAAAACCCGTATGTTGTATGGGGACACCCTTTAATTTTCAAAATGCTGAACTTCTTTTAAAATGGGACCAGTTCCTTTCTAATAAAGAAAAAAATTTTTAAAATCGGTTCAGAAATGACTGAGTTCTGCGGGCACAAACATAAGAAAAAAGTAACATTCAGACGAATTGATAACCTCCTTCTTTTTTTTTAAGTCGGTTAAAAATAGCTTACCTTTAAACTTTAAACGTATAATTTGGAAAAATATCTGATATGCAATTAATAAATTGTGAAAGAAGTTTTTATGATTTGGTAAAAAAAGCTTGTAGTTTCTTAAGCTTTTTTCCAAATGCGATTAGACATTGAAAAAAGATAAGCAGAAAGTCATTTCGTTATAACTTCCTGAAAAACTGTACAAATTAATTGAATCGTTTAACATGGGTACTTTGGAGTACGGAGATTACAAACGTGCCTTTGTAACTTAAATTTTTCTTAAGTCGACTTAAGCACTTATTCCATATTGCCACAGTACTCTATGCGACTTTCTTTTTTACTCAACATAATTTTTTTATGGAATAATATAAAAAAAAATATTTAAATTATTTAAATGTCACCAACACAATGTGTTTTCTTTTAATAAACACTGGCAATTTTTCTGTTTTAACTTGTTATATTTTTCAAAATTTTTTACACAACATTTTTTTTTTTTTTTTTGAATCATTTTTATTATTTTAAAATAAAAGCACGTAAAACAGCCATAAATCCTGTTCAAGGAACGTTGTGTTAAGCATTTCATTTTAAAGCGTCTTAATATAAGTGTAAGAGTTTTTTTTTAACAACTTGTAAATTCATATTTTTAAAGTTTTTTTCTATTTCATCTTGCTTTACAAAAGCTTAAAGAAATAAATATTAATTTAGAAATTGTGTGTGAGTGTGTATGTGTGCTGTTAATGCTTGTAGCTGGATGCTGTTATAATTTTATTTTGTAATAAATTCTTTGACCCATTTTTTTCCTTCTCACAACAAGTTTAAGTTGATGATAAATCGACATGGTTTCTTTGGCATAAAAAATTAAGTTTTTCCTTTTTAATTCTGTTATTTTTTTTTTTTTCATTTTGCTAAGGCATGCTGCGATGATGCAAACCTTTTAAAATGTTTCTAAAAATATTTAGTGTTACAAATGTTAAAAAGAAAGTGCTTGTGCTTTAAGCATTTTAATTAAGTTGTATTAACTTAATAGCCTTTATCTCTTTCTCCTTCGAATTGCTTTAATTATATTATAAAGTAAAAAACGTTAGAAAGTTATACAAGCGCTTTTAAATAAAGCTAATTTCTGTAATACTATAACCTCAATGCGAAGTTCTCACACTTGAAAATACATTTTTTTTTAAGTTAGAAAAACATATTTCTTTAAATTTCTATTAGTTCTATTTAAATAATTTTAAAGCTTTTGTTGTCTATAAATTTGCTTCACTTTATTACCTAACAAAGTGTAATTTATATAAAATTAATTTGCCTGATCAAAGCATTTATAAAAGAGAATTTTAGTCAATAATAGCCCTATACAAATCGAAGTGATACTTGATAATCACAAACTATCTTACTGATCGTTAAATTTTAAGGATCGATTTTGATTTTGAATAAAACACAAATTATTTAGGAAATTATTGTAATTTCTTTTTATTCTGATAATGTTGGTATGGTTCAATTATGTATAGAACAAAATATCGGCCGATGCTCCAAATTTTCGATGACGCTGAGGCATAATTGAGGTTCTATGCTTTTACTGTGCCGAATTATCTCAGCTTTTAACTCTTGAATTGTTGCTGGCTTATTGACGTACACCTTTTCTTTCAAATAGCACCAAAGAAACAAGTCCAACGGTGTCAAATCAGATGATCTTGGCGGCCAACTGACATCGCTACCACGTGATATAACACGTCCATTGATAACAGAGCCATTGTCTCGGTAGCAGTGGCACCGTCCTGTTGAAACAACATATTTTCCACATCCATATCTTCCAATTCGGGCCATAAAAAGTTCGTTATCATCACACGATAGCGAACACCATTCACAGTAACTGCCTGAGCGACCTCATTTTGGAAAAAAATACGGCCCGATGATGCCGCCAGCCCATTAACCGCACCAAAACAGCCACTCTTTGTGGGCGCATTGGTTTTTCGACAATCACTCTTGGATTATCATTCGCCCAAATGCGGCAAATTCAGCTTATTGATGAATCCACTGACGTGAAAATTTACCTTATCAGTGAAGATAATTTTCTTCGAAAATTGATCATCCACAGTTGCCATTTCTTGCCACCATTCTGACCATTGACGACGTTTGGAATGATCAAGAGGCTTTAGTTCTTGAGTCAATTGCACCTTGTAAGGGTGTAAATGCAAGTCTTTATGCACAGTGTTCATCAACGACGAGCGTGAGAGGTGCAGTTGAGGTAGACGGCTCTTCAGCCACACTATCGCGAACAGCAGCAATATTTTCTGCAGTACGAGCTGTACCAGCATGCACTGATGTTTTCGCATCTCCTACAGACCCGGTTTGCTCAAATTGTTGTAAGGTTTTTCCAATTGTACGAATATTTGGACGATTAAATTGACAGAAAAAAACACGAAGTGCACGCCCATGTTCATAATAAGCCTAAATAACTTTAATGCGTTGCTCGATTGTGTATCTTTCAATGGTTCAAATTGAGTTAGTCTGAAATTGAGAAATGTCAAATTAAATGCAGAAAAAAGTTTGAAAGTCGTCTCGTGTTTAATACACTCCCTGTGTTTTTTTAGTAGTTGTATAAAATATTTTTATAAGTCTTACAGGCTAACCTAAATAAGCGCGCAAGGCGTAACACTGTCTAGCGCCTAGCTTCAAACAAACCTAAATAAGAGCGCAACGCTCTGTATAGACAAAAAATACAGACAAAATCGCTAGATAAAGCAGAAAGTAGCTAAACTCATTACTTATGAGGTTTGAGTTGTTGATCCTTAATTTCACTTACAAATTTTGTTCAGTGATGATGCCACTTTTGGTTAAATGGCTATGGCACTAAACAGAATGGCGGCATTTGGAGCGATGATGCAGAAAAACTCACTGTTCGGTGCGTTTTAGGGGCCGGTGGCATCATTGGAAAGACATTAGTATTCCAGACATTTTGTGTTGTCAGCAGGATTATGCCATATGTCAACTAGCGTGCGATAGTTGACATATGAGAGAAACAATTGGCGAACGAATAACACCACGTTCGTTTGATTTTATGCCATTAGATTATTAGATTTCTCTGGGAATGAGCATAGTCACAGTTCTATACAGATAAATCAAAAAAAATCGAACACTGCGGAAAGTGTATGAAATTTGTACCCGCAAGCTATGGTGGTCACATGTACGAAATCATATTTAAACATTAATTCCATAAATTACTAAAATATAATTAATAATTGGATGGATATTAAAATTTTTTTCTCTGTTTTATTTTAATTTAAATGTAAATTCCTTAGCAAAATTTGATATTTGCAAAAAATAATTTGTCAAGTGGAAACACAAATATGCGGCACTATGCTCCTTATAGGAACATTAGGAAATACTAATGATCTTGTAAAACAGTACATTTACGAAAATCTATACATAAAATAGTAACTCATTTCCGTTTGTCCGACTTTCTTTTGCGTTAGCATCATGTAAAAACTTCTGAAAGGATTTTAACAAAATTTTATGAAGAGGTACCTTAGCAAGCTGATTCCAATATAGGATATTTTTTCCGCAAAAGTATTTTATTCCCAAGAGAAAGTGGAGAAAAAGCACTGAAAGTAAGCAGTTTTTTTTAGTAGTCAAATAAACACAAAACCATAACTGAACTAAACTAACCGGATAAGAATACTTTACTTTACGTAAGGGTCTTTGGTGTAAATTGCTTTCATAGCCAAATCGAACAAAATATTGCAAGGACACTGAAGAAGTGGCGGCCATAACTAGTCTATACATATACTAAAACAGTAAATCATTTCCTGTCTCTCTGTCTTTCTGTCTTTCTGTCTGTGTTCGCCTTACAGACTAAACACTTCTGGTTGGATTTTTAGAAAATCTGTGAGGGGGTACATTAGTATCCTGATTCCAATATAGGATACTTTTATCCTGCAAAAATATCTTGTTTCCAAGAAAAAGTGAAGAAAAAGCAGTGAAAGAATGTCGATTTTTTACCGACTGCATACTTTAAGGCATTTTCATTTTAAGGTATTTTCATAGCGCTATTTTAAAACAATGACAAAATATGAATTGAAAGCGAGATATTTTAAATGCGGTTGCGCAACAGTTAGCGCCGTTTTAAAATAATGGCAAAATATGAATTACTTACTGCAAAATAGCCAATTGAATAAAATTTGTATTTGATTTGTAGTTTTACTTTGTGGAATTACGTCGTTATTAAAATATTTTAAACACATTTTACATTAGTTTTTAGAATCTTATTATAAATTTTAGAATTTTATATAAATTTTAGAATTTTTCCTAGGGAATCTTAAAATTTGGTGTGAAGTACTTTCAATGTAAAATCGAATAAAATATTGTCAGGACGAACACAACGTGCACAGCTAGTTAAAAATAGTGCTGGCAATTTATACTACTTTCAATTACTCGATACAACTCAATACTTTTCAATTGCATACTCAACACTTCCGTTTACATACTATCAGAGGAAATTTATCGTCGTAGTTGTCAAATATTTTTATAAATTTATTTTTTTAAATACTACCGTAAAAGTATCGATCAACTACTTTTGTGTACTGAGTACCCAAAAAAATGATCGAGTACCGAGTACTCGGTACCCACTACTCAATATTTTGCGAGCACTAGTTCAAAAGAAACCTTTACTTTAGAGTGAAAGACAATTTTAATAATTTTTATGTAATAATATTTAAAGGCATTTCCATTCAAAAAGCGAACAACGGCGATGGTGACAACACTTTTCGATTCGCCTGTAAAGCCCAAAAAACTTTTAACTGTTCTGATCTGTTGATCAGAGGAAGACTTAAGCAATGATGAGCCTGTAGAATAGCAACTCTATTCTGCTGGCGAAGGAGTATTATGTTTTATAAAATAGTGAAATAAAATAAAATAGTGAATAGAGCAAAGGACATAATTGTATGTATTTATTAGGTTGATGAACAAGCAATTTAATCAATTCAATTTAAATTTCCATCAAACGTGGCTATATAATAAATAAGAAGACCATTTTAGCTGCCAGAGCAGAATTAAACTAAAAAATATGAAAAACGAAAAAATAATTCCTTGACGGTTACCATTTTTTATTTTCTAATTTTTTTTTTAATATGAAATGTAACATTTTCTGACTGAAAAAACACCAGTTAAGGATACTGTATTTCTGGTGTTGAGAGTACAACAAGAATATGATTTTAAAATATGCTTTGCACCTTCAAAATCTTTAGTTACGGATAAAAACCCTAAAATGTGTATATTGCTTTTTTAGGAAAATAACATTTAAAATACTATTGCATTCAACTTTAATGTTGTTGTTATTATTTTTGTAATCTTAATAAAATCCCGATAGTAGAATTGTTGTTGATGTGGACAAAAAATTTCAAAAGATACATATGGCCCACATATTTAAGGGGTTCTAATCATCTGATTAAGAGTGGATAATGAAGTTGCCACTCAACAATGGTGTAATTTTCTTAATTATAATTTTTAGGGTTCCGTACACAAAGTGTAAAAACGTGACCCTATTGTTTTCGCTACAATGTCTGTCCGTCTGTCAGCGCCTTTTATCTCTGGAACCGTAATAGGTAGACTCTTGAAATTTTCACAAATGATGTATAGCTGTTGCCGCTATAGCATATGTGCCTATTTCGTGAACTGTAGGTGGGATACACTTGAAATTTAGAAATAAGAATTAAAACTTAGTTCACTATATAAACAACTGTAAAAAAAATAAAACTAAAAATTAAAGGGCGTTCCGATAGTGATGTGATTTGCATGTATAAGGCCTAAGTTTTGAACCATAATAGGTAGATGCTTGAAATTTTCACAGAGGGTGTATAGCTGTGGCTGCTATAGTAGCAAATACTTAATAGAGAGGTGTTCTTTATGTTCTATATGTTCTTTTTTTCTTCAACTGTAGGAAGAATACACTAAAATATGCAAGCAGTAATTAAAACTTAGTACGCTATATAAACAAGTCTAAAAAATGAATTAATAATTAAAGGGTGTTCCAATTGTGGTGTGATTTGCACATATATGGCCTAAGTTTTGAACCATAATAGGTAGACTCTTGAAATTTTCACAGAAGATGTTTAACTGTAGCGACTATAGCAACAAATACTAAAACTTATAGGGTGTTCCTAAAGTGACGTGTTATTTGCCTATATGTCTTTATTTTTTGAGCTATAGGAGTTAACCACTTAAAATTTGCAGACAGTAATTTAATCTATGTTCGCGTTATAAGCAAGTATACAATATCAAACCTAAAAATTAAAGGGTTTCCGATAGTGACGTGATTTGCATGTATGTATATAGCCTAAGTTTTGAAAGATAACAGGAGGACTCTTGAAGATTTTACAGGAGGTGTATTACTATGGCCATTATAACAAATTGTAAAAATTAAAGGGTGTGCCGACAGTGACGTGATTTACATGCACATTGACTAATTTTTTAACCATAATAGATAGACTCTTGAAATTTTCACAAATGGTGTATTACTATGACCCCTATAAAAACAATAAAAATTTAAAGGGTTTTCCGACAGTGACGTCTTTTGCATGTAAAACGACATATTTTTTGAACCGTAATAAGTAGATTTTTCCAATTTGTATAGAAGATGTTTTGCCATGGCCGTTATGACAATTACTAAAAATTAAAGGGTGTTCTGACAGTGACATGTTTTTCACGTATAGTAACTAATTTATTTAATAATAATAGGTAGGCTCTTGATATTTTCATAGATATTTGCCGCCATAGCAAATATCAAAATTAAAGGGTGTTTCGACAGAGACATGATTTGTACGTAAATAGCCTTATTTTTTGAACCATAATAGGTAGACTCTTTAAATGTTTACAGTAGATGTTGTACTTCGGCCGCTGTAACAATTACTAATATCTAAAGGGTGTTCAATCAGTGACATGGCTCTTCCAACAGTGATGCAATTACGACTTTAATTTTAAAATTAAGACATGAAAAAATTAACAACTTGAATTTTTAAAGTTGTACTAAACATAGTACGGAATCCTGCGTGTGTGAGTCTAACTCGCACTTGAGTAATTTATTTATATAGTAAAAGCTCTTTTTTACAAAATATCTTACAGTTCGATGTTGCCATTGTTAGTTCCGAATATAGTAGCGTTGAGACTGTTCCGGATAACTTCAAAGAAATGTGGCCTGATGGGATTTTATTTCATACGTGGCAAAGAGTACACATCGAGGAGTTACCAGTATCATAACTTTTAGCTGACACATTGGCTCCCCGAATGGATCATATGGAAAAATTCATTGAAGTTCGGGAAATACGGTGGCAATTGTTATGAAAAAATTTAAAGTGGGGACTTTTATCTAAAAAATTTAAATTTAATGGGCTCTATGGGATGGTGCACGGCATTCCGGAGATAACTTTATATTTAATATTCAAGTAACAAAAATAATAATTTAAGTTAAGCTTTAAAAGTCTTTTTAAGTTTTATAAAATAAATGAAAAATACTCTTTTTTATAAATTATTTTTTCGCTTATATAGTTTAAATAACTATCACTTTCAATTCATATTTAATCCCATAATTACTCATATCATCACATTTGTTTAAAAAACATTTTACTATAAAACTCCCCTATTTTTTAAACGTTTTATGTATCGTTCATTTCATTTAATTTTTTGTTGCAAAAATATTCTATTTATTTTTTGCTACTGATGTCATAAATAAATTAAGTACTTATTATTAGGTTTTGTCTACGATCTGATATCAGTCTGATACTCATGTACTTAAGCTTTTATTATAGAAAAGTTTATTTGCTTTTGTTTCGTTATTTTCCGAAAATAAGTATCATCCAGCCACAGTTGTGAATGGAAACTTTGGAAAAACATTTATTTACATACTTACTATTTTATGAATAAAGGGTGCCCCATAATTTACAATTTTACTAAATTACTATGGTAAAGATAGCGTGAGAAAACAGAAGAAACCTTCAGCCTACTGACGAAGCAGTTAGAAAATGATTGATGCTGATTTTTTATCGTGGTACGGTAAGAACCATATTAGTCGTTGGACACATCAGCTAATATTCTTAGCGTAGCGCGATCAACCACTGGCGTTACACACATCACTAGTGGAAGAGCTTAGAGTAACTCGTTGTTGTAGTGGTAGGAGTTGCCGTTGTTGTTGAACACTTCTTCCCTAAAATTACAAAAGGAGAAACCGACCATATTTTAATAGTCGTCGTAAATTCTTGAATTCGAAGTCATGGCAACAACCACACGACGGCATCATCTGAGTGTGCGAGAAGAGAGTATTAGGAGTAGAAACAGAGCCCTAGAAGCACGGTAAAGATTATAACGTTTTTATCTTGTGTCTTATTGTTTCATGTACGACCCTGGACTCCACTGAGCCTACCCCATTAACCAGCGAGTACGTGTCGTTACAATGGCAAAGAGATTTTTCAGTGTTTTGATTTAAAATTTCTTTTAAAATAAAGTCTTGATGAATAAAAATATTCATAAACTTTAATAGTTCACATTTGCTAACAAAATAATGGATGTTACTTATCCGTAATCTTATTCTATAAATTTTACAAGTCAAGCTAAAATAAAGAAATTTTAATTAAAAACTCCGCTTATTATGCTATTTTTTGGCTTAATATTTGAATACCCTTTAAACACAATGTTAATGCCTTAGCATAAATACAATAAACAGTTAAGCTTTTCATATATCGCAAAAAGTAAATAAAAGGGAGTACAGTGTCGCAAGCAGAAAAATTATTTGATACATTTTGTGTTGATCGCTAAGAGGAGGCGTAGGGGCGTAAAGGGTCAAAACTATTTTTATTCAAAAATATTTTGAAAATAAATATATTGTACAATTTTTAAAAATTCTGGGGGCCACAGCAAATCTGGAGGAGCATTGAACCACGCGATAAGGGCCTTTTTGCGCCAAAGATTAAGCGGTTGTATTTTTTGCAAGTTGGCATTCTTCTAATTTTTGAAGTGAAATAACGCTGAGCACTTTTTGGTTGAAGAAAAATTATTGAACTCAAAAACCGCAACCGTCGTCACCATTATCACAACCGTTACCGCGTCACCTAACATTTGTTTCTATACATACATAAGTCTGCTCGTTTTGGTTGAAGAAAAAATGATTAAATTCACATTATCGTCACCTAAAGTTAGTTTTTATAGATAGGTCTCCTGGTTTATTTTTAAAAACAGAGTTCTGGCTGTTTATTCATATCATTTATGAATTAATTTTGAAAATTTTTGTGATGTAACAAATACGAACATATGCCAGTTATAAAGGTTTTTCAGAAAATCAATTTCAATGGTTGCTGTTTTGAAAAGGTTGTCCTTAATGAAAACAAAGTTTCAAAGGTCACCAAAAACTCGAAAGTTCAAAGGTGAGTTTTTCTTAATTTCTGGTTAAATATGGAAGCCTCTTATTTTTTATTACGAGACATAAGAAGATTAGAAAAACTTAAAAAATGATAAGATTCCTTGATTTTTGGCCTTGAAGTTCGATATGTCAAAAAATTTGGTTTTAGAATTTTAGGTTTTCTAATTGTTTTGTTTTTATTTTATTTTATATAAATATTAAAATAGATAATAAAAAATAATTTTTTTAATTTTTTATTTATAATTTTTTAAAAGGGCAAGTTAAACTGTTACGAGAAGGTTTAAAAGGTTATCAAACTACTAATATTATTTTTTATTGCCAGACTTATTAAAATGTATACTACAAACATATTTAGTTTCCCGCCTTCACCAAAAGAGCTAACCGTATTTAATTAGTAATAAATTATTTTTTTATTTTTTATTGCTTTTGATTAAAATTTAGCAAAATACATGCAATGAAATTTGTAGTCAAGCTTAAGTTCGTTGTTATTCTCTCTAAGGAAGAATTAATTAAATTACAAATTAGGTGATAATATTAAAGAAAAATTGGGAAAATTTATTTTTAGACACCAGCAGAGCGGAAAGTACATTTCCTAGACAGCTACGTCCGTCATCAGCTCTATCTACTAAGGGTAGTGTTTAGTTGTAAGCATCATCTATTTAACCAACCAAATCTAGATAAAGGAATACGAGAAAACTTGTATTCAATTATCAATCCTCAGTTGGTGAGAACGAAGTCTACCACTACCTTAAGCTTCCCTCTTGTTGATTATTTTTACTTTAATATTTACCACCTTATATTTGCTGTTCCTTCAGCCAACCTTCGGTTAGCAATGGAAGCTACTTTTGTTTATTTGTTTTACTTCCAACATTCGTTTTAGTTAACACTAATCTAGTGTCAAACCAAACTTCATTGAGTAAACATGATTGCGCAAACAAATTAAAGGTAGTAAATATTAAAGTAAAAATATTCAGTACCGTGAAATATCTCCCAAATGAAATAAATCCAAAAAAAATGAAATAACTCCCAACAAAAACTTCAAAAATCCCCTACAAATTGGAAGTTATTTCATAATGAAATAACTCCCAATTTTTTGGAGGTTATTTCATAATTTTTCATTGGGAATTATTTCGCAATGAAATAACTCCCAAATGAAATAACTCCTAACTTAATTCTGTTGACAGTTATTTCATTTATTTTGATTGCGAGTTATTTCATTTGAATAAAATTGCATTATTCTGGATACAGAGAAAACTCTTAGTAAGCGAAGCCGTCGTTGGTTATACCACAGAGGAGAAATTCCTTGCGCCCGGCCGAAGGCCGGCTATGCAGGAAAACTTTAGTAAGCGAAGCCGGTGTTGGATATACCATAGAGGAGAAAATCCTTGCGCCCGGCCGAAGGCCTGCTATACAGGAAAACTTTTGTAAGCGAAGCCGGTTAAACGCTTCCATACGGCCAAAGGCCGTCTACACAGGCTGGGATGGCTCAATGATCTCTCTATGGTATATGGAACAGCGGCTTCTCTAACAAAATATTATCTGTATAGCCGGCCTTTGGTCATATATCTATGATATATGGTATGATATCAAAGTTATGAACCTCCTTCATCGGGAGGTATCTATTATACCATAGAGGTTAAAACAGTTAAACAGAGCCCGGATGCAAATATAATTTGTATTGGGAGTTATTTATAAATATATAAAAATATAATTGTTTTGAATTAACGGTTAAGTTTTTGTATCATATTTCATTTTGGCGTTGGGAGTTATTACGTTTTTTTTAATTTGGAAGTTATTTCATTTTCGTTTGGACTTATTTCATTGCGAGCTATTGCATTGGGAGTTATTTCATTTGGGAGTTATTTCACGGTACCAAAATATTCAACAAGAGGGAAGCTTTCTTCTTTCTTTCTGCTCAAAAGTGAATAAATGAGAAAATATTTTGTTGCTCACGCAGTGCACATATTTGAGAATTTACAATTTTATTCATTTTTCATAAATGAAAAGATCGTAGAAAATGTGTAATGTGCAACTGCCGGCGTAAGCAGTAACAAATTGTTTTTCTTTATTTCTTTTTTATTTCATTCTTATGCATGAGCGATAGTAGAAAGAAAATCCTTTTATGTTCATTTATGAGAAATTTTATAAATGTTTAACGTTAATAAATGAACATGTTCATTTGTGAAAAAGAACAGTAATGAGAGGAAGTTAATTTATCACCAATCACACATGAATAATATGGATAATTCGTGTTGTACACTCTTAATGAATGTTCATATGTTACAAAAGAGACAAACAGGTACATGAACATAGGCTGAAAAAACATTTTTTTGTTGTTCGTTTATGAGTGTAAAAATAAATAAAAAATCTTACATTTCTCATTTTTGACACATATCATGAATAAAGATTTTTTAATGTTCCTAATGAAAAAAATCTACATGTTTGGTAACTATACAAGTTTGGCTAAAATTCGAACCATAACCAAAGTTAGATAAATATGTTAAAATTATATATTATTTTTATCCACACTATATTAATAATTAACAAAATATGTTAAGTTTACTCATATGTAATCAAATAATGTTTATTTTTTATTCATCAGGTATGACTGATTTTTTTCTTTTAATAATAAAAAAATGTGTAAAAAATTTTTTTTAAATTCTATACATATTAATTATTATTTATATAAAGTTAGTGTTATGTTTTGCTTGTTTATATATCAAAAAAATGTACATGACGATTTCTTCGATGTGTATCATAGCAAAACATATATAGAAAACTGAAATCGTTGATAAAAAAATTTATTATAAAAATGTTCCCATATGACATTTTATATTTCTCAGTCATGCTATTATTGTTTAATTTAACCAGCATGTTCATATTATAATGGTTAATGGTACAGCCATATAATTTAATCATAATATGTTACTCTCAGATTATAGTTACCTCAGCCATGTTTTTCCTCTGAGTATGAGTGTATGAAAGTTCCACTAACGCTTAACATTAAAAGCGGTATGCAGTAATAATAATGAGCGAATAGTGTACAATGTACAAAATTATTGATGGCAGGTCAACCTACTCATGCATTAATTATCTGTTCTGTACTTTTTCCATTCATATATTAAACTCAAACACCGTGGGCGCTAACGTGGGTTAAGGTTAATAAGCTCTAATGTAAGAAGAAATAGTTTTGCACCCCTTACAACATTCTATGGAGGTTATTTCATTTCCCTAACATTACGAATTGTTGTGCTAATGGGGTAACAGATTAAAATGTACTTTAACACCCTTACAAATAAGCCACATTATTGCCACTGTGCTCGACAAATGCGAAAATTAATTCTATAAAAGTGACTAAAAGTCAGAAGACATAAAAAGAAAGCAACAAATTAAAAGACCTCACGATAAAAGTTGTTGCTCTTGTTGTTTCTGTTAAAATGTTTCAGTTGTTTTTCTAATGTGACGCAAACCTAATATTGGCTGGGTAACTGCATGTAATAGTATCAAACGATTAAAGAGATTTTATATTTGACTGTTGCTGTGACTGTGAATGTTTCTGGTATGTGGGCTGCTCAGTATCCTTATTAGAATTTTTATTTATTTTTATGAGGCGTTTATGTATTATATATTTTTTACATAATAAATCAGCTAAATTTATCTAAAAACAACAACAAATTATCATTATAATACACTTCTAAGCACACATGTGCGAATAGATGTAGATAGACATACATATTCGTATGTGTAAATGTGTACACTGTACGTACACCCATGGTGATGATAAGAACAGGCATAAATACATTACAACACCATTTAAACAAACAAACAACCAAATATTGAAATAATAAAAGGCGATAGAAAACAAAAGTTGCTATCGCCGTTTTTTGTTGTTGTTGTTATTGTTGTTCCTTTTTTTCTCTCGAAATATTTAGCAAACAAAGATACAGGGGTTGGCACTCGAAGTGGTATCAGTTAGACTTGAGTAGTGCCACATTTGAGCGACTCCCGCTCTATATAGTATTTCCATATACGTACTTTTTATGAGCTGATTTCTGAATCCCAGATAACTTGTGAAAACTTTTCATATACAAAAAATTGGCGGTCGCCCTTATTTTCCGAGTTATGGGCCTCTGTGCACTACATTTTTATTTTTTTTTTATTTTTATTAGGTCAATGTGGGTATCATTTAAAAGCTTTTAAGAATATCTTTCAGATGATGTTCAAATTTAGAAAAAAACTTAACCCATTGAGAACCGATGTTGTTTTTTGATGCAAATTTGTATATTGTACATAGGAAATCTTTAGTAGACGAAGCCAGTGTTGGTCATTCCTTAAAGGAGAAAATCAAAGCAAAGCAAAAAATCTTAAGTAACCTAAGCTGATGTTGGTCATACTATAGTTGGTCGTACTATAGAGACAAATTTTAATAAGGCGAAGCTGGTGTTGGTATTCTAATTGAAAGTTTTATTTGTTGTTATATTTTTCTTTATTAGTAAATTCTATTTTTTTAATCACAAATTAATGTACTTAATAGTGCAATAATTTAAAAAATTAAAAAAAAAATGATTCGGCACTTAATCGGTTATTTTTTCCTTTATGAATTTTAGCGCTAACTGAAAGATATTTTCAAAAGCTCCTAAATGATACTCGTATTGTATGCTCCATTCAAAAATATGAAAGGTTCAGAGGCCGATAATTCGGAAAATATGGGCGATCGTCAAATTTTTTAGTTTATATTTTTTCCTATTTTTTAATTGTCTATTCTGGATAATTCTTTTTACGATTGGAGAAGATTGGCTAAACTGGCTTTATTCCTTTAACTATGAATATATGATCACACGCAAATAAAACATATGGTTATTTTATGGTAACGGCAACCACACTATGTTCTCTGTAACAATACATTTTTTCCTGTGAACAAATTATAGTTACTTTAAACAATACTTTGGTCACGATAAACAAGTTTTTGTTAACAATAATCATTCAATGGTTATGCGCACCAAAAAAGCAACATGCTTGATTTGAACCATATTAAAATTCAAACCACAACCAAATTTTTTTTTAATATTTAAAAATAAAATTATATTCATAACTATAATATATTATTATTAAACGTAGTGTGTTAAGTATGACTAAAAATAAACAAATAATGTTTGGTTTTAAAAATACATATTTTAGTTTTGGCCTTTTTTAGTTCAGAAATATGTATGTGCGTAAGCTATCGGTTTACCTAAAACTGTAAAAACATTAAACACATTTGTTGTCAACATATAAATTTGTTTTTTATTTTAAATGATAGTTTTAAATTAAAATATCAAACATATAAAAAGTTAAGCAGAAAATATCACAATATGTATGTCAGTCTAAATGGAAATACACGAAGTATTTGTTTTTTGTTATTTAAAAAAATATATTCATACGATGTCACATATAACCATTTACATGTATCACATTATATTATAGTATGTTTATATTATAAACATAATTATCGTTGTATTTTACAATGTTATTTTTATGTAAGATAATATTATGTTCCAATGACAACAATATTATTATTATGGTTTAAAATAATATGGTTTGAATATAACCATATAATTCAACCATAACATATTGCTTTTAGACTATTGTTACCTCAACCATGTCTTTGCTTTTCGTGCAGAAACGCAAAGAAAAAAAATTTCCCAATATATACAAATTTCTCCGAAAATCGAAGTTTCTCTAAAAATAAACACAAAACGATTTCTTTTACACAAGTGTGTTTATTATGATTTTTGAAATGAAGCCCATGTGAGAAAAAATCAAAAATTAATCAAAACAATCAAAAGTGATTAAAAAGTCATCAAAAAGACAAAAAAAATTAAATATTAAAATTTATCTTTTAAAATTAATTTTATGTTGATTGGTATCGTTTTGATATTTTAATTATAAGTAGAAAAAATTAAGTCACCATGGTGAAGGGTGTATAAAATTCAGCAACGCCACTAATTGCTTATTCACTAACACATTGCCATCACTTGGGTTTCTGATAAAGAAATTTTCTTAAATTTTTGTGCATTAATACGCCTTAAATTTGTTTTTTCTTATTTTCATTTTCATTTTTGTGCGAGTAGCATTAGCAAATATTTTATGAGCAGCACAAAAAAAAAGAAACAAAGGAAATTAAGCAAGCAACAATTTGTTGCTGCTGATTATCTTTAATTGTTCAAACAAACAACTAAATAAAAAAAACACAACGAAAGTGAAGAAAAAGTAAAGTCTATTAAAAGTTGATAAAAAAAACACAAGCAATCGTTAATTAAATGCAACAATGATGTAAACAAATCATTTGTTGGGGGCGTATATATTTTATCACGGGCTAAGTTGTTAATAACTAAAGGAAAAAAAATACAAAAATATTAGGAATTTTAACCCTCAACCGAAATGAAAACGAAACAAAAACAAATGTAATTTTTTTTATTTTTATAAAAGTTATCAAATCGTAGCTCCGAAATCAGAGCGATTGATTGTTCGATAAGTCGTGCCAATGTAATAGAGTTCACTTAGAGGCCATTAAATCCCATTGTGAAGCTTCGACGACCATCTACTCCCACTATTCTCTATAGAACTCTAGTACCTCCAGTACGTAGGAACCACCTGGAGCTTCTCGCAAATCCTAGCGGGCTACTCCACGTTGTAGCCCTTAGACATATCAGGTCTTGAAAGAATCTTTGGCATAAAAATCTAAACCTGCGAAGTTGAACAGTCGGTCAGTCGCAGAGAAGGTAATTCCTCCTCCTCCTCATCAATACAGTTTCTGCAGCCCCCACCACGAATGATTTCCACACGTTGCAACGTCCAATAAAACAGTGCCCCGTTATGGCACCTACACGTAAAGAAAAAACATGATTGAGGTAACCATAATCTAAGAGCAACATGTTATGGTTCAATTATATGGTTATATTCAAGCCATATTATTTTAAACCATAATAATAATATTGTTGTCATTGGAACTTATTATTGTCTTACATTAAAATAACATTGTAAAATACAACCATAATTATGTTTATAATATAAACATACTATAATATAATGTGAAACATATAAATGTTTATATGTGACAAGTATGAATATATTTATACATAAATAACAACAATCAAATAAACGAATATTTCCACTTAGACTTACTTACATACATATTTTGATATTTTCTGCTTACCTTTTTATATGTTTGATATCTTGAATTTAAAACTATCATTTAAAATAAAAAACAAATTTATCTGTTGGCAACAAATGTGTATTTAATGCTTTTACGGTTTTATATGAACCGATAGCTTACGCGCATATTTCTGAACTGAAAAAAGGCCAAAACTAAAATATGTATTTTTAAAACCAATCATTATTTGGTAATTTTTAGTCATACTTAACATATTATGTTTAATAATAATATATTGTTACATTTTTACTTTACGTTGGGTTCTTTTAATTGCAAAATAAGTACACTCTGTTATTACTTTTACTGTAAGTCACTTTATTTATTTAACACCAATGTTCAAAAATACAGCAAACTGTTAAACACTCTTAAAATTCGACAACTGAACTCTTTGACTTTTAAATTAATACTGCCATACTACTCGCCAGCACGATTCACTTACATATATAGGTGATTTAAAAGCACCAGAATGTTCTATTCCAGACAGATCTGGCAGGTTCGATTGTTATTGCTCTTGTTTTCTGTATGTGTGGCTGTTTATTTCTTTATACCTGTATGTGTGGCCGTTTATTTGTTTATGCTTGTATTTATGTATATGGCTGTGTATTTAACTGATGTGTGTTTATTTAATGCGAATGATTGTTTAAGGCCTTACTCTTTACTGTTTGTTTCTTTCTTTCATCATTGTAAGAAAACAAACCATTAATGTTGTTGTTGTTCGGGAGTATTGTGGTTCAGAGCTTATAATGAATAAATTCTTCTTTCGTAACAATATTTTGGTTACAAATAAAATTTTATTTTTAAATATTAAAAAATATTTGGTTGTGGTTTGAATTATAATATGGTTCGCATCAACCTTGTTGCCTCTTCGGTGCGCATAACCATTGAATGAGTAATTGTTAACAAAAACACGTTTGTCGTGACCAAAGTATTGTATGAAATAACTATAACACAGGGCAACAGCAAAAATATGCTCGAGTAACTACTATATACATTTGATGTATCATGGCTACCTTAGTACAAAAATGGTAAAATTTTTAAATTCTATGGATAGATTTTTTTTAAAAAATTTTTTTTTTTAAATTGCAATTTTTTTGAGACGTTTCTTCAAATAATTAATGATAACTCAAAAACTACTAGTCCGATATTATTAAAATAAATTCAGAAAAATTAGGATTTGCATAGCCTTTAATTCGTCTATATATCGCGTTTCAATCGGATCAATAGTATCGGAGTTATAATAAAAAACTTAAGAAAAAAATATATTTTTTACGTAAAAATGGCAAAAATTTTCGTTTTAAAAAAATCAGAAAAAATCGAAAACGGCAAAAAACTTCCAGATTCATTTTTTTATCGCATAGCGACATATAATAGCAACAAAATGAGATATCGACCATAAAAATCGATTGATTTTTTTCGAATTTATTCACATTTTAGTGAATTCGCTCATTTTCACAAAATTTTAGTTTTTTGCTTGATATACGCATTATAGCGGGTTTTCAAATGTGTGAAAAACATAAATTTTCCAATTTCAAGGGGTGCATGTCGGATTAATGTTAGCTTTGATGAGAAACTTCCACCCACAAAATTTTAGTCGAATTCGACAACGTTAACACGTAGCGCATAGGCCCCAAATCTGAAAAAAAGCGTTTAAATCGAAAATAATTGACAAATTTTCAGTTTTTGCAAAATTAACGCAGAACACTGAAAGAGAAAACAATGGCCTTATAGGGAAACACTGGACCCAGGTATGAGGAATGTTATAAATGTACCTCTGGTGCCCCGAGATCGCATCATATTTTCTGAATTGATTTTAATAATATCGGACTAGTAGTTTTTGAGTTATCATTAATTATTTGAAGAAACGTCTCAAAAAAATTGCAATTTTAAAAAAAAATTTTTAAAAAAAAAATCTATCCATAGAATTTAAAAATTTTACCATTTTTGTACAAAGGTAGTCATGATACATCAAAATTATATAGTGGTTTTAAGAGCACATGAAATTTTTTTTATTTTGTTGTGCTGTGTAATTTGTTCACAGCAAATATGTATTGCTACAAAGAACATAGTGTGGTTTCCGTGACCATACAATAAACATGTTTTTTCTTTACGTGTACAAGAAGCGATATCGGATTTTTGCCGAGAGCCAGAAGTGACTTCGCCCTTTTCTTGTCGATTGAGACAAAATAATTTTAGACAATCTGCAAGTGATTGGTGTAGAACACCTGCGAGCCGTTTCCTTTAGCTACCATTCCCGTAGCGTGTTAGAAACTTCCTCAATTAATATCCTGAACTCTAACTTCGTCCAAGTTGGAGGCATTCCCCGCACATTGATCGGGAATCTTGTTTCCACAATTTAATACCTAACTTCAATTTTTTTTTTTTTTTTTTTTTTGAATTCATATTTATTTATTGTATCTTCAATATGTTTGAACTAACAATAATTACTCATATCTTAAGTCTAAAATAAAATATACTTTTTAAGTCCAGCCAGTGCAAGACAAAAAAAATGTATGTTTCACGATTGTTGAAATTATTTACGGGTCATCCCTCTATTGTACGGCCAAGAAAAGCAGTATCTCTTCTTTTTAGTCTAATGTAACCAGGAGCATTAAGAATGTTACGCGCCAGTGGATTTGGATGAGTTTCAAGCTTTTTCAAATACGTTATCGCATGTTTCGCTATTTCTGATTTAACTGTTGGCACGTTTAGATCTTTGTGAATATTAGAGTTTTTGATATACCAGGGGGCAACTGTGATCATTCGAAGAATCTTATTTTGGCGCTTTTGTATTTCTTAACTTCAATTTAAAAAAAAAAATTCCTTTTAGGGTTAATAATATTTTTATCTGCTTGAGTGTTTATTTTTATTTTTATCTTTTTATTTTGTTTTCTTTTGTATTAACATCAAATGTCAGTATTAATTCATGTTTTATGAATATTAGCTAATTTGTTATTTTAATTATAATCATAAGTAAGTAATAGCACAAAACAAAAAGTGATAAAGTCAAACAAAAACTTAATTAAATTTACTCAAGGACAAACAAAAATATTACAATATTTTACCCACACGCAAGGATCAGCATATCATAATGCATAACATCGAAAGTTAATTACAAAAATTAATAAAATATTCTGTAACATAATTAATGAATATTAGCTTCAAATAACTGTAATGAGAAGTTAATGGAAGTGTTAAAAATACTCGTATAGCAGAAAAGTCTATTTTCTCCTTCTATAATAAACATTATTGTCCTGATCCAAGAAAAAATAAAGTCTACTTTAATATGAAAAATTTGTCTTAAAGTACACTTTAAGTAGATTTTATTTATTTTGCATATGGACATATGTATATAAAACTGGTACTGAGTTCAATAACTAAACTCATATATTTTTAAAATTGTATTTATTTTATGTCAACAGGCTTTTAAGTGAAAATATATATGAAAAGATCCATAAAAATTGTGGAGGAAGATATTTAAGCAGAATATACTAATCTTGATCCATTTTCAACCCCCTATTTTTATTTCATTCATTTTCGAATGAGATTGACGATTGTGTCGACCTAATTTTTAGGGCTCCGCTATCAAAGAGACCCAATTAATATCGCTATGATAACATTTTATCTGTCAGACTGCTGTAATTAAATTTTGTAATTTTAATGTAGGGGGAATATCAAGGCAGACCATTTTCTTAATGGGTCCCTTTTCGACCTTCTTCCGCCCTTTATGATTATAGGCAACCGAAATGTAATTTAGGGTAACCTAACTTTCATAGAGTCACTTGCTACAACCAGCCTTTAATATGGACTTTAATGATTGCAGACTGCCGACTGATATCTGCTGCTTTCTGTCAGACTGCTTTAACTCTTAAACCATTTTATTCATTGTATCTTCAATGTAGTTGCACTAACGAAAACTAAAGAAAAACTAAATATACATATTTGTTAAGTCCAGCCAAAAATTGTATGTTTCACGATTGCTATTAACCCTCAGATATCGAAGGTAACTATGATCCATTAGGAAGTTACAGACCAGCGTGTTTGGATACATTTCAAGCTTCTTTTAATACTTTACTGTATATTTCGCTATTTCTCCTTTAAATTATTTTACTTTTTAGATCTTTGCGATTGTTCGAGTCTTTTATACACCAGGAAGAATTTGTGATCATTCGTAGAACCTTATTTTGACAGCTTTGTATTTTTCCTACGTTGCTAGGTAATGCAGTGCCTCATAACAACATATTATCTTGAGGACCGACTTGTAAAGTAGATGTTTGTTATCTAAGCTAAGGAAAAAGATTCTGACCCGATACCCGGTGTGAACTTTAAGTGAGTACAATTTTGTTCATTCGCCTTTATTTTCTATTTCTTCATCCATTTTATTCTATATTTTATATGAGATCTTGTAAATATCATAATGCAAATTGGATACTTTCGTGAGTGTTATTACTTTGGGGAAAGACCGACTTCAATTGTATGAGGTGAACTTACAAAGTCTCCTTCTTTCAGTATGAATTTCCAATCAGTTATATAATTTTCTAATTTTCTTTTTTATAAAAATTATCCTAAATCTTCAAAGTACATATGGTTTTAATAATATGATTTAAGTAATAGCTGTGTTCGTGCCATCCAGTGCTCAAATATTATGTAAAATTATTAAATCAATTGTGACAGAATTTTTATCTTCTTTATGCACAAAACAGTCTAACACTTTATCTTTGGGTAAATTGGTTAATAGAAAATAACAGCTGTTAGAAAAAAAGTAACAAATGAATAAATTTATTATAATGAACAAATATAACAATTTCCTCAGTAAATAGTATAGAAGTTTATTAAAAAATATATTTTTACTATAAAACTCTTTTTAGAAAATCCGAAACAAAAAGAAAAACGTACACATATCATTTTATTGGTTGTTTACACTGATCAAGTTTTTTTGACATAAATTTAATTGTAAGTGTTCCCGCACCTTTGTACATTTCTTTCTCCAGTGATAAACTTAACCTCCCGACTACATTAGTCATCAATATGTCGTAACAAAAGTCAAACTTCATATAAAAAAACGTTTTTTTCACTGGATTTTTTTATATGAAGTTTGACATTTGTTAAGATACATTTTTGGCTAATGTAGACGGGGGGTAAAAAAGAGCGCAACCACAGTAATGAACAGTAATGTTAACTTAGCTTTTTTAATAACAATCACTAAATAGAAATAGAAATATAAATCAGAAATAAAATCGCTGAATAGACCTGAAAAGAAACAAATTCAATTTGTTTGCACCCAACCTCACTACCAAACGCTTTATCGAAATCGAATTTTCGAATTGTATTGACGCCACTCAATTTATCCCCGTCTACATTACACATAAAATAATAAACATTAACAATAACAGTAACAGTAACATCGTGTTAGCGTTAAGTATAGACTGCCCATGTTAATGTTTATTCCACATCTTAACATGGTTATTAAAACAGTGCCATCTGTTGCTCAACCATACATTGTTGGAAATCAGAAAATTATTTTCAAACATGGAATGACATAAACACGTATTCGCCACTTATATATATAGCAACATGTACAATTTAATTCCGTTGCTCTGCCGGCGTCATGTTTATGTTTTGTTCAAATTCATGGCTAGTGAAGACAGGTTGTTAAAACATTTGTTATAGAAGCTCTTTTACAACATGGCAATAACGTTATAATACTATCAGCTTTGCTATAAGTTTTAAAACAATATTGATGGAAAACAGAAAATTATGATCAATCAGTACAAGAACATAAGCACGTATTTGCCACCTATAAGAACATGAGCAAATTAATACCGTTGCTCTGTCAGCCTTATTTTTATGTCTTGTTTAAATCGATGGCGGGGAGTTAATAAGTGCTTGGCCGTTACTGAGAAAATTTTTGGTTTAGTCTCCAAAAAGTACTGAAACGCAGCTTATGTAAAGTCGCATTTAAGGTTGCCAGATAACTTGACTATAAAGTCGATAATATCCGCAAAAAAAAAAGTCTACAAAACATTTTCAAATGCGGAAGCTTAAAATTTCTTTGTTTTTATTAAAATTTAATAATTTTAACAAAATATAAGACATTTTCTTTGTTCCTTTTTTGGGAGAAGAAGTAACCATTTTAATATCGTTTTGCAGTCTGTACTCTGTCTGTTTTTTTATCTGTCCGTACATTCCACATCTCAGCTCATTATAGAAAATAAATGGAGAAATTAACGCTTGTACGTGTTGTTTTGCTGTGATCTAGGAACAAGTAAAAAAGTATGTTTGACAAGCCATTTGTGTGGTTTATTTGTCCCTTTACGATTATAGTCAATAACCCTTTTTTTTACTTATATAATTTTTTATGAATCTTTAATCGAATTAATCGAGAATCTTACTCGAATAAATCGAGAAAATACATCCATACAAATTTAATTAGTAATATATTTTTTATAATCGACTACTTGTAGATGATTTTTAAAACTTTTTTATTGAGATAGAAAATTATTTTCATTTAATATTTTCATTTCTTTTTATTTCTTCCAATAATATGGACTGATTTCATAGCTCTTCGGTAATATAAAATATGAAATATAATAGGCAGTATGCTAATCTATGAGTCTGGGGTTCGATTCTTCGTTAATATGCCTGCTAATTAATTTAGAATTTAATTTTAAATAGTATTGTGACACTAAAACCAAAATATGTAATATTTCATAAAGAGTATGATTTTGTCGTTATGGGGAAAGGTAAGGAACACGTTTTGAATATAAGATTTTTCGTGAACATTTAAGGAATCCTCGTAGTAAGAGGAATTCTTAAACATGCTTTATCTGATACTTAATTATGCATATAATACAACAGTTAATCTTTTCCAGTCTGTCTGTCTTTTTTTTGTGTTCGCATCACGTAAAAACTACTGGATGGATTTTAACAAAATTTTGTGAGGAGGCACCGTAGTATTCTTATTCGAATAAAAATATCTAATTTCCAAGAGAAAGTGCAGAAAAATCAGTGAACGTACGCCGATTTTTTTACTAATTTAAAGGTCCTGCATACTTTAATGCTTCTTTTAGTTTTGAAATCAGGATATTTTAAGCAATGTTACGCAACAGATGGCGCTGTTTTAAAATAATGAGTAACTCATTTCCTCGCTGTCTGTTTACAAAGCTTTACAATAATTTTTAGAATTTTATATAAATTTTAGAATTTTATCCAGGAGTGGGTACCTCATATAAAGTATATACGTAAAAGTCTTAAAATTTGGTGTGGATTACTTTTAAAGCAAAATCGAACAAAATACTGTCAGGACGCACACAACGAGTGTGGGCGCAGCTAGTAAATAAAAAAATTTAAAGACACACGTTAAGTATGTTCATATTTCTTATTGTATTATTTTTTCTCTGTATGTTTACTAAACACGTCCAGTTCCAAATTATTTTTAAACGAGCAAATAAGAGCTAAAAAATCAGTACAAAATTGGAGATTTAATAGAAATAAATTTTAGTCGATATGTCGGTTAACCGATATAATTTGTTCGAGTTATTTTTTAATCGAAATTTGCAATTTGTTTTACTCGAACAAGTCGAAATCGACTTAAAATTCTGCGATTAATCGAGCTATGATTGATCGTGTGGTTATTCTAGTAGTTCTATTTCATACATCTACAATCTACAACAGGTTGTGAACTGAGTTATTGTCTTTCCCTGAAAAAATAAATGAATTTAAGTTCTAATTTAATCAAATTTAATTAACAGATATCCATTCTAACATTTAACTACATTGTGGTTTACTAAAATACTTGACATTGAAGAATAATCGTCTTTTAAATTTGTGTTTACTTTTTGTTAGTCAATCAACAATAAAGTAGGGAGTTCCAGTAAATCAAACCTAATGTGTATGAAACTAAATCAATGAATTTATTTCCCCCTGTTTATTAAAAAGCAAAGCAAATCCCTTTTTTGATTATACGCAACTTAAATTTTTACGACATACTCTGTCTGTCTAGTTGGGAGTAAATGAGATTTTTAAAGCTTTTATTTTGTGTTTTTCCAAAAAGGATGAATTTAACCCTTTTTTGTAAAGTTAACACCTTCATATCCTACTACCATTGAAAGAAAAATCTAAAAATAACACTCCCTATAACAAATTGTTGAAATTTTTCTTACAAAAATACTTATCAAGCACACATGCACACTTTCATACAAATTTATTTTCCTGGAAGTTATATCCTTTTCTTGTTGTATTTGCTATTTGTACGTAAACAAATTATGGAATTTGTTATCTAAAAATAGAAACAATAAAATAAAAAATAGAGTTTTAAACAACAACAACAATGTTATTTATCAAAGTACTCAAAGTGGGTGGTAAAGACACGGTTTAAAACTAATCAAAAATTCTCTTGGCGCGTTCCGGTAAGACTTTTTATTTTTGTATCTATTTGACATGTGTTAAGAGGGATGGAAGATGTTTTTAAATTAGAAAAATTACTGGCAAATCGATTGCCGGGGCAGTGAGATAACTACTTAAGCTTTGTATTTCCAGCGCAGTAACTTTCAATACTCCCATTAATCCCGTCAACTATTACTGCACTTCTGTCAAATTTTGAGCAAGCTGCGCTATAAGCTTGTTTTTGATAGCCAAATTTTAAAGAAAATGTAAGAAAGTAAATTTTTTATTCTTATTAAACATTATTTTTACTTAAAAAATCATTTCCGAAACCGAGGAATGGCTTGATAGGGACTATGCGCCATCAGTTTCGTTTTTGGTCGTAACACCACAACTGATGTCCAACACTCAAAAGAGGTAGCCATATCAGAAATAGTCAATAAAATCCATAGAATGATATTGGAAAATCGAAGAGTAAAAGTACGTGCGGCTGTAGGCATCTCAACCGAGGGTTTTTTTTTCATAAATATTTGGATATTAAAAAGCTATCCTATCGCTAGAGCATAAAAACTACACTATGGTAGCCTTCATGGATATTGAGGGAGCCTTCAGTAACACCGAACCGATGGCAATAACTCGATCTCTAAGAGAGCTGGGGATTGACCAATCGATCATCAGGTCCATAACGAACCTGCTAAGTAACAGGAAGATAACGTCTACATTTGGCTCAGCGATCATTTCCAAAATAGCGGGAAAGGGCACACCACAAGGTGGAGTATTGTCCCCGCTACTATGGAATATAGCAATCAATAAGTTGCTCAAAGATCTGGAGTCCATGAATTTTAAGACTGTCGCATACGCAGACGATGTAGCGGTGGCAGTATCTGGCATCCATATTGATACTATCAAACAAAGATTAGAGGCGGCACTCAGGATGATCTGCACCTGGACAGAACAGTGCGGACTGAATGTAAACCCAGCCAAAACTGAACTTGTACTATTCTCCAGAAAATACAAGATCCCACCCTTCAGGCTACCCGTATTGAGGGGAACATCACTAACTCTAGCACATAGTGCAAAGTATCTTGGTATAATCTTAGACAGTAAACTATCCTGGAAAATTAACATCCAGGCTAGAGCGTCTAAAGCCATCACAGCAATATATGTATGTAAAAAAGCCATAGGCAAGACTTGGGGAATGAACCCGACAATTACGAACTGGTTATTCGAAGCGATAATCAAACCGACCTTACTCTATGGAGTCATCGTCCGGTGGAAAGCACTGGATAGTAGGGCAAATATCTCTATTGTAGAGAAAATATGGCGTAATATGGCGATCCTAATAACAGGAGCTATTAGGTCAACGCCGACGAAAGCACTTTTTGCTATGCTAAACTGGTTACCAGTAGACCAGCTAGCCAGGAAGCTAGCACTAAGAACGGCCGTTAGACTGAATGTCACAGATACATGGAACCATAGACTGTGGGGCCATGCCAGTATTCTGGGAATCACGAATGTTATCCCTGGACTTATAGACTACTGCATCCCAAAACCCTTCTTCATGCGAAACTTTGATTTCGACATGACGGAGGGCCACTCACCACCCCCTGGCTCACTCTGCGTGTTCACAGATGGCTCCAAAAGGGGGTGGGGATTGGAGGTGGGGTCTATATAGAGGAATTTGGAATCAAGATGTGTTTCAGACTCCCAAATGAATGTAATGTTCTACAAGCAGAAATATCTGCTATCAAAAAAGCGGCAAGCTGGCTAAGGTATCACAGAATATCGAATAGGGATATCTGGTTTTGTACCGACAGTAAAGCTGCCATTATGTCTCTAAAAGGTGTGTTCAGCACATCAAATCTCGTCCTGGAATGCCGAACATCCTTAAATGCGATGGCGGAAAATTCAACGGTCACCCTTAAATGGGTGCGGGGACATGGGACTACCTTAGGCAACAATGTTGCTGACGAACTAGCAAAGAAGGGAACTCTGCTTCATGATGGCGCCATTGACGTCTATTGTGGCATTCCCCTCTCTGCATGCGGGCAACGAATAAACCGTGCTCTTTATGACCTAGCCCAGGCCAGATGGTCCGATGAGTCAACTTGTTTGACGACAAGGACGATCTGGACCTTACTGGATCAGAAGAAGACGGATTCATTACTTCGGATGCCGAAAATACAACTGCGTGACTTGATATCTACGGTCACTGGGCATTGTATATTCGGAGCCCATGCAAGAAGAATGGGCCTCCCTTACAACGACTTTTGCAGAAGCTTCCAAGATGAGGAAGAGGAAGAAACGGTCGTTCACCTCCTCTGCCTATGCCCTGCACTGGAATACCAACGACTTAAAAATCTTGGACAACGGTATTTCGGGAGCCTATCTGGTGTTTCACTACTGGAACCAAGAAGAATTAGTTCTTTTCTGAGGAGCTGCGGTTGGTTCTCCAACCCACTCCCACTCGGCGAGGCATGAATACGCTTGTTTGCTGTCTCGGCCAATATGCTATCTATGATTTTGATTCTTCTATCTTCTTAACTTATCTCTCTCTTTTTTTTTCCTTTTTATCCTTTTTTTTCTTTTTTGAAGTGCACCTGGTGATATTTACATTGATTATTTAACTGAAAATAATAAAACGGATAATACTCTCCAGAGCCTTTGAATAGATCCAATATTAATTTGAAGCAAAAACAGATCTCATTGAGGAAGAAATGAAGTTCTGTTCAACACAATACACGGGTAGTATCTAAGGCAAAATGCTAATCCATCCTACATACTCTACAGGTTTAGCACCTTGAGACTATTTCAAATTTATATAAATGGCTAGACAGCAAGAAATTTGGGTCTAACGAAGAGGTAACCACTACACAGAAAAAATAATGTTCACCAATTAAAGGTTTTAATTGGTTTTAGATTAAAATTTAATTAAACAATTAATTGATGAAACTAATTGCTAAATTAGACATTGTTTTGGTCTGTTTTATGCGAATATATTTTAATCAATTAAAAAGTTAATTGAACTTTAATTTAAAACGGATTAAAATACTATTTCCATTTCGATTTACTATTTCTATTTCGAATTACATATTGGATATCTATTACATAACAAAATGATGTAGTTTTATTCCTAATAAAACTTTACCTTATAAACCATAAATACTTACATATTAAATTTAAAACCCAACATCATCTTCTCTCTACTTATAAATATTATTTCAAAATATTTGTTCTTTGAAAAGTACTTGAATGGAAAAACTTAATAAGAGCCTAACAGTTTTCCAAAATGAAAGAAACACTTTACATACTCTGTATCGTAATCATAAAGTTTGCCAGAGTTTAAAGAGGAAATGGGGCTAGTGGAGCGGAATAAGAAGGTGTTTGTTAAATGATATTGCAATTTGAACCCACACGTCAATTTGAACATTTGATGACAGTAATGACAGCGACAACAAACCATTAGCACCATCATAACCAACCAAAAGAACCAAATAATCAACAAACCATCCAGCCAACCAACCAACCAACCAACCATCGAACCAAGTGTCAATGAGTGTGTTGTGTTTGTATGCAACATCATTCATTAATTCAACTATGTAGGATATTAAATTTAGCATAAGTTTATCTATATGCATAGTTAGATGTGCAAGCAGAAACTATATAAACATATAATATGCATATGAACCCATTACACCCAAAATAAACTCATAATTTTGCATTGACTATTTAGGTCGACTTAAGGGTACCCTTAAAAAAATATTTTTGATAAGTAACCTCAAAACGTCTTGACCTTAAAATATATCTCTTTATAACAATTTATTCTTACTCCATCACACAATAATTTTATCCATAGAGATTTGCAAGTTAAACTACTTGCAGTACACGCAAAGAAAAAATATATTATTGAAATGTAAAGGTTTTTTTTTACTTGTATAACTTACTATGGAAAGAGATTATAATCGAGGGATATATGATCTAGTCTGTCAGAATGGATTTAACTAAATGTATGTTCCAAGACTGTTTTAAGACTGTAAAATGTTTAGCAAGATATTATTGCTGAGTAAGATTTTACAAGGTCTTCAATTGGTGAGGGTGCTGTAGCTTAAGTGGTTAGCACGTTGACTACTACGCAATGGTCACGAGTTCAATACACAGCCATGGCAACATTTTCAATCAATTTTTCTGATATGTATTAATTTTTCTTTATAATAATGCATATCGCAGCGCCCTCCTTCGCCGGTTTTACCACATAGCACTAAATCGCCGGCGAAGTAAAATAATTATAAATTGGATATGCTAGCTTCGAACTAATTCGCCTAAATAACACCAGAGGCGCTGCATAATCATAACGTGCATAATCAAAACGTGCAATTGCAGTGTTGCCAGAATCGAAGCTTTACTATCACTCTAAACATCTATCGTATCTACTACTATCCCTTTCCAAAGGAAGAACCACAGGTAATATAGGCATTAACTGCCTGAGTGGTACTTCTCCTTTAAAAACAAAAAAACCTCCTGTATTAACTAGAATCTTTTTCCTTTAATTTGGAAACATAAAAGGTACTGAGAGCCAAATCTAACAAAGAGGGTGTAATAGATAAAACAGAATACGTCACTTCAGACTTCAGTCAAAACTAGAGTATCCATTTAATCGGATTTTGATTTTATTCGATCACTTAATTTATCGATTTTGCAATTGAAATTCTCGTCGATTATGCGATTAAGGTTTTTAAATTACTCGAATAACTCGAATTAAACGCGCTTATTTTAATAATTTGTATCCAATGCGAAAAGGCAACCATACAAAATTATACATTAATAGAGTTGAAGGCCTCGATGCTCCTACTCGTATATTTACGTTATATAAACTAATTTACTGTTTTGTATAACCATTAATAAATAAATTAAAAAAAATACATTAATAATATATTTTATTAATGACAACTTGTAGGTGATTTTTAAAAATTTTTTGTTTTGATTTGTCTGTTTCAGTTAGAAAATTATTTTTATTTTATATTTTCATTTTTTCCTCCAACACCAAGAAAAAACTTGGAACATAAATAATATCAACTGATTTCATAGCTTTTCGGTATTATAAAATACGAATTAAGTGCACCAGTAGACTAGTTGATAGTATTATAATCTATCAGTCTGGGGGTTATGGGTTCGATTCCCAAAAAGTGTTACACTACAACGAGTGAATGTCTTTGTTAGTAAGTTCAATAATTAAGTTATAATTTAATTTAATCTGTAATTGTATTGTGACATCAAAATATGAATTATTTCAGAAAAAGTATGACTTTGTCGTTATGAGGAAAAGGTAAGGAACTCGTTCTGAACATAAAATTTTTCAAGTACAAATATTAATTTGTTAATTTTGCACCTTAAATTTGTTAGATACATGGACACGTGAGGAATCGTTCTAGTAAGGGGAGTTCTGAAATATGCTTTATCTGATAATTAGACACAGGGCATTTTTGAATTATGTAGCATGTAAACAACAAAAAAGGAGTAAAAAATTGAAAATCTTAATAGAAATTTATTTTAGTCGATTAACCGATATAATTTGTTATTTTATTATTTTTTAATTGAAATTTACAATTTTTCTCACTCGAACGATTAATCGACTTAAAACTTTACGATTAATCGAGCGATGATTGATCGAGTGGATACTCTAGTCAAGACCCTGTCAAGTATAAAAGGCCCATATTCTAATCGCCATTAGCAGTATTATTGAAATTTTAGGAATGTTGGGCAACACATTTAAATTTATATTTATTAACAAACAAATGAAATTTTAAGTAGAGTTAAGTTCATTTATTCTCTCTAATTACTCTATGGGGTTGCAAGATTTTTTTGTACAAATTAGTCAATATAGAGAGAATAACCGAACTTAAGCCTAATTAGCAAATCACTTGTATGGTGTCATTGTTGAGAGACTGTGTGTCAATGTTAAGAACTTCATCGTTTTTTTGAAGCAATTATCATTTTGCTCTGGTATCTACGTTATGAATTTCAGATAGAGCCTACTGCACCTTCTATCTATATTTTGGAATTTTTTTAAATTCCGTTCAGCCATATGAGATCAGAGTTTTGGAACAGACATAGCCAATTGCAAATTCACAGAAAAAAATTGTTGCACCAATTAAGGGTTTTAATAAGCTTTAAATTAAAGTTCAATTAAATGTTTAATTGATTCAATTATATAATTGTTTAAAGCAAACCAAAAAAATATCGTAATTAAATAAATTATTGAATCAATTAATTATTTAACTAAATTAATCTGAAACTAATTAAAACCTTTAATTGGTGCAAATATGTTTATCTGTGTTTTATTTGTATATGTAATTATCCATCAACGTTTCAATTTTTATAAAATTTGATTCAGCTGTTTAACAGCTTGAAATTGTAATGCAATAATTGATGGTCAAACAAAGAAACCCCTATGCCCTTTAGGTAGGGTATTTAAAACAAATAAACAGAAATAAAACATATATATTAAACAAAGCATTAAATTAAGCTGAATTTGTTTTCAGTTTGATGTGATGTTTTTTTTTTTTCTTTTTGCCTTCGTTTTCCATTTTATTCATTTAATTTTTTATTTCGTTAAAACCCCCTCATTCCGATGCTATCTTGCAAATATAGAAAAATTCCTAAATAACGAAAATTTTGTGTTGTATTAATTTTTATCTGTTGTTTCTAAATCCCATTGTCATCGTCATCAACATCAGTCGCAGTGGTAGTGGCAGCTTCAATATCGATACCCTCGTTGTCTTACTGACGATAATGATGTAAAGACGATAAGAATAATGTTGGTGTTGTACGCTGATATTGTCACTGCTGCCAAAGCTGATATTGATGATTTGAAAACAAGGAAGGTGGTGCACAAACAGAGAGAAAGCGAGGGCTGCGAACAATGTGTCATTGGCATTCTTGTAAGGCAATGGTTTTTGTTGGTTTTTTTTTTTAATTTAATTGGTACACAGCATGAAGATGAGAATGGAAATAAGTATGTAGATATGTTTAGTTCAAATTAAATAAAGTCATCACTTCCATTATCGGTATCGTCGCCATCGTAATACTCATGTCTAATTTGTATTGTTATATTTGACTGTATATTTATTTGTCTGTGTGTTTCACAGGCTAATAAAAAATATATACACAAATCCATAGCTTTATTAAAATCTAAATTTTTAGATAAAACGTTGTTGCCACGTTGTTTATGTTAATATGACTATAGATGAATTTTACTAATTTTTAAGTGTGTGTGAATGTGTCGGTGTTTCTCCTTATTTTAAAATTTAATATCTACTGGCTTATCTATCTATACATATAATATAATAGATACTCATTTCCTGTCTGTCTGTCTTTCTTTTTTTTCGCATCACGTAAAAACTACTGGAAGAATTTTAACAAAATTTTTTGAGGAGGTATCTTAGTATCCTCATTTCAATATAGGATACAGTGCAAAAAAACGGAAAATGGAGAGAAAAAGAAAAGTAAAGTTTTTAATTTGAAATGGTTACTATGTTTTTTGTTTAGAAATTTGGATTTTTCTTGCCTTCTAGACTTAATAAACTTCTCATTTGGTTTATTAAATTTTTGGGCTTAAGAATCTGGTTTTTTTTCAGAAAGTTTGAAAAATCCACTGACGATCTAGTTAAGCACCATTGAAATAGCTATATGGATATTCTTTCCCCATAGTAATCTGTTTGGATTACTATATTTTTTGGAAATAAATATTTTACGATTTTACGATTCGTTCATAAAATATTTATTAAATAAATTTTAAAAAGGAATTATAAAATAAATAATTGTAGAATTTTATATAAATTTTAGAATTTTATATAAATTTTAGAATTTTATTCATTGATAGGTACCTTTATGAAAAGTAAATACGTAAGAGTCTTAAAATTTGGTTTGAACTACTTTCAAAGCAAAATCGAACAAAAATTTTGTCAGGACGGACACAACATATGTATGTGGACACAGCTAGCTCAGTGATAAAACAAAAGTAAATGAATTTCCTGTGAATGTTTATTATCTTTTAGACCGTAAAAAACGTCCTTAAACTAAATTTCTTATTTTTCAAGATTTTTTCTCAGCGAAGCCTTTGTCAAATTTAGAGAGTATCATAATTTCTGTTATTTAGATATAGGATAATCGCCATTACCAAGTTTTAACTTGAAAACCGCCATCCAGCCTGTCTTCTAGTAGCTTATTTACATTAATATAAAGAAATACTATGTTGTTGTTTTCGTTTAAAATAATTTTACTTCTTATAACTACAACTAGAGAATAAAGTGACCAGTGCAGTACAGCTAAACACTAACAGGTAGATAGATATGATATGAATTTAAACTTTAAAAATTTAACAACTTGGTTGAAAAATATAAAAACAATTTTCTTTAAATTAAAATATAGAACAAGTGTGTAATTGATTATAATTATAACTAAAAATAGTTCGCTTGTAATTAAAATAGTTTGACAAATAAAATATTTTAGCTTTTTCAGAATTTTTGAAGTAATAGAGTTAAATATGAATGTATGAAGATACTGATGTGTTTCATAGCAATGATACAATTTATAAATTAATGAGACATTGTATCTACTTATGTACACATACATATGTATGTACATATTTTTGTTTTGATGTGCTGTGTATTGTAGCTTTCCGGTTTAAATTATATTTGACTATTTATAGCTTTAAGTTCAGTTGAAATAATTGGTGTAACGACTATTTTTTTTATAAATTTTTTTAAATTTTGCAAATGTACATAGTCGTAGCATACAACTATGATTTAAATATTTGTCCCTTACACTACTTTCTTACAGCCTTAATTTGTTTATAAAAATATCTATTTCAGTAGTAATTATATTGTATTATTGAACACCGAAATAATTTCAAAATAATTTATATCTATTCTTTAGTATCGATTCTTGATATACATAGTTCTCATGGCACTAATTGTATATCTTATAAACACTATTTCACCTAAAAAATGTCAACAAAAAAATATTTTATTGTAAAAATTATACAATAGCCCAATTCACTATCTTGTGCATTTGAGATTGCAAATTTATGCAATTGTAAAAATTTCCCATGAATTGTGAACATTCTTTTATTTCAGTTTGCAACACTTCTTTCAAAAGAAAAAATTTCCTATTGGAATTTTTTCCACAACAAATATTTTGTTGAAGGAATAGTAAATTTTTAATAAATAAAACTGCTAAAGAAGTTGTGTTCAACAAAGGTACAATTTATATATGTATTTCACAAACTCTAATTAATAAAATAATCTAATAATTAAAATATTCATTCAATTTCAACATTCATTCATTGTCCAAAATTCTTCAGTGGTCCAGTATAAGGGGAGGGAACAGCGTCCCATCGGAAGTTGAAAACAAAAAAAGACACGGAATTATCAAACTTTAAAAGATGCATTGTGCCCAAAAATCGACAGTCGTCTAGTATAAATAACATTTAAAAGGAGCTGTCTTGGATTAAAAATTATTGTACCAGAGATACAACAAATCTCGGAATTATAAAACAGCCTAGGTAATAGATGCAACTTGCTCAAAATTTGAATGTAGTTTAGTACTAGATTACAGTTAACGTCAACAGTATTTCTTCGGAATTTTAAGTGCAAGAAATACTAAAGATCACGGAAAATTCCGTGACAATTCCAGACAATCCAGTAATAGATATCAAATAAAATTTTATGTCCATCTGGATCCATTTTTAAATTATTTTCTTCTTCTTTACGTTTTTGGTTTTTCGATTTTAATTTTTTCATATTTTTTGTTGATTTTAATTTTCATATTTTTAATTTAAAATATATTGTCAGCTGTCAGATTGCAAATGCCTAGCAAAAAAAAACTATGGTTTTAGGTGTTGTTTATTTCCCAGTGTGTAGCATATGCATTGCTATATATTTTGTTAGTGTGTTGTAAAATTATACAATACAATTTTGCAAATGCTACGATGCAAGACCATTTGCACAAGATTGTGAATTAGGCTAATGTGTATTAAATTAACTGAGACTGAGAGTTGGGCTTCTATGTACGCCATGTGTCTGCCAATAACGCTGAGACAGAATGCCAAATTCCTCAAATTGGCGACATTTAGGGATCACCCTTTTATTTTAATTAATTTTTTTTTTTGTTACTTATTGTTACAGTAGATATTGTAAAATATAATATGTGTAGTATAATATAGTATATGCAAAATCGTGTCATTATCGAAACACCCTTTAAATTTTGATTTTATTATTTGTTCTTGTTATTTGTTAGTGGACAAAATTTATACATAATCAGCTACATACATATGTTTGTCACTTTCGCAAAAATCTTTAGTTTTTATCTTTTTATATTATTTGCTATAGAGGACATAAATTTACACAGTCTGTAAAAATTCGCGTTTAAAAAATTCAAGTCATAAAGTCATATTCGCGAAAATTACATCACACCCTTTAAATTTTAGTTTTAGACTATGGTCATACAATTTCTGTAAAAATATCAGGAGCCTACCTATTGCGGTTCAAAAAATAATATTGTGGTTTTAAGACCGTTTAATTTTTAGTCTACTGTAAACATTTCAAGAAGCTGCCTATTACGGTTCCAAAAATAAGTCTATTTACTTACAAATAGCATCTCACTTTCGGAACACGCTATATTTTTTAGCATTTGTTGCTATAGCGGCCACAGTTATACACCTTCTGTGAAAATTTCAAGAGTTTACCTACTACGGCTCCAAATATAAAAGGCGCTGGCAGACGGTCAGACATTGTAGTGAAGACAATAGGTTTACGTTTTTAGCCTTTCGCTTCGGCATCCTAAAAAAAACAAATTTTACGGATTCATTTTTTTTTGGATTCGCTAAGTGGAGTGATTCCCCTGAAATGTTCTCAAAACTTAACTCTGTTGTTAGCATGACTTCCTTATTCGATTTCGATTCTTAATACGCCTCCGAAACTGTAGAAGTGTGAACCTGAGTATTATTTTAATGGAATATAACTATTTATGGAAAATTATATTTTGTTTTTTTTTCGCTTATTTACCTAAATAAGCAATATATTCTCTATTTTTAATTGCCTTAGAGGCATCTTCCACTCATCTGAACTATAACTACCATTTTTTTTTTTTTTGAAAAGCGAACAGTGACTTTTTAAGAAAATAGTAGCGATTACCCATCAAGCCCATTTTACTGACTTTTTTTTAATAAAAGAGAAGTAACACTCAGGCAATTAATGCCTATATTAAGTGATTTACTTCCTTTGGAAAGGGATAGTAGTAGATAAGATAAATGGTTTGTGTGATAGTAAAACTTCGCTTATGGCAACACTGCAATTGCACATTGTGATTATTTTTAAAATATTGTTGCAAGTGTTATTTAGGCGAATTAGTTGGAAGCTAGCACAGCCAATTTATAATTATGTTATTTCGCCGGCGATTTACTGCTATGTGGTAATACCGGCGAAGGAGGGCGCTGTGATATACATTATTATAAAGAGAAATTAATACATATCAGAAAAATTGATGTTGCCACGGCTGAATATTGAACTCGTGCTTAGTAGTCAACGTGCTAACCACTTAAGCTACTTTGGTTTTACGTTGCGAATTTACAGCATTAGCTTATCATTTCTAGTGTATAGTGGTGAATAAGTCCATGTGTTGACATCTGTAAACTATCAGCTAATAATTTTATCAAAATTTAAACAGATGAATACTTTACAAGCCACTTAATTATTCAAACGATTGCGCTTATTTTTCGAATACATGTATAACTTCTTCCTAAATAATCGGTTATGCAAAAGATGAATTACTGAAGCTTGTGATGTGGCAGTGAACTTTACTCGCCCGCCATTTAAACTATTATACAACGTAAAAGATGATTTCTAAATAAACTGTCTCATCTTTTAAGTTTTTTAACCTGTTGTGGAAGAATGTTTAATGACTAAATAAAAACTTTTTTTTAATTTCTTAAAAATAGCTTCAACTATACCAACCAATCGTTTGTTACAAAAGTGAATTAAGAATTATCCTAAAAGGTTCCCCGTCGGACTTATTAACTTCCTCACATGTTTTTCAAGTTTTTTTTTAATTTTAATGATAATCGAAAGGAATAAACCAAAAACAAACCAACCATTTACTACTCATACTCACCCTTTCTGAAAAAATTAAAAACATAAGAAAGAAACACTAACACACAGAAAAAAAGAAAATTCATTAGAGGCATTCAAACGCAAAAAAATTAATTAACAATGACAGCCAACAGCCACCCTCATAATAAAAATATGTATGATATTTTCTCAATATCCCACTTAACACTACGCCTCTATTTAAATGTAAGATTGTTTACAGTAACACAAAAAACTACACAACAACAATAGAACCAATATATATTTAGCATCACCTACAAATGATTGTGAGTACTTCCTCTTCTCCCACATACGAGTACAAAATTACAAACTTCCCATATGAACAAGCAATTTTCATACATATACATACATATTTGCAATTATACAATATATACAGTGGTGCAGGAAACCTTATATACATCTTAAAGTTTTTATAAATCTCTTGTTGTTTTTTCAACAACAAAAATTATTTTACCTCAATCCTTGTAAAAATGAAATATTTTTAAATGAAATTTATTTAAAAAAAAGAAATTTACAAAAAAATAAGTTTTTAATACACTGAAAATTATATAAGTGCACAGTGGGGCAGAATTAAATATTTTGAAAATAATTCAGCCATTTTTAAAGAACTCGTACGATTTTCCATTTTGCTGTCTAACTAAGGGCCAATGTTGATTTTGAATAAAACACAAAGTATTTAGGAAATTATTGTCATTTCTTTTTATTTTGGTATGGTTCAATCATGTATGCAACAAAATATCGGCCAAATGGCCGCCGCGACCCGGCGAAACACCTCCATCTGATTCTCCAAATTTTCGATAACGCTGAGGCATAATTGAGGTTCTATGCCGTTAATGTGCCGAATTATCTCATCCTTTAGCTCTTGAATTGCTGACTTATCGACGTACACCTTTACTTTCAAACAACCCCAAAGAAAGAAGTCCAACGGTGATATCGCTACCACGTTAGCTAACACGGTCATTGAATTTGTCGCGAAAAAGAGCCATTGTTTCGTTAGCTGTGTGGCAAGTGATACCGTCCTGTTAAAACCACACATTGTTCACATCCATTTCTTCCAATTCGGGCCATAAAAAGTTCGTTATCATCTCACAATAGTGAATAACATTCACAGTAACTGCTTGACCGCCCTCATTTTTAAAAAAAATACGGCCCGATGATGCCGCCAGCCCATAAACAGCACCAAACAGTCACTCTTTGTGGGTGCATTGGTTTTTCGACCATCACTCTTGGATTATCATTCTCCCAAATGAGACAATTTTGCATATTGACGAATCCACTGAGGTGAAAATGTGCCTCTTCACTGAAGATGTTTTTCTTCGAAAATTGATCATTCAACGTTAACATTTCCTGCTACCATTCTGACCATTGATGACGTTTGGAATGATGAAGAGGCTTTAGTTCTTGAGTTAATTGTACCTTGTAAGCGTGTAAATGCAAGTGTTTATGCATAATGTTCATCAATGACGAGCGTGAGAGGTGTAATTGTTGGGCACGACGACGAGGGACGGGTCTTCAGCCCAACTATCGCGAACAGCAGCAATATTTTCTGCAGTACGAGTAGTACGAATAGTTTGTTCAAATGTTTGCACGATTTTTCCGATTGTATGCACATTTCAAATTGAGTTAGTCTGAAATTGAGAAATGTCAAATTAAATGCAGAAAAAAACTTGACCCTTAGGTGTGGTTTACATTCAATATCGGCCCTTAAAATTTAACCAACCGATACAAGAAAAAATTTAAAAAAATTGCTGAAAACTGAGCTCATTCTAAAACTTAATTTACAGATAAAAGCATCATTTTGTAGGTATTAACTAGATCTTTAAGCCCATGTATAATAAAAGAGTAATAAAACAAAAATTGAAGAAATACCAATCTCTAAAAAAATTAAGGTTAAGGTTTCCAACATTGAGGCCATATAACGCCACCCAGCTTCAAAACTGCAGACACCCCATTACTATACCCATGTTTTGGATCAACGGGACTAGCCCTTTACACAAGAGCTAATTTATTTTCAAAATATTTTAATTCTACCACACTGTGCAGCGTGCCTAATGATTAGTTTTCTGTTCAGTGAAATTGTTTTTTCTTTATTAGTTTTTTAAGGGATTTAAAATGAAGGCAAATTTTGGGTAAATTAGCCAAATTGTTTATAAAGGATCCTTAAATCGAATTAGTTTAAATTCTAAAATTTGCTTGAAGCGTAGTTACTGTTCAGTTTTCTGTGCCACTGTACAAACATTTAAACATGTATGTTGGTATGTTATAAATGATAAAATTAAAGTATAAACATGTACGTGTGTGTATAGTTTAATTTGTTCGAAGTCTATCTCTCTTTAAGATTGCTTTTCCGTATGGGCTTATTCAATTATAATATTTCTTTATTTTCTTTCAGAGATATGAATTCAATACTAAAAAATAATAAACGAAAGAAATTAGGAAGAACATTATTGATAATGAATTATTTGGCTTAATTTGTATTTTTAACGAAGATAAATTCTTCCCATCTTATTTATGCTAAATAAAAGTATGTACTTAAACCACCAAGTGGAAAATAAAAGGGTGTCCCAAAATTTGTTGTTTTATTTTTTAATTTTTTATTTAAACATAAAGACTATAGTTACACACGTATGTGAAGAAGCACATCGAGCCAGTGCATAAAAATGGATCAATATCGGTGACACATCAATATTTGATGACCAATCAGTACTTTCGCTGATGATCGCTACCAGATTGAGGCACCTTTATTTCCAAACTTACAAAAATGGCTTTCTAGTCAAAATTTTCTAACAATAAAGACGTGAAATCTGCAGTTAATAGACGATTTGACAAGATTGTCAGTTGTTCTTAATAATCGATAAAAAATAAATTTTGTATGCAAGTATCTGTGCTTTCCTAGCAATATCGCAAATGGCTACCACAGAGCGAGCCATCAGTTATTAATTCGTATACATTACAAACAGTCACAGTTCAAAACTCACAAATTTTCAAGAAAGGCATAAAACTGTTTTCAAAAACATGGTTGTAATTTCATCTATATCTATACATATAATAAAATAGTAACTCATTTTATTTCTATCTGTCTGTCTTTCTTTTTTGTTTTCGCATCATTTAAAAACTACTGGATAGATTTTAACAACATTTTGTGAGAAGGTACCTTAGTATCCTGCTTCCAATATAGGATACTTTTTTTCGTAAAAGTATCTTATTTCCAAGAGGAAGTGAAGAAAAAGCAGTGAAAGTACGCCGATTTTTTTATCCATTTAAAGGTACTGCATATTTTAAGTATTTTTTTATTTTTGAAAGCCGTATATTGTAAGCACGATTGCGCAACAGATGGCGTTGTTTTTTTGTCTGTCATTTACAGAGCTTTACAATATTTTTTAGAATTTTAGAATATTATATAAATTTTAGAATTTAATCTAGGGATGGGTACCTTTATATAAAGTAAATACGTAAGAGTCTTAAAATTTGGTATGGATTACTTTCAAAGCAAAATCGAACAAAATATTTTCAGAACGCACACAACGTGTGTGGGCATAGCTAGTAATAAATACTATGAAAATTTATAAAAAAAAAGTCAAGTGCGTGTTAGACTCACACACCTAGGGTTCCGTACTATGTTTAGTACAACGTTAAAAATTCAAGTTGGTAATTATTTCATATCTTAATCCCGAAAATTGCAGCACTGTTGGAATAGCCTTTAAATTTTAGTAATTGTTGTTATAGCGGCCATGGTAAGACACTTTCTAGAAAAATATACCTGCGCCTACCTATGGCGGTTCAAAAAATTATTTAATATACGTGAAAAACATGTCACTGATAGAACATCCTTTAGATATTAGTAATTATTACAGCGGCCGAAGTACAAAATTTACTGTAAACATTTCAAGAGTTTACCTATTATGGTTCAAAAAATAAAGGCTGTTTACGTACAAATAATGTCTCTGTCGGAACACCCTTTAACTTTGTTTCTTGTTATAGCCGCTTTGGCAATTCTCTTTTTATGAATATATCAAGAGTCTACCTCTTACTATTAAAAAAAGTTACTATACGTGAAATACATGTCACTGTCAGAACACCCTTCAATTTTTAGTAATTGTTATAACGGCCATGGCAACACATCTTGTAAATTGGAAATTGGAAGTGGTTGCCTCCATGAAAATTTCAAAAGTCTACCTATTATGGTTCAAAACATAGGCCTTATACATGCAAATCACACCACTATCGGAACACCCTTTAATTTTAGGTTAGATTTTTAGACTTGTTTAGATAGCGAGCTAAGTTTTAATTAGTTTTTGTAAATCTTTAGTCTATGCCTCCTATAAGTTTTAGTATTTGTTGCTATAGCGGCAACAGCTATGTATATGTACATCATCTGTGAAAATTTCAAAAGTCTGCCGAAAACAATACGGTTACGTTTTTACCCTTTGGGTACCGAGCCCTAAAAATACAAAATAATCTGAGTTTCACAGTGTCGGCATTTTTCCAATTAAAGATGTCAATGAAATTTTCATGGTTGGATATTTGATCTGTGAACTAAGTGATTTATGAAAAAAAACTATTTTGATAAATGTTTGTAATGTGACTGTTTATGATTTAGTGTGCGATATGCAGTATATATTTTACAAAAACATTTTTAAAACTATCATTTTGACTAACTTAAAAATAAAATAATTAAGTCTTGAATAGATTAACTGCAGAAGTAAAATTATTTAAAACTTGAAAATTTTAATTCCTAAAAGTCATCACATACATACATACATAACTTATTTCTGTAGACTTTAGACTTGACGTAGCCCTACAAAAAATAGTCTAAAGGAGTCAAATCGCATGATCTTGGTGGCCAACTTACCGGTCCATTTCTTGAGATGAATTGTTCTCCGAAGTTTTCCCTCAAAATGGCCATAGAATCGCGAGCTGTGTGGCATGTAGCGCCATCTTGTTGAAACCACATGTCAACCAAGTGCAGTTGTTCCATTTTTGGCAACAAAAAGTTTGTTAGCATCGAACGATAGCGATCGCCATTCACCGTAACGTTGCGTCCAACAGCATCTTTGAAAAAATACGGTCCAATGATTCCACCAGCGCACAAACCACACCAAACAGTGCATTTTTCGGGATGCATGGGCAGTTCTTGAACGGCTTCTGGTTGCTCTTCACTCCAAATGCGGCAATTTTGCTTATTTACGTAGCCATTCAACCAGAAATGAGCCTCATCGCTGAACAAAATTTGTCACATTTGAACATTTCGAACCGAACACTGATTTTGGTAATAAAATTCAATGATTTGCAAGCGTTGCTCGTTAGTAAGTCTATTCATGATGAAATGTCAAAGCATACTGAGCATCTTTCTCTTTGGCACCATGTCTGAAATCTCACGTGATCTGTCAAATACTAATGCATGAAAATCCTAACCTCAAAAAAATCACCCATTACATATTTATATATATACCTACGTATGTGTTTAAGTATATATATATATATATATATATATGTATATGACAAAGTAAAGGGGACTTTTTACTGTGCAAATCTAGATTGTTTTTTTTTGCAATTGATTTTATTTCTTTCTTCTGGGCAAATTGTTTATTTTATTAACTTTGTTTTTTCATTTTTTTAGCTTTTGCAGCAGTCAGTGATAGTGCATGTTTTTGTTTTTGTACGACTACAAATATTGTGTTTAATTCTATTTCATTTCATTCTTCTTCTGTAAACATTTTTGCTGAATTTTGCTGATTTGCATTCATTTGTTTATTTATGGAAGTAAAAATTAATAAATTTATGCGTCCGTTCGATCGTTTTAGTTTAGTGAGTTTCCTTCTCCCAGAGTATTTATAAATTTATTTATTTTGTTTTGGTTTCCAGTTTCTATTTGGTTGACTGCTTTTGTGTTCTCGTTTAAAAACATAATGATGACATTCATTTGAACATTTTGTACTCACATTAACTGTATGGATGGGTAAAAGTGTTTTTTTTTTTTGTGACGTAGGCACAGTGGGATGGAGTAATATAAAATATGTGAGATTCTTATCAGTTAAAATAAATTCATAATTATTAAATATTTATCGTAGAAAAATATGCAATTCATCGCTCATTCTAGGGATTTTAATTCACCGATAAATAACTGGATAGCAGAATTGTAAGAAAAAATTCCTTATTTCTGAGTGTTTCTCGACAAATTAATTCAGAATTTATTTTGTAAAAACTAATAAATTATTTATAAAAGAATAGAATTATTGAAGATAAGTCCATTAATTTCATTCATCATATTTGCTATGAGTGTTACAAAAATTTAATTTCAATTATTTTCTGAAATAACCACGTAATGACAAATGTAAAGTTTTCGGTAGCAAAAAATACTGATTTCCCTCGTAAAAATATTTTTTTTTCCTATTTATTTATTGTATCTTCAATAAACTTGAACTAAAAATAATTGCTCATATCTTAAGTAAAAATATATAAACTCAAAAATCTCAATATTTAAACAACTTTTAGACAGTTGTTTAGACAGAGTAAGGCATGGCTATGTAATATTTGTCACAAAACAAGCAAATTAAAAAAAATAGAAACCAGACGATTTGTGATTATCTCCTCAGTTACAATATTGTTTCAAGATGACCATTGCAATCTAGTGATTGTTTTGGCAACTATTATAAACGAAGACACTGTTATATAAATTTTTTTCAGGTTGGAATATCGTTTAAAGGAATAATGGGCTTTGTACTTGTCAAGTAGTTGTCTAATCTGCTTAAATAATTTTGTTATCTCGTAAAACAATGCTCCCATTATAAAAAATATTATTCGGAATAAAACCGTTATTTGAGGTCACATGAGGGTAGCCAAGCACACCAGGGATCCCTACTATTATTAAAAAATAGTTTTGGTATTTATTAAAATGTATATAAAAACAGCGTTTACTATAACGAATTAACTAATTTGTGACAGACGGACAGATATTAAAGAGATATCAATTCGGTCCCTAAGCTCCTTTTGGGTACCGAACTCTAAAAGCAGAACCTGTACGAACAGTTAACAAATAGTAATCTTGCACTAGCAAAAGAAATTGTAGTAACGATTTTTACAATCCAAAAAGAGTAAGGTTTTGTTGGGCACTGATTATTTGTTATAACTCTTTCAGATGGTTTAAGGAGAAATTTTAAAAACGTTTTCATTTTTCATTACACTCCAGGATACACCATGCGCATGCAACTCTTTCTCAATTTGTCATCTGTAAGTATTTATGGTAGTATTGTGGTAACTGTGGGGGTTATATTCGACGGACTGTTATATCGCTAGATGACTTTCTCATGGTCTGTTCCAGCTAACCAAATTTAGACGATCTAATACTTAAACCCAAAGGAACCTGATTTTTTCTATTTGAAATCATACGTGACCAGAATATTCTAAGTACACGTCTTAGACAACGGTTTACAAAAGCTTGAATAGTTCGCATTTCGCGATTCGATATATTCCATGTTTTGCAGCCATATAAGGCACCGATTTCATATTGCTGTTAAAAACCTTGTCTTTGGTGTGAATAGAGATATTTTGCGATCTCCAGAATTTGTTCAGTGTACCATAAGCTTGCCTTACAAAGTCTATTCTAAATATCTTTTCTGCTGTCCCCAATTTTTGAAACCACACTTTTAAAATCATACTCCCCAGATAGCAAATGCCTTCAACATCATCAATGCGTTGCCCCGTAAGCTGGAAGTTCGTGTTACATGATGTTAATTTGTAAGCCAGCTTTAGCTGCCCGTGTAGCTAGGGCTTGGATTGTATGCTATAGAAGCGTTGGGATAAAATACTGATGTCATCAGCATAGTCAATTCGTCTAACCCATCGTGAAGTCCCCTCGAAATTCCATAATCCATATCCATGGAGTGGTTCATAACTACGCCAACTAATATGTTAAACAATAATGGTGACAAAGCACAGCCTTGGCGAACTCCGACGTTTAATTTGATGACTTTGCTTAAGGAGCCCTCATGAAGTATAGAACAATACACGCTCCTTTGCATCTTAGAGCTTCCCAAATTGTATTATGTTGTAATGTGTCGAAGGCACGTTTGAGGTTTACGAACACCATGTAAAGGGACGAGCGGCATTCCACCGACTGCTCAGCAGTTACCCTCAAACTAAGCAGTTACCCGCAAATTAATGTAATTATTTGGCCTAAGGCCCGCTTGTTCTCGTCTTAATTGTGGTTCAACGATAGTTGAAATACGACTTTGTAGGAGTTATACCACTCCAGTTGGAGCACTCTTGCAAGTTCCCTTTTTTGGAAGTTTAATTATCAGACCTTCTCTTAAATAGTCAGGAATTTTCTCATTTAACCAGAAACACGAAATGAAGGGTGTCAGTAACGTCGCGACGCGTCGTTGATAGGGTGATGTCTGCTTTAAGAATCGGAGGAAGTATTCTATTAGGGCCTGCAGATTTACTGAGTTTCAGACGCTTAATTACAGCTGTTGATCCTTGTCATAGATCAATTCACCCTGACCATTTCTCAGAGGCTTTTTAATATGGTGCCTATGGCCGGAAATCTTCTTCGTAATAAATATGGTTATTTGGGAATCTGTTGCTATTGCACTTCGTTTAACTTTCCAGTTTTCCTCTTGATATCTACGTTGTTCATTTTGCAAATTTATAATTTATATTTGTTTTTTGGCTTCAACAACTTGTCACAAATCCACTGTAAAAATTTGGGTGGTGCTGGGCTGACTCAGCTGTGCGACAACAACACACTTGTTCATAAAGTTAAGAAGAAGACTCAACAAAGATAAAACAACTAAACACTCTCACTAAAAAATGAATGCAAAATAAGTTTACTTTGCTCTTTTCACATCAAAGAGGCAGAGAATTAGTGCTGCCAGAAAACTTTAGAAAAATAGTGAAAATAATTATTGTAATTTTTGAACTTAAAAACATAATTTTAAAATATTGAAAATATCTTAAACAAGATATTTAAGTATACAGTTTCAAAACTAAAGGCAGAAATAGTCTTTAGTCTCTGTGCAATCAGCTGTTCTATTTTTGCTAAATACCAAACGTGTATGAGACATGAGAGAAACAAATCACTGCTAATGTACCGAATTAAAAATAAAAACAGCTGATATTCTCTTTGCAAAAAATTATTAAAATAACATTTTAAATTTATTTAAAATGTTGATATTTATATAATTTATTTCTGGAAATCTATACATATATAATAAAACTATAACAGGTCCATTTTATACAAAACAGCAATTTTTAGAATTTTTGTCCGTTGTCTGTCTGTGTTCGCATCACATAAAAACTACTGAATGAATTTCAATAAAATTTTGTGAGGAGGTACCGCAAAATATCTCATTACCAAGAGATAATAGAGAACAAGTATTAAAAGTCCGCCATTTTACCGATTTAAAGATACTACAAACTTGGCACCACTTTTTATTTTTGTCAGCTGGAAATTTTTAACACAACCCTAGAATAATTTTAGAGTTTTATATATTTGACTTTTAGAGTTTGATGTAAAGCTTTTGTTCCTGAGTAATTACCCAGGATTAAGTACCTCTATATAAAGTAAATACATACATAAACCAAACTGAAGCACTATAAAAGTAGGAATCATAAAATTTAGTGTGGATTAGTTTAATAGCAAAATCAGACATAATATTGTCAACATACTACTGTCAACATACTCCTTTACATAAGAAGTGACTACAAAAACTGAATAATAGAACAGCGTCACAAAATGTCAACGGAAAGTGAAGACTAATAATTGGGAAGTTCAACTTAAAGCAAATTTAATTTTTCTATAACAAATGCAGCATCTGACAAAGTGAATTTCTGCATATCAACACTAACATTATAGTAGCAATAATATCGTCGCGTTTCTTCTTAAACCACGTAAGCGACATTTTTTCGAAATTGACTGTTTTGGTTTTTATAGTAGTAAATAACATTTCCCACCAGAATACATTCTCATCTTAACAAGTTTGTATGAAAAAAACAAAATCCATTTTCAAAACCTCGTAAGCGCCTTGCAAATGACATTTGCATGCAAAATATAATGGTTTTTATATTTCAAGTTGGAAATGTTAAGATTAAAAAATCATGAAAGTTGCAGGCCAATTGGAGCATTTTTACTAAAGTTAAAAGTTTTTTTTTTGATAAATACAAAAATAAATGATAATTTACACACAGAAATTTGCTGTTTGCGCCAAAACCACGTAAGCCACAGATTTGGCTACAATTAATTGTAAGTAACAAATTAAAAAAGTTTGTATACCCTTCAGAGAGTCGCAAAGCCATGTTTTGCAAAAAAAAATATTTTGAAACCCATATTAAAGAAGTTATTAAGTTTTCTTCGTTTTCTGAAAAACGACTTCTTGGCGCTTACGTGGATTAAGAATAAACGCTACGATATGCAATTTAAAAAAAAAATAAATAAATGGCAATACTAAAAAAGCTGAATACTAGCATATGGATTAATTAATTACATATGTATATACAATAGTATGTACGTATACATATGTAACTAATAAAGGCGAATTAAAATAAATTTATTAATAAATTTAACTAAAGAAAATATGTTTTTAAAATTTCAAAGCCAATGGGTTTTTCTTTTAAAAGAGGAGATTTTTTATTTTAAACCTTGTTGCTTTTCAGACGAGGAGGGCGTGTGTGGCTCAGTGAGTGAGTAGCGATAACAGTTTGTTACTGTAAAAATATGCCGGTATTTTGATTATTTAATTTTTGTTGTTGTTGTTGTTGCTTCTGCTGATGTTTAAATTAATAAAAACTCGTATACATATGTATGTATATATAAATGTAAGTATATAATAAGAGAATTCGATTAAAATTAGTATTGAATAGAGAATGCGCATTAGCAAGTGGAGAAAAAGAGAACGATTGAGTGAGTGAATAAATGAGCAAATGGTGAGGATTGTTGTATGTGCATTTTAGTGTAGTGGAGCAAAAGATAACAACCGGCTGTTTATGTTTGGATTTTGAGGGGATTTAAGCAAAAATAATTTCAGTCTTTACTGAATTCAACTACAAGTAGGGTTGTTGTTTAAGAACAAAAAACAAGAAGAGCTGCTCGAAAGTTAAAAATAAAAAAATATAAAAAAAATAAAAATAAAAAAGTTCATGCAAATATTAAAGGTCGTTCGTTGTTAACGTGTCATAGAGTGGTTTACTAAGAAACGAAAAAAAATAAATAAATAAAAAGTCGTGATCGTTATATTTAACGTCCATATTTATTTAAAATTAAAAAAATAAAAATTTCCATTAAGCCAACAACAAAGGTAGTTTTTTTTTAATTTTCAAGTGTGTACTTTAAATAACAAACAAAATCTAAAAAAAACGTAATTAGTGCAAAATATTAAATAAAAATTAAAACAAAAAACGAAGCTGTTAAAAGTAAATAATAAACCAACGAAGACAAAATAAATAATTTGGTTGCAAAAAGAAAGTATTTCATATTTTAATAATCTGTGTTTACGTGTGTGACCTTATTTATTTATTTATTTTTTTTTAATAAAATAATTATTTTTTTTTTTTTGCTTATGAACCTTATTTTCGTCAAATAACGAAGAGAGTATTTGTGTGTGTGTTTTTACATTATTGTTATTTTGTATTTGTTTAATATTTTTATGGTGCGGTTTAGTGCAAACTTAAACAAAAAATCTTAAAATAGCAAACAAAAAAGCCAAGCAAAAACGTAAATAACTTAATACAAACCAAAAACAATCTGCAAAATCAACAGTGTTGCCAGATATTCGTTTAATTGTAGAAACAAATAGGTATTTTTAAAGAAAATAGTGTTAAATATTTTACGGCTACATCGTATGTCCACATTCAAGAAAGAGTATTTTCAATTAGGTACACGAACACTTAAGGCGGCTGCAAGGTTGGCCAGAATCGAAATATCTTAAAAATAATTCAACCATTTGTAAAGGGCATGGTCTATTGGCATGAGCATAGCAGACTAGTTTTGTTGCTAGAAACCATCCTATCGCCCGGATTAGCGCTTTGGAACCTCGCATCTACAAATTCTTTTTTTCTTCGATTTTAAAAAATTATATATGTCCTAAACGTTTAGTTAATACTTTAGCCTAAGCCAATGTGTTCTAAAATCCTAAAGCTGGGTTCGGAAAAATATCGCTGTAAAAAAGCTATATTTACTCCTAATTATTGCTAAAATATTTCATGATATCCAGTCCACGTATAGACTTTACAGGCAAAAGACAAAATTTCCATTTTGGGATTTTGTTGCATTAAATACCCAAGTGTTCTTGCATATTTAATGCAACAAATTGCTGAATTATTTCCAAAATATTTTGGTTCTGCGCTGCACTGTGCAATGTCAGAGTGCAAGTTATAATCGATTCGAAGCTATAAGCCACAATAGTTCGTACCAAAGTATATTTATTTTACCAGGTGTTGGAATTTGGTCAGATGATTATTTTTTTCTTTGCTAATTTTGTAGTACTACATGTCAAAAATTGTTTATGTTTCTCAAATTTCACAGTGAGGAAGTGAGAGAGCAATCATTCATGTATCGAATACATATGTATGTACCTTCTCAATTTTCTTCTATGAACTATGTATAAAGCAACAGTAAAAAAAACATTCTCTTTGCTTGGTCTCTAATATCGTTGTTGATTATCGGGCTCACTCCAACATTTTCCTAATTGAGCTATGGGGGGCTCAAAAATTGTTACCGTTATTATAATAATAATGTGGTAATTTACTTACATCAAAGGGATATCACAATTATACATTATCACGCTTGCTTCTACGTGGCGGTTATGTAACTAGAAATTAACATTTACCTCGAACTTTTTATTACTTACAGCCAAATTGAAATGAAATCTTTGTAATAGCTTCAAGTTCCACTATAATATTAACAATTTACATCAGTCTGGCAGCCCCCATAACAGTACAATACATTAACAACTCCCAATAAACACATTAGAAAGCAGCAAGCAATAACTACACGACAACAAAAGGTGACGTAGTCTTCTTATACGGTTTCAAACAAGAAGAAACAAAAAGACAATCATTATAATTTTTTTGCAATGTTTTCTTGTGTTTTTGCCTTGTTTTTTATTTTGGTTTGGCTATTTATTTTCTTTTAAAAGAGTGTTGCCGCCTTCTGTTTATTCCTAAACTGCACAAAGTTAATACATTTTTCGAAAATATGTTGAAGCTAGCTATACCCGATTTCTTCGCTATCGACATCATTTTTAAATAAAACAAAGACAGTTCGACTAATAATAATTAAAATTTTCAAAATTAAAAATCGCAGAGCACCGCGCAATCTTGTTTACTCAACAAAGTTTGGTTTGATACTAGATTAGTGTTAACTAAAAACGAATGTTGGAAGTAAAACAAATAAACAAAAAGTAACTTCATTGCTAACCGAAGGTTCGCTGAAGGAACAACAAAATATGGGTGGTAAATATTAAAGTAAAAATATTCAACAAGAGGGAAGCTTAAGGTAGTGGTAGACTTCGTTCTCACCAACTGACGATTGATAATTGAATACAAGTTTTCTCGTATTCCTTTATCTGGGTTTGGTTGGTTAAATAGATGATGCTTACAACTAAACACTACCCTAAGTAGATTAGATACAAGTAGTGCTGATGACGGACGTGGCTGTCTAGAAAATATGCATTCCACTCGGGCTGGTGTCTAAAAAATTAAATTTTCCCAATTTTTCTTTAATATTATCACCTAATTTGTAATTTAATTAATTCTTTCTTAGAGAGAATAAAAACGAACTTAAGCTTGATTATAAATTTCATTGTATGTAATACGTAAAACAGTTCGACTAATAATAATTAAAATTTTCAAAATTAAAACAAAGATTTATACATACGATATTTTATAATTACTTTGTATTAGGGTACCTCGTTTATCACTTGTTACCATTAGCTTTTTAGCTAGAAAGCAATCTTCCTATTTCCGCACCTTTCCCGACAGCATTTTGTTAAATTTTGCTTTTTGTTTTGAAAGTAATCCACACCAAATATTAAGGCTATAAGCACTATAGTCGTACAGATATAGATAACTGTCTCTTAGTATTTATTGAGGATTTCGCTGCATTAATTACATATAAAATTCTATTATTGCACCTTCAATTTCCGGTGCAGCTTTAAGTTTTCAGTATCATTTAAGTCAGTAAATAAGATCTACAATGTGACGTGTAAAAAAACTCCAAACAAAATTTAATTAATAAAGTTTTAAGGTGATGCGAACACAGACAGACAAAAATTCCATAATTGTCGTTCGGATTCGAAATCGGTTCTTTTTTGCACCAGCCCCCAAATCATCAAATAAGATTTCATGTACAAAGTTACTCAATAATTTCTGTTACCTGATTTGTAATAAACACTACCTTTCTTTTATTGTGTATCATGCCTTTATTCTCGATTTTAGTGATTTCAGACTGGAGACTATAACTGTTGACCTTCTTTCTGCAAATAGTTACTGGTTTAGATTTGCTAATGTGCTGGACATTCACACACAATATTCGGTATCGCCTCCCACCTCCGCCCAGTACAGTCTGTAAGTATGGTCATTTTGGATTCTGCTCTCACTAACGCAGTTAATCAATTTAAGGTGACCTGAATACATTTATACATATTTCTGGCTTTCCTGCGGACGTTATAGTGAAGCCAACAATAGTCTTTAACGGGAACCGAATCTACAACCCCAGACAAATAGACTAACACTATCGATAAAGAAAAATTTTAAAATGAATATATACATATAATAAAACAGTAAGTCATTTCCTGCATGTCTGCCTTTATCTTTGTGTTCGCAGCACCAAAAGACTGCTGGATGGATTTTAACAACATTTTGTGAGGAGGGGTGCTGTAGCTTAAGTGGTTAGCACGTTGACTACTAAGCAATGTTCACGAGTTCAATACTCAGCCGTGGTAACATCAATTTTTCTGATATGTATGTATTAATTTCTCTATAATAACGCATATCACAGCGATCTTCTTCGCCGCTATTACCACATAGCACTAAATCGGCGAAGTAAAATAATTATAAATTGGCTATAATAGCTTCAAACTAATTCGCCTAAATAACACCAGAGGTGCAATACGGTTCTAATAAAAATAATCATAACGTGCAATTGCAGTGTTGCCATTAGCGAAACTTTACTATCACACTAACCATCTGTCTTATCTACTACTCCTTTCCAAAGGAAGTAACACAGTTAATATAGGCATTAATTGCCTGAGTGTTACTTCTCTTAAAAAAAAAGGAGGTACCTTAGTATCATGATTCCAATATAGGATACTTTTGTTTCCGCAAAAATATCTTACTTCCAAAAGAAAGTGAAGAAAACGCAGTGTAAGTGAGCAATACGGTTCTAATAAAAATAATCATAACGTGCAATTGCAGTGTTGCCATTAGCGAAACTTTACTATCACACTAACCATCTGTCTTATCTACTACTCCTTTCCAAAGGAAGTAACACAGTTAATATAGGCATTAATTGCCTGAGTGTTACTTCTCTTAAAAAAAAGGAGGTACCTTAGTATCCTGATTCCAATATAGGATACTTTTGTTTCCGCAAAAATATCTTACTTCCAAAAGAAAGTGAAGAAAACGCAGTGTAAGTGAGCCGATTTTTTCCGATTTTAAGGTCTGCATACTTTAAGGCATCTTTTATTTTTAAAATCAGTATATTTTAAGCACGGTTGCGCAACTGATGGCGCTGTTTTAATAAAATGAGTAACTCATTTCCTGTCTGTCGTTGACAGAGCTTTACAGTAATTTTAAGAATTTCTCCCAGGGATGGGTACCTTATATAAAGTGAATTCGTAAGAGCATTAATATTTGGAGTGGATTACTTTCAAAGCAAAATCGTACAAAATATTTATATATTTTAATAACAAAAAATCGTTTGTTCGAATTTTTGTTTTGAACCTTATCCATACCAAAATTTAAGACTTACTTGCAAATATGGGTTATATATTTACTTTGTTTCCGTCTCTGGGTCATTACTCCGGACGTTGCAATATACATAGGTTTAAATTATATGATTGTAGAGTTCTATATAGAGTGTCTACAATTTCCCGTTTAAATTGGTGAATACTGTACATTTGGGTTTTAATCTTTATTTTCTCTTGAAAATCAAATATTTTTACTGGTAAAAATTATCCGATATTTGAACCCAGTTACTTACTACATAATTTGATTTTCAGTAGTTTTTATATGATCCGAACACAGACGGACAGACAGACAAAAACTTCAAAATTTGTTTTATTGTATTCCAGGTCGATTGCATTCTAAACCTGCATCAAAATGTTCCAAAAAATACCTCATATACAGGCACGCTCCTGTTAGGGTATATTTTATATGTATAGAATAGAACTTCCGTTATAATCTAACCGTAACTCCGGCAACACTGTTTTTAAGTCGTGGTGTTTCCTCTTTAATTTTTCTAATTTAATCAGATACTAGTGTTTAGTTCATTGTCTGTGTTTGAAATACTTAGACATATTTAAAATAAAATCAAACACTTGTACTCGTTTTATAATTTGAAGAATTTCCAACCAACCAACCACCAACAACTAACTACCTATTGCAAATACATAAAACCAATAAAAAATACAACAAGGCAAACGCAAGCTAAACTGCAATAAAAAAGATTCATCACGAACCTAAACTAACTATTCTCCTCATACCTCTTCTAATGGTCCAACAACTTGAATTTTTAGTTTTTTTTGTTTCCTTTAACAAAAACAACAAAAGTAAATTATCTAGTTTTCTTAGACGTATAGAAAAATAATAACAAGCAGCAGTCGACAACAACATACAATTTATTTATTACAAATTTTTATTAAAAATTGTTGTTTAAACTGATATCGTGGCAAAAATACACACACAAACACTTTACAGTGTTTTAATATAAAAACCAACAGCAACAAATAAAAACAAGAGTCCAACAATTTCTCTTCAAAAGTAAAAAAAAGTGGATTTAACAAGAAGAAGAGTTCAGGAAACGAATTTTTCTATTCCTTCACATTTAAGAGAAATCTTGTAAAAGAGAACTAAGGGAAGTCAGCCAATATCAACTATCGGAAAAAGAGGTAAACAACTAAACATACACTTCCATATAAACAAAATTAGATTTAAAAAAATTAATAAATTAAATTTATAATTTAAACAATATGAATGTTTTTACCCATATACATACATACATGCATACATACATACACACATACATATGTACATATAAATATAGTATTATTCAATTTGTGGTCCGAAAACGTAGTCCATTTAACATTACAATTTTCTAAGGCAGCACTATTTAATCCGTTTTTGAATTGCAAACCCCACTCGATAGTTTGCCTTTTTTATTTTCATTTGTTATACCACGAACGATATGTGAAATAATAGATTATTAGTTAAAAATGAGACGAAGGACCAGGGCTCCGTACTTAAAGGGTAAAAACGTTACCCTATTGCCTTTGCTACAATATATGTCCGTCTGTCACGTTATTCTATCACTGGCACCTTTCACAAATGTTGCATTAAATTGGGCACTATAACAAGAAATAAAATAAATGGGTGTCCAATATTATCGTAATTCGAATGGATATAATTTAAATATTTTTAAACCGTAATAAGCAAAATGTCTGCTATATGTGCGCTATAACTAGTATACAAAATTAAATTAACAGTTAAAGGGTGTTCCCATAGAAGCCATGATTTTGACGAAAATGACCTTAACTTTTAAACAGTTATATGCAGATGCTTAAAATTTATACGGAGTCTGTAGACTATGTCCGCCGTACGAACAAGCCTTAAACAACAAAAATAAAAGGTGCCTGCTTTTAAAAATTACGGGTTGGATTTAATCCAAATTTTGTGAGGAGGTACCTTAGCATCCTGATTCCAATACAGAATACCTTATTTCCAAGAGATAATCACCCTTATTCTGTTTGGCGTCGGCAACATCGTCGTCGATTTTGAAGCTACATCACTTTAACACAACATCAATGTATATTTGATATTCCCTAACAATGGTGTGACGACACTGCCAGTTTATCGATAAAGTTAATAAAATACACCACTCATATCAAATCCTTGAACCAAATAATTGATTTTGGTTTACGTTTTCGTAAAATAAAGATGTTTACATTAAAATAAAAATATTTTCTATTTCCGATGGAAAACATCTCAAAGAAAAATTAAACATCTTTAAATTATCATCAAGTAAAAAGTTAGTGGTAAATTAAAAGTCGCCAATGATGTCAAAATTTTGTCTAAAACTTTGAATGCCATGACATGGAAAGCTAATCCAAAGTATGGATGAAGATCAACATGACACATGCTAAAAAATGGAAGCCGAACTACATCTTTTGATGGACGGACTCGCATACATTTTAGCCAATTAAAAAAAAAAACACCAACACCTGTATTTTACTCATAAAGGATATTTTTCAATTTGAACAAATAATTTAAATGAAACATAAGAAACAAAAATAAACAATTAAATTTTTTCTATTAAAACTAACAACAAATTATATTTACATATGTAAACGTTATTCAGTTTTTAATTTGTTTCATTATTTTGTTCTACACAACACCAAAAACTCTGACGACAAATATCAAAGCCAATTTATGGCTACAAACTATAAAAAACGACGTCGTTTAATATTGCCGTCGCCAACTAGAATAAGGGTGAATAAAGAGAAAAAGCAGTAAAAGATTTTTAATCGATTTAAATGTACTGCATACTTTAAAGCATATTATTTTAGAAAGCTGGATATTTTACACACGGTTGTGCAACAGATGGCGCTGTTATAAAATAATGACAAAAATGAATTAATTGGCTATTAGTACCAATTGAATAAAATTTGTACTTGATTTGTATTTGATTTGTATTTATACTTTGTTGAATTACATTGTTATTAAAATACATATTACATACATACATATTACAAAATACACCTCTTACAGAGCTTTACAATAATTTTTAGAATTTTTTTATAAATTTTACAATTTTATCCAGGGATGGGTACCTTTATATAAAGTAATTACATAAACCATAACTGAAGCACTTTAAAAGTAAGAGTCTTACAATTGGTGTGGAATACTTTCAAAGCAAAATCGACCAAAATATTGTCAAGACGCCCACGACGTGGCGAGCATATCTAATAAAAACATAAAATTAAAGATTCAAGGGAACCATATTCTAGCTACAATCAGCGTTACCATATTTTTCCTTAAAACTCTTCAAGTAAACCGAAAAAAATCTTTTTTATATTAAAAATTTTTTTAGTGATGCCTACAATATTTTCTTCATAATTTATGGGTAGTACTAAGTGGTGTACCTTTTTTGTACACTTTTCAATTCGAATATATTCATCTTTTCAGATTAAAATAAAATTTTTATAAATGTTTTTTGTAGGTAAATAATTTATTTTTTATAAAAAAATCTTCACAAATGGTAACACTGGCTACAACAGACCACGTACTCCAACCATTTTTGTAGCGTACAAGCAGTTTACGATCGACATAATGATCCATCTGAGCACACTATTGGCAAAACTGTGAAGAAAAATTTGACCCTGTAATATATTTTTTTGAAACCCAAACCTTTATAAAAATACGTTGAACCTTGAACATTGAATAAAGGGCAATTATAATGCACATTAATATGATCACAGCTCCTATAATATGTTCACAGTGCACTAAATAAGCACCTTTTAAACGCGCTCCTTCTAAGTAAAGCATCGCATAAGGTACAGCTTCATAAAATCAGCAAAGTAAGACTAGAATATGTTTACTACTCCTTAGTAGCACTAGAGCAGAGCTACTGTCCGGCAATTACAAACCAAAATAATGAAATATTTCATTGTAATCGTAAACCCTCAATCAACAATTTTCGGATGCTATGAAACTGCAGAAACACTGCCGGTTGAAATAGTATATTTCATGCTTTTTGCTCGAGGTTCCCCTGACAAAAGCTCACCGTTTTACTGCATCTAGGGAGCAGTAAAAAACGGCCTTTAAATAATCCAGTTCTATATAAAACTCCGAATAAATTATTTAAAAAAGCAATGTTAAATCATCTTTAATTTTTCAACGTCTACCACAAAATGAATAACCCATTAAATACACAAGTGCTTTAATACGTACATATATATTCACAATACATATTCAAATAATATTTTTTTGATTAAAAAACATATTGAGTCATCAATTACTTGTGTTAAAAAATTAATGTCTTCAGTTGTTTTCTGCATATTTTGTGGTATTTTTTAATAAATTAATTTTCATTTTTTGTTGCTATTGTTGAAAATATTTTAAGTGAAAAAAGTCAGTGTTATTTGGGGCCTTATTTTATAATTTTTTATAAGTTTAATAGGCATATGCTAGCAATTATTTCCTGTACACTGAACCAAATAGGGTAGGTAATATTAACGAAAAAAATTAGTACAACTTTAACGACAGACATAGTTAAATCAACTGAATTTTTATTCAAATCAGAAAATCTGTTAATTTGAATAAAAAACTTATAAAAAATTAAAAAATTCTGTTAAATTACCAAAAACTTAGTAACATATTCTAAGAAAAACAACCCATAAAATTATTTAAATTTACTTCCCTAATTGATTTGAATTAATTTTCGTTTATTTTACAAAGTTTTTTTATTTCATTAAAGCATGTACTAAAGAATTAAAAAAATTTAATATATAACTTTAATATATAAAATTTAAAAACCGCTGTATAATAGAAGTAATTTCATTAAATTTACCGTCAGTATATTTTTTCAATTTATAATTTTCCCTTCAACACGTTTGTGAATTGTTTGCTGTCAATTTCGGCGTCGTGTTGAAAATTATAACTAAGCGAATAACTTTTTCGCGCAAATCTTAAACTATTAGAGATTAGGAATAGAAAAACTTTTGAAACAATTTCGGCAACTCCAATTGAAAGGCTTATTCGTCCTCTTATAAGATTATTAAAGTTTGTAAGGCATTAACACTATGCAGTTTTGCTTTCAGATTATGTTGAAGATTTTTATCTAATAATAATAAAGATCTAATAGAGATAGAGACTGAAAAGAAAATTAACCAATAATTTTAGTTAATTTAACTAAGTTTTTATCATATTTACACACTCTTAAATAACGATAAGAAAATAATCATATTAAAGAATTTTTTTCAATATAAGGCATTTAATAAAATTTAATAAAATTTTTTACAAAAATTGTGTGTAGCTTTGACTTAAAAGTTTGTTAGTTGTATAATAACCTACTCTTCCTCGATTCTACAACCCATTTTACAGTATTTTTGGTAATTTTTTGGTTCAGTGAAAGCTGGATATCTAGCATATCCTGCCAATGTATAATATTCCACAACGCATTGATTGCCGATCCGATAATAATCTGTCGGTTTGTGCTCGTATGTTTGTGTTCGCATCATGTCAAAACTACTGTTTGAATTTTATTAAAATTTTATGGGAAAGATACCTTAGTATCTCGGCTCAAATATATAATACTTTTTTCCCATAAAAATATCTCATTTCCAAGAGGAAATAAAGAAAAAGTAGTGAAAGTACGCAATTTTACCGGTTCAGTGCTACTGCAATTTTAAATACTATTTACATAACGCTACAATAATTTTTAAATTTTATATAAAGCCTATGTTTCTAGGTAATTACCCAGGGTCATTTTATATATACCATATCTGAAGTACTAGAAATTAAGAGTCTTAAAATTCGGTGTGTTTTACTTTCAAAGCAAAATAAAACAAAATATTCTAAGAACGCTGATGAAGTGACGTGCACAGCTAGTAAATGAATAAACCTCTATTGGTTTTTTTCTTTCCACTAAAGACTATTGACTCTTATTTATTGGTGTAAGGTCTTGTTTTATACACCATTATTTCGCTAGATACCCTAAAACTACTACATAATAATGAATGTTACATCGTTCACCTACCCTATAATGTTTAAGGCTATCGTGCTAATAAAGGGTCTCTAGGATAATGTTAAATATAAGAAGCAATATATCCTCATACTCTTTTCCAAACTCTACCATCACATCAATTTTTGAATTTTATTGGCATCAGCCGTATCATGTTCTCAATATATTTCATTACAGACTTGGGCGATGTAAATTACAGTTTGTAGTTAAATACGCAAGCAATTATGAAATTATTTATAATTATAATTGGAATATTTGAATTACTATTCCAATCAACTATATATTTGTAATTGTAATTGGATTTTTTTCAAATAAAATTACATGTAATTTGTAATTGATAATTCCAATTAAAATTGTTTGTAAGTTGTAAATGAAAAAAATACTATTAAATGTACTATAACATGTAATTGTAATTGACAGAATTCAAGTACAATTAAATGTAATAGACAAATTTAAGCATTCATTAAGTAATTACAAAAATTAGTCAATCATTACTTTTGAAAGTATTTATTGAGCAAAAAATATTTAATTACAAAAATTATTCGCATGCTCAAAACTTAATTTGAAAACACAACTATATTGAAATAAAAAATATAAAAAATCAAAGACAAATATTTAATTTAATTCTAATTCTAATTAACTCTGAACAACATTACTTTAACTTTATATGTCTTAAATGTGATAGAAGTTCATTTTAAAAATTTTTCATTTTAACTTATTGATTTCAAAATGCAATTGAAGTTTGTTTTGGGGCATGTAATGATAACTGCCTAATTACAATTACTTGTAATTTGTAATTGAACATTTTCAATTATAATTACATGCAATAAGCAATTGAAAATGTCCACTTACTAATTACAAGTATTTGTAATTGAGTTTTTTTTTTAATTACAATTACACCTTTTTATAATTGAATTTACCCCCTGATTTTATTTATGATTAAAGGCCACAACTCTATAGGGTTATATAGGCTTACAAATAAAATTTCAAACATATAGATTCTAGATTTAAATCAAGGTATATAACCCAATATCTATGTTTTTAAATTCATGTTATTTTGAATACAATTATTTATAATGTGTAATTGCAAATATTCAATTACACATTACGTGTAATTATAATGGCAATTAAAATGTAATTAAAATCCCCTATATCTGTTTCATTATAACAAGTTTTTATAAGTTTTTATTACAAAAGATGGAATTATTAATGTAAAAACAAAGCCTTCATTAGTTATAAATAAGCATAAATATTTGAATTTCTTAATTTCGAATGAATTTTCTAACATATTTCTTTATAGATCCTTATAAAAAAAATTAAAAATTTTCTTAAAATCGCTGTAGCATTCTCACAGTTATTTGGTTGATTTTATAGATAATATCATTCTGAAAGGTTTTCAAACTTATTAAATTTTTGTACCATTTCATGTTTGCATTTTTATGAGAGCAACTTATCATATCCGGCCACAAATAACTGGGGACGTGAGAAATTGTGGTCTGTTTTTTAACGTTCTTTTTGTGTGAATTATAAATACATTGAGGAAGATATTACGAAAAGTTTGCTACAAATAGAATTTTAAATTATTTTTTCTTTTAATGCATTTTTGAATATTTAAAAAAAAATTAACAAAATAATTGAAAATATATTTATATATGAAAAAAAATATTTGTTTTTAAATTAAACAGTATGCTTCTTAAAATAAAACCGGATGAAACTTAAAAAAGTTTCTGGTTCTTGGGAAATTACCTGCGTTTAGGATATTTAGTATGTTTTTTGTAAGTTTTCTTTTGCCTGGTTTGTTCTTTATCAGTTTCCTTTTCTTGTTGCTAATTTTGTATAAAAATTCAAATTAAGTCACTCGAAAGATTTCTGATTTCTAGCTTGACTTACGATGTACTCAAACAACGTCATGCTTTAAACACGTAGAAAACAGCGGCTACACTACTACAAATGCCGTTGGCTACAATTGTCGCTGTTTAGTCAGCTACTTAATTATATTGAAGACGACAGCTATAGCATAAATAAACTCTGACACTGTTGTAGAAATACATATTTTACTTTTATAAACGTAAAGTAAATTTTTCAAAAAAATGACAAAACAAATAATTTTATTTGCTCCCGATTGTAAATAAATTATCATTTTTAATTTTGTGATATTCTCTTCTGTTGAATTGTTTATAGTCGCTTATAAAAATAGAAATTGGCCGAAGTTGGCTGTGATGACGTCAAAATAATCGGTTTTATATAAACTTGTGTATTTTAGTTTCAACAGCATGTAGTTGGTAGCCTGCTGTCGTCTATGTGTTTAATGCATTAAAACGAAAATCATAGTTTTGCAACATTTTTATTGTATCGACCAATTTTAATTGCACTTACAAGAAGAATTCTTATTTTAAGTTAAACAAGAATAAAACTTAACATGTTGCCGGACCTGCATGCTATAGCATTCATTTTAATAGCGATGTAAATAGACCGTGTGCTACAGCTTTAAGTAACAAAATCAGAAGACTGTTTTTTGCAACTCTCTCAAATTTTTACTGATTGTGAAAGTGTGTTAATTAAGGCCAATGCCGGACAAGAAATTTATTTTATAAAAATAAATTTGATTACTTAGCAAATAACGATAACTTGATTTATTTAAACAAAATATAAAACAAAATTCATTAATTAAAGCAAAAACAAAAAAAAAATAATAAATAAAAACTATTGAATCATTAAAAATTGCAAATCCCTGACCGATATCTTTGGCCAACATCTTTAAAAACAACAAATGAATATATAGTTAAAACATTAAATAAAAACTCAGCCAAATTTGATATTAACTAACTCGTAAACAGAGCAACAAATTATGGTTGAATTATATGGTTGTAGTCAAATTATATTATTATTTTTTCATCTTTTCTTATTCTAAGAATGAAGGTCTAAAATAGCTAATGTTAGAAGAAGAGAAATATATAAAATGAAAACAAAAATGTTTTTATTTTTGTTTTCTTCCACTGGTGAATCATTTCATGCCGCAAAAGAAGCCAAGATGTAAAAATTTAAAATCGCCAATATTAATTCGACAATAAAACTAATGAATTAGCATCACTGTAATATTTTAAGCTTAAAATTACATTTTTAAGCTAAAATTTGTTATATTATTTTTGACTTTTTATTTTTTTTTCCATGACGATATACGATTGCAAAATAGGGTACTCATTTTTTTATATTCGACGTGGGCGTGGCACCTCCCATACAAAGTAAATATTAATATATAGCACCTTGAAATTTTGCACCAGTAACCTATATATTAACAGACATAGTTTAGAGAAAGATAGACTATTCCAATAGTGGGCGTGGTACCTGCCATACAAAGTGAAAAATTATTATCGTGTTCTTGGCGAACAACTACAGATGGGGCCTTGAAGGTTTGCACGAGTAACCTCTATGATAATGTGCATAGTCTACCAAAATACAGAATTAATTGGGACAGTGGGCGTGGCACCTCCCATACAAAGTGAAAAATTATTATCGTGTTCCTGGCGAACTACAGTAGATAACGCCTTGAAACTTTGCACGAGTAACCCCTGTGCAAATGCGTCAAATCTACCAAAATACAAAACGAATTAGGACAGTGGGCGTGATACCTCCCATGTAAATTAAAAACTTATTATCGTTTACATAGAGAACTCCAGTAGGTATGGTCTTGAAATTAAGTAAAAGTAACCCTCATACCCATGGGAATACTCTAGAAAAACATAGGCTGGATTGGGACAGTGATCGTGGTACCTCCCACACAAAGTGAAAAATTATTATCGTGTATCTGGATAACTACAGTATTTAGAGTCTTGACACTTTGCACAAGTAACACTCAGAGTAATGTGCATAGTCTAGCAAAATACATACTAGATTGGGACAGTGAACGTGGTACCTCACACACAAAGTGAAAAATTATTATCGTGTACCTGGAGAACTACAATAGTTAGAGTCTTGACTCTTTCCACTAGTAACCCTTAGATAGTAGGAGTGATACCTCCCATAAAAAGTAAAAAAAGTCTAGCAAAAAACAGATTGCATGAAAATAGTAGGCGTCGTACCTTGCGTATAAACTAAAACATTTTCGATGGTAGTATAGCGTTCGTTTTTAAGTTAAAGCGCGACACATACTTTTCTTCCAACAAGGCAAAAACATAATAGAAACTGTAATATTCACAATGTAATTTGTAAAGTACAACTGCTTGTAAAAGCGTTATTTTTACACTATTGCAATAAATTTTTGTGGCGAGGTGTATTTTGTAGAGCCTTTCTTCTTGAGACCAAGAAGTGCCTTTCTACTTGAGACCATCATATATATTTTGCCATGTTTTGTATGGTTATTAACTCCAAATAGATTTAGTAACTTTAAAGTTGGAGAAAATAAATACCAATCGAAGCGGTATTTATAATACTGTATAGGAAAATCCTTGCTTGTATTTCAAGTCCTGGTATGAAAAAATCTCTCGTTAGCGAAGTCGGTGTTCAAAATATCACAGGGGATAAAAACGTTTCGCTTCGAGGTAAAAAAAAAAACACAGAAGGCAAAGCTAGTGTTTGAAATACCATAGAGAAAAAGCTCTTCATTCCTTTTTCAAAATCCTGTTTAAAAAATTACTTAATCTTCATTCACATTTAATTTTTATCAGATACAAATTTTCATAAGGTTTCCTGCGATACCCATCTTCCATCTACCCATAACTCATAAATAAGGATAGCCGAATTTTTTTTTGCCAATTTTTTCTAAAAATGTAAAGAATTATATTTTCTATTTTTATTTATTGTTTCAGATCAGCATCTAGTTCAAGCATTCGTTTCGTGTTATTTTTTGTAATCTCTTAATAAGAAACTCTCCGAAACAAAGAACGTTTTTCTTTGTTTATGAAACACAATCCCTGAGAATTCTAAAGATAACAATTTGGATTGATTAACTTTAGAAAAACAAGCTTAATTTTAAATTATTACTTCTTAACAAATGTGTCAATCAAAAGATTTCCAAATATTCTACAAATTTTGCATAATTTAAAAAACAACAAAAACCAAAACTTTTCAAAAATTCGTGACATTGTGCGAAAATGATTTGTCTAAAGTCTAGACTAAATATTACTTTCTTTTAAGTTTTGTTTTCTCTCTTTTCTTTTCAAATTTTCCTTTTTGATTTAATTTTTTTCACTTTTTTGTTTGCTTTGAATTTAAGTTTCATTCCGCTTTTAAATTTTCTTTCTTTCTTTCTATATTCCATTCATGTCTTTAATTTCTTTTTGTTTGGCGATTTTATTCTTTTGTCAAATAAAGTTTAAGTTTGTTTTTTTTTTCTTTTTGTTTTTGTTACATATTTTATTAGGTTTTTGTGTTCTATTCTCAAGTATTTGCTGTGCTGTTGCCTGTCTTTGTTCCTCGTTTTAACTTTTTATCTTAATCATATTTAACATTTGCCAAACACACACTACGTTTACTTTCATCCCTCCACCTGAACAAGAATTCTTTTTCTCTCATACTTTTTTTATTTATCGGTGAAAAGTTTCCCACTTATTACGGTGGGTGGGTTGTTCATTCTTATTAACCTTGTCTTGCAGTCATTGCACCCTGGGGTATATTTTTTCTTTAAGTATCTTGAAATACCGTTATATGTATATGATTGTGTGTGTGTGTGTGTTCTTGAGGAATTGACTGCGTGTAAGAATGTATTTGTAAGTTCCTTGTTTGTTTTCTTGTTCACTGTTTTATTTTTGTTCGATTTCGTTTTATTGCTGCTATTTTGGTACTTCATATTAAAATTAAATTCTTTTGTCTGTTAAAACGAGCAGACCTTTAAAAAGCTACTTTTGTTTTTATTAAATTTTATTAAAAGTATTTTTGTTTAATACTTTTTTTAAAATTATTTCTTCTTCTGAGATGCTTTAATCTCAATTTGAAATTAGCTTATTGCAATATACATACTACATATATACTTATCATACTAGGGATGTTTTCATTTGCATTAAATTTTCTCCTTGGCCCTATAGGAAATAATTATAATGACAAAAATTTAAACTTCCATTTAATTCTACTGACTTTACTTTTAATTACAATTGTTTTACCAATGCAAGGTTGGGCAGAATCGAAATATTTTGGAAATAACTCAGCCATTTGTAAAGGGCTAGGCCAAGTGATCTAAAATTTAATATGAGCATATCAGAGGAGTATCTGAGCTTAAATTTTGACGCTGGGTACCATCCACATACCAGAGGTGGCGCTATGTTGTCTCAAATTTGGGTACCCAGCACCTGCAAATTCTTTTCTTCCATTTTTGTTTGATTTTTAAAAGTTATACATGGCCTAGTTAAAATCTACAAAATGATGCTTTAATCTTTAAACTGGTCCAGTTTTTTTCAAAATATAGAGTAAAATTTTCAGCATTTTTTTTAAATCTGTTGTGAGTTAAAAACTAGACTACTTTCAATTTAAAAATTCCAAAATTATTGCATTTTTGGGTATTTTAGCCTAAAAAGGGCCATTAATCTTGTTTTTTTAATAGAAAATAATTTTTTAAAGATTATATAAAAATTTATATTTTCGTGAAAGCTTACTATAAGTGCGTAAGTTTAAATCAAATTTCGTGTAAAATTGACCATCCTTATAGAAGAATAAAGGTCCTTCAATTTGACCTATTGTACATCGAAAATTTGATTTTAGCCTATATGTTCTAAAATCCCAAAGCTAGGATCGAAATAAAGCTATATATACGCCCAATTAATGCTGCAAGTATTTTTTGAGCCAAATGTCCATATGTGGACTTTATAGGCAAAATACTAAAAATTCCAATTTTGGGATTTTTGGTCTTTATTTTGGGAATTGTGGGATTTCCTTTATCTTAATTTTATAGATTTTTTACTTTTTGATTTTCGTCGACTTATTAATATATCCACAAAAAATTTCAGATACTCCTCTGCTATGCTCATTATTTAAAATACTCGTAATGGAAAAAATTCATAATCATTTCTTTCTACACTAATGTCTATAAGCAATTATTTTTTTTATTTGGACCAGTACTCAGGGGATGACCCCTACTCATGCAATGCATTGTGCCGGAACTAGAAAATTTGGTTATTGGAAGGAGGATAGAAGGAGTACTATTTTTTACATCTGTCTTAAAATTTCTCATATTGAAGTTGACAGGAAAGACATCCACAGGAGGATATTTCAGATACGAGCTGTTCGGGCGAAAAACGAATTTACTCTATAATGCATAGTGCAAATGTGCACTGGCAAATTGACCACAAATCGATGGGCTGTTAATAAGTAGTCAATATAATGCATTTCCAACATTAATGATATTTATACACAACGGTTCTCAAAAAATCGAAATTTTAAAGCTAACAAAGATAATGTGTTTCTTCATATTTTCTTTATCTGTCATAATTATTTTAGAAGTATGTACATATATCTCAAGCTAAGCCAAAAATATTAACAGGTGGCCTTAATCTTTCTGTAATCAGGTGACATATATATATGTTGACGCTAATCAATATCGACTATCGATCTAAATCATAAGTCGCTTTACGCTTGAATAAAATTTAGAAATTTTTGTGCACAATAATCATAATCAAATGATGAAATGTTAACAAAAAATTTTAATTGCAAGCAAAGTATTGCTTAAAACAATAAAAATAACTATAATTTGTTCACAGCAACCATATATTGTTACGGAGAATATAATATGGGTTCTTGTGATCACACAAAAAAAATATGTATTTTCTCTGCGTTATGTATTTAATATATATTTTTATGTAATCAAATGTTATTAAATATGATTTAAATTAGCTAAGCATCCGATAACGATACTGATATATTAGCTATATTTCAGGTTTGTTGATACTTTACAAATTTCTAAATAATATCATGCATAATACGTTACTTTTTGCTACAAAAACGAGTTGCAGTAAACTTTTATTTTCACAAATAATAAGTTGAGGTATCGAAAGTCTTCTTATATACGTATGTTTGCCTTTTGACGCAATACTTTTCTTTATTATATGTATAGATGTATCTGTATCATTACAGCTACATCTATACATATAATACATATAATAAAACTGTAACAGAACCATTTCTGTTGATGAAATATATTTTTAAAAGTTTGTTGCTGATGCAGATGGTAATCGAAATGGAATACAAAACATCAATTTTAGCTTGTCCGTCTGTCTCGATGAATTTTAATAAAATTTTGTGAGGAGAAACCTTATGTATAGGATACTTTGTTTCCGCAAAAAAAATATCTCAATTCCAAGTGAAAATATAGAAAAGTGGTAAAAGTACGCAATTTTACCCATTTGAAGGTACTGTAAACTTGACAGCACCTTTTATTTTTGAAAGCGGGATATTTTAAACTCTATCTACAGAACTCTAGGACAAATTTAGAATTTTATATAAATTTTAGAATTAAAAATATTCAGCCTTTGTTCCTGAGTAATTACCCAGGGGTGGCTACCTCTATATAGTGTTAAAACATAAACGATAACTGAAGTCTTAAAATTTGGTGTCAGAATGCCTACGTTGTGACATGTGCCCGCAACGCTGGTCTGTTTTAATCCTTTAAACTGTTTTTACTGAATGCATAACTGAAGTTTTCTGTTCTATAACAAATTATTTTTTTTTTGCTCCTCGTTATTCAGTACTTTAGGTGTTTTTCTAACTATTTCACAAAAAGATAAGATTTGTTTCATTTTAACTGTTAATGTTTTTTTTTTTTTCTTCTTTTTTTTTCATATTCCCTGTAGACCTATTAGCTAGAATGTGTCGGTTTTGTAGCATTTCTATTTCGTTTAGAATTTGTTTTTGCGTGGCACACACATTTTTTGTTATCCTTGAAATCCTTTAAAGCTTAAACGAAACATGTTTGCAAAGCTGTGTATTCACTTTGGTAGCAATTTAAGCTTTAGATTTAGCCTTGTTTTTTTCTCTTTTGTGCAGTTGTTATAATTTCAGTACGTTTGCCGTTTATTTTGTGCTGTTGTTTTATAATTCGCTGGGTATTATCATATTGATAACATTTTTGGGTAGTTGCTTTTTTTTTTTTTTTTTTTTTGTTAAATACCATAATGCAAATTTATATGCATACTTTTTTCCTATTATTCCTTTGTGAAATGCGAAAAGTTATTTTGGTCCGTCTATTTTAATCTACGATCAAAAATATTAAAATTAGAATTTTTAAGCTAGAAAAAAAAGTATTAAAGAATTAAAAAAAAACCGTACATAAATACATATATTAACATTCATTTTATCCGTTGAATACATTTTTTTTTTAAATTCATTTAATTTATTGCTGAATTATATTGTTCCGTTTTCTAATAAAATGTTCTAAATATTTATAGAAATTAAACAAAAAGTTTATTCAAAACACTGTTGGGCTTTTTTCGATTTTTTTATACGAATTAAATAACGCACAGTCATTTACAGTGGGGTTGAATTTGTCTTACAATTATTTTTTAGTTCTAGAAATCGTCAAATTAATATACTTTGAATTTTTTTTTCCATTCTAAATCCATTCATATAATAACTACTTGTAATATTAAAAAAAACCTTCCCTTCTGTTAAAGTTTGTAACGAAATAAAATCTTTAAAATTTTGGAACTTTTACACAGTTTTTCGATAAGCCTATAAAAAGTGTTCCGAAATACAACTGCCATATGCCACTCAATCCAACTAAAAAATGTATGAGTATCCTTTTAGTTGTTAATTTGTTTTTAATACTGTTTCTTGTATTGGTGCATAGAAATAAAGACTCTCGGTAACATTCAACCGTCAGCATATTACGGTTCAAAAGATATACCCCCCAAGGAGGGGTACCTTGCTGCCAGAAATAAATCAAAAGGATAAGGACAAATTAAGTGACACTTTTTAACTTTAATTTTTCTTATTATGGATATTGTTTTAGGCACTGGTTTTAGCGAAAGTTATACAACTTTTAGTTGTGCTGCTAGCTTCTTTATAACTACTTTATTTTACTTGGCTTCGCTTAGGCTCCCTTCTAGAACATTTCTAAGCGTAAAAGAAACAATTTCTGAAATCGAATAGGTAGGTTTAGATATAAACCTAATTTTAAAGAAATAACAAAAATGTTTTGAATAAAAAATGAATTTTATACAGACCATATCGAAAAAACGGAGAGGAGCTGTTATAGCATATTATATACAAATATTGATCCAGGAGAGTGCACTCATTACAGTGGGATATCTAAAATATTTATAATAACTTGGAAAAAATCTGACACAATTTAAAATTTTGTGTTCAAAATTCCGATGACTGTTAATTCCCTTTTCACACTATAATACAAGTAAAAATACTTTCTGCAATAATTTTGGAATATGTAAATCCGTACTTGTCTAATTCAAAGAAATCCAACATGAAATCCAATATGTCGTTTTAAACTACATTTTCTATGTTTCTAAAGTTATTTGTCACTATGGAAAAATATGGAAAATCAAAACAAAGTTGACTGATTTTCAGTGCTCTGTTAACAGTGAAATGAGCTATGTTAAATTATCTCTGCTAGTTTAATACGTATTTATCTGCACACAAATGGCAAGTCTATTTAGTCTTAGTATCTAGGCTCAAGTTAGTAAATTCTAACTGAGCAGTTGAGTTGAAAAAATATTTTTTTTTTACAAACGGCCAAATCCATACTAATGTTTGCATATATTTCTTTGTTAGCCTATTCTTCGGCTTAAATAATTAAAATCTCTATTTCTAAGCCTTATCCCACATTGGTATGTCTCTAAAAAAATACATCTAGTGGTACATTAACTACTTGTTTGAACGTCAAAATCAATTAAAATACCCTACAGTTGTAGCGACTGTCTCAAACTTGTGATTTAACTGTCTACTTAAGTCACTTATTGTTACCAAGTTCCAGCATGTGTTAGGTTAAACTATTAGCCCTGTAGAGATTAAAAAAGGAAAGTCTATGAGCCGGTTAAAAATATTTACTGTATTTATTTATAAATTATTTTATTTATTTAATTTTAAAACATTTATTTTTTTTTATTTTAAATTATTTAATGGAAGCCAAGTTTGCTATCGAGCCAAGCATGTTTTTTATTTCTGTTATAGAAGATATAAAATTAAAAAAAATATTATTTTGCTGTGTTACTACAAGTGCATTGCTAATTCAGTGTTCTCACAAGTGTTACTTCCGTTTTAAATGTGCACTGCATTACTCACGCACATACACACAGACAGTTTTTTTAACAGTACATCTAGAACTTTGTAAACGGACCTTTAGGTGGTTTATTTAATAATTTAAAAGAAATTTTTTTTTTATATTTTTTTTTGTCTTCTACAGAAGCATTCTAAATATCAAAATAAACGACTATTTTTTAAATTTTTTATTACAATTCACGATTTTGTAATTCTTAATATTTTGTCAATATGTCGAGTACCATTTATGATAGTACCACAACAACATTAAGAAAGAAAAAAGATGAAATTATTGAAAAAATTTAATTTTACCAATTTTATTTTTTAATATAAAATCAAAAACTTCATTCATACTCGTATTAGCTTAACATTGCTCCCCAGAAATTTGCTTTTAGCATGTAGACACATGATACATAAGCTCAAGATGATGCCACTTACTCCAAATAAGTAGAACAAAGAACTCGACACAATTTATATTATAGTTAAAACTATTACTATCGTCAAACTACTTAGACAATGCAACACTAACAAAATAAAGTATCCAAAGAGATATTCAATACAACACGACGACACACTTTTACTTTTTCTTTTACAGGACCAGATTAACAATCCATATTTACAAAGAAGGTAAAAAAATAGCACAAAAAACCAGCTAGGCTCTTCTTCATAATCTCAAGATATAGACAGAAATAACTAACAATTCTAGTACGGCGGAGTATATATACTTACTAGCCATACTTATATAGGACAAAATTGACAAATATTAAAAACAACATACATATATACTAATTCAAATAGAAGGAGAGGAAACCATCTTCACACTACACCTTGATACTCAGGGGACACAGCCAGGGTAATAACTTAATCCATGACATAACTACACCAAAGCAAAAATTACAAAAACTAGACATTCCCGAATGTATAGAAATCTATAAAACCCGAACTTTTAGCACAGAAATTACTAACGAACAGGTTGATACAACTTCGTACACAATTTTTGCGCCACTTAAACTTAAGTAATCTAACAAAGGAAAAACACTCACAGACAGTTACACTTTGCTACTTAAGCAATGCTGTTTTGAATGAAAGGTAACACCTTAATAACCGAACAGTTAGTTTGAATCATATAACTTTAAGCCATTTAGCAAGGTTTTGTAGTTGTATATTTTTGCTTATTTTGGTAATGGTTGCATATTTTTTTGGTGCATGTTTGATCATTTTTAAATGCCTGCTTCAAAAACTTTTTTTTTGTAAAAAAAAAAAATATTTCTGAATCAGTCGAAAATGGCTTTAACAGTTTGGAATCGTCAGCTTTGCTATTTACTACTATAGTTTCATGGGCTTCAACAGACATACAGGGATGTGACGAAAATCGATCGATATTAAAACGATTATTTTGAAAATGTATGACGAATTTCGATTTATTTTGAGAAATATTTTTGAACCGAACACAAATATTTTTTTAAATGCAGACGAGAAGATCAACTACAAACAATAGTAAAGAATTTAGTAAAAGGAAATAGTAAAAAAACAAAATAAAAAGTTTTATAAGCGAATTTTCAAATGTGAATAAAGGCATATCACAACTTTTATCGGTTTTAAATCGTTTCGATTTTAAAATCGATTTTACGTACCTGTTAGCTGTAGCTTTGAAAGCTCAAAAACTTGTATTTGTATATGTTACCAAAAATCTAATTTGAAAATGTTGTATTATCTTCTTTCAAATGGCTGATTTTTCATATTTGTATTTAATTCTTATTGCAGGAATTTTATTGTTAACTAGCTGTGTCACACACTTAAGCTTAGATACTTACTTCTCTGCTATGGTCATGTTAAATTTTGAATACTGTGCGCTGGATATTTCTACTTCCTTTAATTACTCGATTAGTACTTTTTCATTAAGTACTCCATAGTTTACATAATAGCAACGGAATTTATCGCTTAAGTCTTCATATATTCTATTCAATTTATTTCTAAAGATACTACCCAGAAAGTTTCGATTAACTGCTTTTTGTATTAATAAAAAATTATGAAATACTCGGTAACCACTACTCAATGCATTGCCATTGTACTCTCGAGTGCAATTAAAAAAGTGGCTGATGTACTGATGTACGCCCATTGACAAGGTCAAACAAATAGCTGGTGACGATTTTCTTCACTGAAAGATGTGACAACAGCATTTCATTTACTGGCGGAAAAATTCCAATTAACTTAATACTCCGTTTGTTTTTATCCTTGATCTAGATGTTAGCTACATTGGTTAATAAATGTTAATTTTATTTACAACTAGCTGTGCCCACACACGTTGTGTGCGTCCTGACAATATTTTGTTCGATTTTGCTTTGAAAGTAATCCACACCAAATTTTAAGACTCTTACGTTTTATTTTATATAAAGGTACCCATCCCTAGATATAATTCTAAAATTTATATAAAACTCTAAAAATTCTTGTAGAGCCCTGTAAAAGGTGTTTAAAATATTTTAATAACAATATAATTCCACAAAGTAAAAATACAAATTACATACAAATTTTATTCAATTGGCTATTTGGCAGTAAATAATTCATATTTTTTGATTATTTTAAAACAGCGCCATCTATTGCGCAACTGTGTTTAAAATATCCCGCTTTCAATTCATTTTGTGATTATTTTAAAACAGCGCCATCTGTTGCGCAAGCGAGTTTAAAATATCCTACTTTCAAAAATAAAAGATGCGTTACGGTATGCAGTGCCTATAAATCGGTAAAAAAAAATCGGCGTGTTTTCACTGCTTTTTTTCGCCACACAATAAGATATTTTTTTCGGAAAAAATTATCGTATATTTGAATTGGCATACTAAGGTATCTTCTCGCAAAATTTTGTTAAAATCCATCCAGTAGATTTTACGTGACGCAAACAAAAAAAAAGAAAGAGAGATAGACAGAGAGACAGACAGACAGACAGACAGACAGACAGACAGACAGACAACGTAAATAGAATTTGATATAAGGGTTGACGAATTTGGCCACCAAACGTTGATTAGTTGACTATAAATGGCGACTACATACACATAAAGTGCTGCAAGTGAGCACCTCAATAGTAATATTTGTTTGAAATTGTTACTTGTCATACCTTTGTTGTCTAAAAGTTAAAAACCAAACTAGAAAATTAATAAAAATTGAAGAAAAAACAATAATTATATCTCTATATATAGAGATCATGCTTATTTAAAATTTTAAGCTAGGAAGTTGTATTAATTTAACACTAAACATCTCTAAACAGTTTCCAGTTCTCATTATTTCATTAACTTTATTATTAAATCGAATTTTAATTAATTTTTTAATTTTTAGTTATTTGGCTTTCGTTGTTCTTTTCTGCTTTATGTATCCACTTTTGTTTTTTTTTTTTTGTCTATAAAACAGCTATACTTACCCTCAACAATTTATTGTTTAATTGTATTAAGTCTTATTGAAATTTATATCTAAATCGGAAATTTCTTTTTGATACCTTATAGTGGGCGTCGCTGCTTATATTATTGAAGAATGGCATATTATCCACCGTTTATTGTAAGTATTTTTGAATTTTGTTAAACAGTTTGTTAAAAAGCATTCTGCTGGTAAATATAATTTGCACATAAATAAATATTATCAGCGATCTAACAACGAAACCTAAATCAGCAAATCAAGCGTAGTCTTTCTGACAAAAATTCTAACGCAAAATGTATGACGCAAATTCAAATAGCGCAGCGCCTATGTTTTGCAATGGGAAAATTTGACTTGAATAGAGCCTTTACTAGTGAAGTTGGCTGCAAAGCAACAAAAAAAAACATTATTGTTTAAAGGTAATGAATGACGTTTTAATTATTTTTAGGTATTTTTATTTATTTGGTTTATTAAAAAAGCTAAGGTAACATTACTGTTCATGGTAGAACGTTGATGCTGTTATTTAAGTAAGTCATTACAACTTTAATGCTAGACGCCAGACAATGCATGATTGACGCGCTGATTTCGTTTTGGCTTAAATAGCTAAATTTGTGAACAATTTGTGTCAATTATTTTGACCAGTAGGTCATTAAGAAATTATGAGTATTAAAGTAAAGGAGTAAGTTAATAGGACTTTACATAGACAACAAACGGAAAGAAAGTATATAGTGTCACAAATTATAGTTAGTATTCATATATTGATAGAGGGGTTAATCGTGCAAAATTCCAACGCTCTACGTGACAATAATTTAAGATACCATGTCCTTTGTTCCTAGGCATTCAAAATATATCTATTCTACTCTACACATAGAATATCTGGTAACAAATTGCAAAAATTCTAGGAAGATCGGTCCACTTGAGTAGTCAGCTATAACGAAGAGAGTAGATGAACTGATCTTTTTAACCGGTTATCAAGTTCTTAGTGTTTTTATTTGTCTCACTTATATCACTAACATTTTTTTAAATTTATATGGCTGCAAAAAATTCCTATTCTGCTGCCCAAAAAAAAAAAAACTTCAATTCAGTGGTTGGTCATTGTATTTGCTTTTGTTTTTGTTTTTTTTTATTGTAGGTCCGTTGTTTCTATATTTGATTGCTTCTTTCCTTTAAAGCTGTTTATTTATTTAATTTTTTTTAGCTTTTGTTTTTTTTTTTGTACAGAAAACATTTAAACTTAGACAGACCATAGTGCATAAATTATGTATAAATGTGTTTCTCTGCTTTTGTAATTGCAAATGTTTATTGAAATGTAATGTGGAATAGATAAGTAAGTGATAGTGTATCGCTATATTGATAGAGGGGTTTGTGTGAACTTACATAAACTATTGTCTTCCTATCCATTGTATGTAACAAATTACCATGCCTCTATGTAGCTGTATTATTTCTATATCTGTAAGCATATCTTATTGTGTTGTTGCAGCCAATAATGCTGATTTTGTTGACAGTTTTCTTCTTTACAAATTTACATTAATATTTTATGATGTGTGGAGTTTTTGATGTTTTATTTTTGTCTTTTTTTCTATAGTTTTAATTTCAAACAGGCAAATACAATATTTATACCCTTCACCGATGTCCGTCTATCCGCCTGTCCGTATTGATGTTGAAATGTCATTTGCCAAGGCGCCAGACGAGGTACAGAAGATTTAAGCCAACCAATCTGCCAGGTATAGTTTATAGTTATGAAGATTTTAGGATTGCAACTCCGCAACATCAGACGATTCAATTCGAGACTGCGGGCGAGAAACCACGCCCACCTATATTTTTCACGTTGTTTTTAATTTTTTTTCTTTCGGTTGTAATGATTCTCTTTTGCTTTTTATGTTAAATAAATATTGGACCGCGACAAGTAGATCGCAAGGAGTGCATACAGATCTCGAGGGATCAATAACCCTCTACAAGGGGCGATTTTTTGTTTGTTTGTAGGCTGGTAAGGTTTTTCTGCTTTGATTTTTATTAAAGGCCATTATAGAAAGCAATATAGAGGTAACCAATAGCCCCACATGGTGCCCGCTGGTAACCAGAAGCAGTCAAAAGTCACAAGATAAAATTTTTTTAAGGATTTTTTTGCTTTTTTCTGACCATTCTCACGCACTATAGATTGCAGGATGTTTCTAATTTTTACAAAAAAAATTTACAAAAATTTTTACAAAATGTTTTAATCAAAAATTTTCAAAAAAAAAATTCCAGAAAACTATGAATTTTTTAATTTTATTTGAACTATTTTAATAAAGAGAAAAATTTTTCAAAAAATATTTAAAAAAATTTTTACGAAAAAAATTCTACTAAAAATTAAAAAAAAATCTATGCAAATACTTTACAAATACTTATTTTTTAAACATGTAAAAAAAAAATTAAAAAAAAAAATTCCAAAAAATTGCTATAAAATTTTCAATTAACTTACAAAAATTTTTCAATAAAATGTTTACAAAGATTTTCTATAAAATATTTATAAAAGATTTTCAATAAAATTTTTACAAAAAAATTTCCAATAAAATTTTTAGAAAAAAATTTTCAATAACGTTTTACAAAAAATGTTCTATTAAATTTTACAAAAAAAGGATATATACAATTTTTACAAAAAAAATTCTATAAAATTTTTCCATAAAATTTATAAAATTTTTACAAAAAAAACAATTTATAAAATTTTTACATAGTGTATGAAATTTTGCTAATTAGTTAAAAAAGCGCAGTTCTTCTTTTTAATGTCTTTGTCTCTTGAATTTAATCAAGTTTGTACTTACATCTGTAAAAATAAATTCGGCACGGCCGAATAAACCATTCTTACGTATTTTTATGAAGGCTGCCTTTTCTATTTAATTTTTTTGGTATTATAGATGTCAAATTGATATCTATAAGACAAAATTTAATTAGAAATATTGTGGTGCTTTTTTTAATCACCGGCATTGGCGAAAATCGTATGCCTGATAGTTATATAGATAGATAGAATGCCGGTGATTAAAAAAAGCACCACAATATTTCTAATTAAATTTTATCTTATAGATATCAATTTGACATTTATAAGACCAAAAAAATTAAATTCACATAAAAAATATAAGCCATACATATTGCTATAAATTCTTGTACTATAAAAGTTATACTCTTATATATTGAATGTAGTACGGACAATACGTGTGTGTATCTGAGTCGCACTTGACTGATTTATTTAAGTTTTAGTTGTTTTTTCATTTCTTTTAAGCATTATTTTTTTTCTTTGGTTTTTTTTTTTTTTTTTTTTTTGTTAACGAAGGACCTGTCTATCTCAGTAAAGATTATAGATCGGCTTTTGTATTTTTAAACCAAAGTACAGCGACTTATTACTTTTACTATACAATAACAATCATTTTTCTAAGTGCCGCTATCTATCGGGCTCCACTAACTATAAATAACAAATTCTCATTAAATAATCATTATTGTATTAGCTAAAATTATAATTAAGTTATTCGTTGACATTTCAAGGTAAAAAAAAACCGAAATCTATATGTACAGTGCCAGTCAAAATATTAGCACCAATGAGTATTATATACATATAACATGCAAAATTTACGCTTAATTACGAATTTTATTATGAGTGCAGTTATGAGTGTACAAATCCGTTACATACTTTACGTCCTCTCTCTAAGTATGATTCGTAGTAAACTTTTATATGCATGTAACTGTCATTATATTTAGTGATCCCACCATGGTCCCACTCTGAAATGTTTATGGTGTACTCACCATGCCACATTTAAATACATATGTATATAGTTTTTTTCATGATTGATATCAAATTAAAGCGTATGAAATCCCCTTTCAAATAAGCTATTATTCAACTTCCTAGGGCTTCTAGAACTGGAATTGGAATATATTTAATCCTCGAGCGCATATGCAAAAAAGCGATATTTTCCGACTTTTATAACAGTATAGCTAAAAACTATACGAGATACAATTTTTTTAAAATTATATTTGAATTCAGAGAGTTAAAGAATATAAATAACAAAAGTTTCAATAAAATCTGAAGTAGTCGTTTTGAGTGCCTTGTTGATTTGACGTGGCCCATATGTTGTTTTTAAAAAATATTTAAAAAAAATTTCAGTAATTTAAAAAAAAAATCAACCTTAATTTACGACTATAAGTTTAAATTTATAAATAAATAAATTTAAATTTATATATAAATAAATTTAAATTTATAATAAATATAAATTTAAATTTATAAATAAATAAATTTAAATTTATAGATAAAGATAATAAATAAAAAACATCAATATAAGCACAAATATTGTTATAAAAGTAATTTTACAAATAACTGAGAGCGCAGCGCCCACGTAATTAGCGCTAATCATGCATTATCACGCATGATCACGTATACATAAATGTTATTTATTTTTCAATTACACTGGCGTGCATGATTTTAAGAATAAACTCATACATTAATAGAATTTTAGCGTGTAGTACAATTGCATCGTTTTTCTGACTAACACTACGGAAAAACACATGATCAAGGTAAACATAATGTAAGAATAACATACGGTTTAATTATGTATATGGTTGTGGTCAAATAATATTTTTGTTATACCTAAAACTATTATTATAATATGATACAAATTTATTATATTATGACCATAATAAACGTAACTGCAATAAGCATAATATGTTTCCATACTTATAAACATAATATATCGATATAATAATAATGTATGCATGTGTTTGTTTGTTTGTTAGAAAGCTATAGCTGGCTACACCAGTGCACCGATCTTTCTGAAGTTTTCACAGTTTGTTATTAGATATACGGTTAGTAAAATAGAGCACTTAGTTTTTGATATTTGACGTGGGCATGGTACCTCCCATACAAAAACAATATTTATCATCGTGTTGCTAGGTAACAGTAACAGGTAGCGCCATGGCATGGTACTTCCCATACAAAGTCAAAAATTATTATCATATGCCTGGCGAACTACAATAGGTAGAGCACGAGTAACCCCTGTGCTAACGAGTGTATTCTCCTAAAATACAGAATGAATTGGGACAGTGGGCGTGGTACCGCCTATACAAAGTGAAAAATTATTATCGTATACATAAAGAACTTGAATATGTATGGTCTTGAAAGTTGCTACAAATAATCCCTATACCCATGCGTATACTCTAGAAAAACATAGGCTGAATTGGAACAGTGAGCGTGGCACCAATAAAAGTAAAAAATTATCCTCTATCTAGAGAAGTGCAATAGGTAGCGCCTTGGAATTTTTCATCAGTAACTTCCATATTAAGGTGATTGTGTAGAGAAACACAGACTGGATTGGAATGGTAGGTGTGGTACATCCTATACAAAGTTAAAAATTATCATGTACCTAATAAACTGCGATAGATAGAGCCTTAAAACGTTACCCGAGTAACCCTTATTCTAATGTTCATAGTCTAGCAAAATACAAACTGGATTGGGGCGGTGGATGTGGTACCTGCTATAAAAAGTGAAAAGGTATTATCGTGTTCCTAGCCAACTACTATACATAGAGTCTTTAAACTTTTCACTAGTAACCCCCATACAATGTCTAGCAAAATACAAACTGCATTGGGCCAGTGATCGTAGCACCTTGCATACAAACTAACCAATTATTATCGAGCCTTTACGCATAGCCAAGATTAGATGGTAACAATGGGCATCACACCTCGCATACAAAAACCTTTGTCGTGAAACTAGAGAACTGCAATAGTGATCCGCTCTAAATTTGACAAAACCTGCTTTTTCAATTTAAATATTTGCCAAATACTTTTAAGTGGTAATAGCTAGTATATTATAAATATTTCAGACTGACTTGAAAATAACATTTAATATCAAAATGAGATTAAACAATATGTCAAACGTTTTTGTCGTAAACGAATGCTTCAAATACTAAACTCAAAACTATGTCTATCTTTAAAAAGGGTTTGACAATTACGCCTAATATCCTAAGAAAACACCATTTTATTTCAAACGCTCGACTTTATAATTGTTGATTATTAATATATTCTACTAGTGTATTTTACACGGCGTTGCCTGGGTCATTTCGCAAGCAGAAAGGCTCAAATGGTGCCCTTCTGGTTGCGAAATGATTAACCTTTTTCGGTTTTGTCCACCCTGTATGTTCACTCTCAACAGAGGAGAAACAATTATAATTTCGCTAAAAAGCATTTGCATACATACTTTTCAACAACAGCATCACATATCGGGTTCAACCAATCGAGGAGGTGATTAAAGAAACGCAAAGATAAAAGTAACACATGCATATAATATAATGCAGGTGTATGGCACGTGAAAAATCGAATGGTCAGCGCACAAATAAAATGCAGTCGAAGCAACGACTGAACAGATTCAGCTTAAAATTCCAATTCGAAAGACCGAATGTCATTATACACATAAGACATTACGATACATGGTTTGGTTACTTTTCAAGTGAAAACAAGAAATCATAATATGGAAAATTGAGGGCATTTTGTTGATATTTGTATGGGAATATATTTCGTGCAAACTTCACACAAACCATCTACAGACAATCCCCAACATACCCTTAAATTGTGGTTAAAATCGGTCGACCCGTTTCCGCAGTTTTATATATATAATATAGATATAGATAAATTAATTTTTAAACTTATAGTTTCACAAAAACATCTTTCTTATAAACAAGAATTGCTTATAAGAATATGTTGCATAAAAAAATGTTTGTGTAATCTACTTTCTTAGCTTAAAAAATGATTTATAAGTTCAGATCCGATTATGGTGTACGGGAAGTATTAAAATGTATGTTTTATAAATAATCCAAGTGTGGTGAAAATAGTTTTAAAAAGATTTTTTTATGTTTTTATTTATTTACGATAATCAAAATGTATAAAAATCCGAAACTTTAAGATAAAACAATTCCAAAAATAAAAAATAAAAATCCCAAAAATAGAATTTTTAATTTTTATTTATTATTTTCCTATTTACTAGAGTATACATTTAATCGGGTTTTGATTTTATTCCAGCAAAAAATTAATCGATTTTGTAATTTAAATTTTCGTCGGTTATTCGATTAAGGTTTTTAAATTACTCGAATAACTCGAATTAATCGCGAATATTTTAAAAATTTAAATTTAATAAGAAAAGAAAATCATACGAAATTGATAAATAATTTTGAGCATAAATAATATGAACTAATTTCATAGCTTATAAAAATATGAATTAATTGTCCCAGTACTCTAGTAGGTAGTATACTAATCTATTAGTCTGGGGATTATGGAGTCAATTCCCAAAAAGCATTTCACCACAACGAGTAAAGGTCCTTGTTAGTAAGCTCGATAATTGAGTTAGAATTTAAGTTGTAATTTTATTGACATTTAAACAAAAAAATATAAATTATTTCCTAAATAGTATGATTTTGTCGTTATGCGGAAAAGGTAAACTACACATTTTGAATATAAAATTTTTCTGGAAGTGCAAATATTAATTGTTTAATTTTGCCCTTCAAACACACTTATGTAAATATGCTAGATAGATTTGAATTATGTGGCATGTATGTAAATGGTACTGTTTATATTTTTTATTACGATGCACTGAATGCAAAATGTTTGGAAAAAAGTCATACATATTCGGTTTATGAAAAATATTCATGGGTTATATATAGAGAAGATATAATAACCCATATCTTCTCTATATGTTTACTCAATACTTCTAGTTCGAAATTATTCTTAAACGAACAAATAAGAAGTAAAAAATCAGTATAAAATGAAGATCTTAATAGAAATTAATTTCAGTCGATTTATCGATAAACCGATATAATTTGTTCGAGTTATTTTTTAATAGAAATTTGCAGTTTTTCTTACTCGAACAATAACTTGACTTAAAATTCTACGATTAATCGATTGACGATTGATCGAGTGGATACTCTACTAATTACCTATAATATTTTATAATAAAAATACAATTTATTTGTTGGGGGAAAAGCTAGTTCCGATAGTGGGAATATAGAGGCAGAGCACATCCATAATGGGTTCCTTTTTGACCCCCTTCCGTCCTCTATGATTACAGGCAACCGAAATATAATTTACGGCATTTTACTTACATTGTGTCATGTGCTACAACCAGCCCTTAATCTTGACTTTAGTGATTTGAGACTGTCGACTGGTAATTATCGGCCTTCTTTCTCATCACGCAGTCTCTAGTAATTGCTACCATGGCAGTGCTGGACATTCACACACAATGTGCGCTGCCGTCTCAGCGTCTTTCCTTTCCCCGTCTCCTCTTCTGCCTCTGCCTATCATTTTTAGGCATGAGCTGTAGAGACTCCGACTCGACGTTGAAGGAAAGTTTTGAGGTGCCTGCTTCCGAAAAGGATTTGCCTAAGCCCACAGGGCCAGGTGCGTCCAATTCATTCACATTTACCTCCATAGCCGCAGGAGTATCTTTATAGACAGTACACCCCTTGCGAGGTTTCTTTGTCATTCTCTTTCGATATCCTTCCCTGGCCAGCGGCAACCGGAGTTCCTAAAGGGATTCACCTCTAAAGAGGCTTCCTTGTCCATCTCTATCGAAATATCCCGGTTCAAAGCCATAGGAGAACCTTTAGAGATTAACCTCTTCACCCTTTCCGAGGCGTTCCTATCCATTGCTGCTGAATTCTTCCCTGGCCCATTATTGGAGAAAATGTTGCCCACCTACACAGAGCTCCTTATGAATGGGTAAGTCTACATTGAAACTGGAGGTAGACTGGTATCCAGAGTTCGCATACTAACGGCCAAGCACCCTCTTGACCATGCATCACTGGCGTATGCTGTTCCACCGTAGATTAGGGTGGGCTTCTTCCAGATTAAGGTTCAAGGAACCCTGGCGTCTGGTGCCCCCATTTTCTCCGATAGCACTGCGTCAAAGCTTTGAGAATGAACCGCAATGACAATTAGTGCCCCCGAGGGGTATTTTACTGGTTACTTATTATTTTACCCATAAAGTTCAGATATGGACTAAAGATAATAAGCCAAAATTGGTGGTATACCTGGCTCTTTATATCAGTCGTCTTTTCGATGTAAAATTGGTAAAATTTAAAGATGCCAGCTCCAACAAGGATGATTACTTTTACACGAGTTTTCGTTTAAACGGATATTCCTTAAATTGGTTTTACAGGACGTGTATTTGTCATATGACTTGTCAGTTTGATAACCCATATTTATGTGATTTCATGTATTTGTGAAAATAGCCATTTTACATACGGTTTATAATTTTTGCTGTCAAACGTACACGTGTAATTACATCTGACATAACCTCTGTCTTAAAATAAGTGTTTGTTTTGTTTTGTTTTCATTTTTTTTTTTTTTTTTGCCGCCAAAAAGTTTTGTATTAGCAACCACAGCTGATGCACACATTTTAGTGCTTTTGGTACCACAAAAAGCTTAATATAACAAAATATCAAGTTGGCTTTACAGGATGTCAGATGATTTGTCACATCAAGATAGAACACGTTCTAAATAAAAAATGTCATATGTATGTAGTGTACACATGGAAAACGCACATGTTATGTTTGAAAGGGTTCACACGACGTGTATAGAATTTATACATGGAAAAGTGACAAGTCATATGACAAAAACACGTCGTGTAAAAGCACTTTTAAGAACAGTTGTTTCTATTACAAAAAATATTGATGACGCTTTTTTTCGGTTGAAATACAAAAAAATGTACTAATTTTGGAATTTTTACATTGTAAATCGTTTAGTTTTGAACTTAAAAAATATAGCAAATTAGAATTTTTCCATATTATTTTGAATTTTGTTTGCTAACTACTAGAAAATATTAAACATTTTTTTTTAGAAAATTGTACTCTCTACTTAGAAAAACTGGACGGGTATAGAAAAATTAAAAATGTTAATTTTTAAATGCCTTTTACTCGCTCATTTTAAGACATAATTTATAGCTAAAAGAGACCACATAATGTCGCTTGTGGTTGTTGCCCGGCGTCAAAACTTAAGCTCTGCCTAGATACTCCTCAGCCTTGACATGGGCAAATTTTGTATCCAACGAACTAGCCCTAAACAAAGGGCTAGCTAGCTTTATCAAAAAGCCGAAGTGTATATATTTACTTAAGTTTTAAATCTGCACACTTGTTACTAATTAGTGTTTTGTATCTCTAATCTCATTTTGCTTAATATGTTTTTTATCATCACTGTAAAAAATAAAAACTGATTTTTTTCTTTATACTCTATCTTGCTTCATTTTTCAGATATCAAATGACGTTTGTTCGGGAAATTTCATTGTTTTATATTTTTCGATTTTATGTTTGCTTATAAATGTACTTGTGCACTGTACGAGTTTTAATTTTTGTATTTAATATTATTAATTTTTAGATATTTATCAGAATATTATTTATATTGTCTTTTTATTCGCTTACTCTTATACATATTTATACACTAGAATTCGTATACGAGTGTGTAGTAGTATAATATAATAATGCAGTAAAAGCCTGACATAATAAACGATAAAATGTCAGGGCTATTCGTTATTGTAAAAAATTCGAAAGTTTTTTCACTTTTTATTTTATTTTAATTAAATTATATACATATGTAGAAAATAAGCACGACTGGAGGTTTTCAAAGAATTATCTTTTATAAAAATTCAAGGTTAGGTTTTGTTTATGTATTTCGCACATCCTAGTCGATGATTGTATTTATCTTATTTATATTTTTGCAATTTTATCTCTTACTAACTTTTGATGTTTTTTTTCTCTATTTTTAGGTAAGAAACTTGGATGATTACTATCAACAAATTCCACAGGTGTTTATCAATGATTTTGCAACTACAAGCACATACATATGTGCATAAATTATATAATAAATTTTTATCTTATCTTAAAAAAAATAATAGTTACTAAAAAAATTTTAGTTAAAGTGATGTTTAATTTAAGTTTTATTTATGATTGCTAAATTCCAAAAACCTTTTTAAACTAAATGTTTTTTATGTCTTTTTTATTGTTTTGTCATACTTTTTTAATTTATTTTTAATACCTTTTCATGGAATCAGACAATTTGGACTTTTAATATTATATGTGGATGGTTGACAATGTTATTTCTTAGTTTTAAAGTAATTACAAAAAATAAGACAACTTAATAATTTTTAACATAAAGTATTTCAACATAATTTTGTGACAAAGTCATGAAATTCTCAATTTTAGGTGATTGCCTTTTTGAAAGGCTAAACAAATGCAACACCTTGATAATGTTAGTGCGCTAAGACTGTAATGTGCAAATACATATTTAAAAATTAAAACCTTTCTACACCTATGGTTATATCTTTCATAACAACTTTTTAAAGCTTTGTTTACTAGACAATTATTTGACAAAATAGTCGTAACCAATAAACAATTTTTGTACTTAGCAAATATTCAATTAGATATACAAGTTCCTACTAAAACCCCATTTGATACTATGTATTCGTCTCATGTAAGATTGTACAAACATTTCCAATAAACAATGGCTTGACTTATTTCATCAAATATTTTGCTATTTTACTGCTATCAAGTATTATCGCTTGTGCTGATTCCAGTACATTTTCAATTTTAGTATAATATTTCCATGTAAGTAGGTATGCGCACTAGGTCGTCATTCTTAAGATACATATTCTTTTATAACCGACTTCTTATCTCGTCGATTCATAAAATAAAAGAGAGGCTGTTGATGATCTTTGAGCCTCAATCACTGTGTAATTTGCTGGTTAGTGGATTACAAAAGCTGCAAGCAAAGTGTTGCTGATAATTCGATCTATCTATACATATAAAATATATAATAAAACATCACGTAAAAATTACTAGATGGATTTTAATAAAATATTGTGTGAGGGTACCTTAGTATACTTATTCAATTTTAGGATAAAATATCTCATTTCCAAGGGAAAATCGAAAAAACGTAGTGAAAGTACGCAATTTTACCGATTCAATGGCACTGAAAACTTGTCAGAAACTTTTATTTTTGATAGTTGTATATTTTGAACACTATTTAAAGAACTGTAAAATAATTTTAGAATTTTTATATTATATAAATTTTAGAATTTTATCCAGGTATGGATACCTCTATATAAAGAAAATATTAAATCATAACTGAAGCACTATAAAAGTAAGAGTCTTAAAATTAGGGCTGGAATACTTTCAAGGCAAAATTTAGCAATATATTGTAAGTATGCTGACGAAGTGGTGGGCACAGCTAGTATAAAATAAAAATTATATTTGTTTATCCAAAAAATTTTTTTGAAATTTTTTCAAAGTTTATAACTCTCTTAACACTCCTCCGCCCGCGACCATTTCAATCAACCAAGTTTGTGAAAATGAAAACATTTTCAAAATTTTACAAAATACATACAAGTGATGTTGCAACATTTAAAATGAAATTCAAAAATTTCAACTTATACGCTTGGAAAATCGACACTATAAAAATATTTAACAGGAAAAAATATGACTCGAAATTCCTTAAAGTAAATAAAACAGACAGACGCACGCACGCACGCACGCAAAACAGCGAAGCATCTGCATATTTATATTTAACGAAATTGTGCGTGTTTTATTTAATTTTTTATTACATTTTATTGTGCACATATTTTTGTTTTTATCAACAAAACGTTTTCAAATGAAACTAGCTCATTGTTTATATTTGCAACAACAACAACAAAGAGTGAGTATAGCAATAAATACAAAAGAAATATTTTACTCAAATAAAAAATAACTCATTATGAGAAGAACATCAACATGTTGTAAAAAAAATGCCGGCCCAGATATTTGAGTTGAGAAAGACTAGTACTACTGCAGCTACATACATTTGTATATATGTATGTATGTATGTATGTATGTATGTATGTATGTATGTATGCATGTATGTATGTATGTATGTATGTATGTATGTATGTATGTATGTATGTATGTATGTATGTATGTATGTATGTATGTATGTATGTATGTATGTATATATGTATGTATGTATGTATGTATGTATGTATGTATGTATGTATGTATGTATGTATGTATGTATGTATGTATGTATGTATGTATGTAAAAAATAAAAAACATTTAACTTATCGTCACCTTAAATGTTAAACGCTTGAACTCGCATTTAAAATTTAGTTAATCGAAAGACTGCAAGTAGATGAAAGTTATTTGTAAGTATTTTATATATTAAATTTTAACGGATCCACCCCAATAGCAAAATTCTCTAATGTCATATCGGTTTCAAAATCAATTCTGGGTTGTACCTACATATGTATATAATAAATTAGTATTCCTCTTTAATAATAATGGCATTCGTTTTTTATTCTCTGTATCTTATTACACGCAGGGAAAAAACATTGTAATGGTATGTTCACGGAAACCATCACATGTTCTCTGTAACAATATATGGTTGTAATTAAAAACTAATTGTTTTTTGAATTACTATTGTTACGACAAATAGGTTTTTGTTACTATTTAATAAAAAATGCAACATGGTTCTCTTTAACTATGCAATTTTCAATCCACAACCAAATATATTATTAGGAAAAAATTGTGATTGCTAGTATATAACCATAGTAGAACTATTATTATTAATCTAGGGGGATATCTTGAAATTTCTATGACTTGAAGTTTTGTGTATAGTTTTTTAAAATTATGAAAATCAATTTTTACAGGTGTCTTTTTTAAAAAAATAATAATTTATGACTGAGTCGCTTTTTATATCGAATGCTTAAAAAATAGACTAATAAATAATTGTGTGTTTTATTAGGAGGTATGTTTTTCTCGAAAGTGAAAGCTTGTTACAGGGGAACGCAACTGCAAACACAGGACATATGAGCCATTTTCTTTGAAAGTGGTGTAAGAGTATTTTATTTAATCATTACACAAGTATACATGGTTTCGGATCTATGTAACCGTAAGCTGTTTCTAAAGTTATTTGGAACGCTGAATCCGTAGCTGCACTTCGTTTTTTTTATTGGTTCTGGTTTTCGAGATAATGAGCATTTCATGTTTTTGCTACAAACCTTGTTTTTTGGAATATTTTGTTGAATAGTGTGAAGTGATGCTGGAATATCTTCAATATTCTTAAGGTTTCGTAATCTCCAGAAGTTTTTCTTTCTTTAAGTATAACAACCATTTTCTATCTATATGGATACTGTTGGAATACAGCATCAAACACAAAATTTCTCATTTCTCAGTTTTGACCGCATAGTCTCCACAACAATAACTTGATTTAACTTTTAGTTTGTAAAGCGTAAACTAGACACTTTAGTAGTTAAAATAAGCTATTAAAGTTCTTAAACCTTGACCACTTCCAGAAATATAAAAAAAAAAGTATTCGAAATTTTTTATAAAAATTTTATATATTTTTATATGAAATAATTACACAAGTATACATGGTTTTTAGAAATTAAGAGCAGTCGAACTATACTTTTTGCCCTCGTCCCAAAATCCTAGGTATAGTTTTTCGATTTTCGCCAAATCTTGGTGTAGTCGCTCTCCTTGCTCGTCGCTTGTATCACCCAAGTTTTCAGGAAAAAAATCGAGATGAGAATGCAGAAAATGTATTTTAAGAGACATTCGAGCTGTCGATTTTTGCTTGAAATCCGGGGATTTACGGTTGCCGAGAAAGTTATGAACAACGTCTTGAAATGATACCCATGCTGCTGCTTCATTGGGCGTTAAACATTTTGTAATGTTTCTGTCGGCCATTAATTTTCGAATACACACTGTGTAATTTTTTAAGTCATGGCAAAATAACCATATACGGACACCACTACGTCATAAAAGACCAAAAAAAAAGACCCCTGTCTCCCAGTTTTGCCCGAAGTCCTCCAGGTATTTTTTTATGGGCCCTCAAAGATGTTGGGCCTCGATGTCATTTTTGCAAAAAAATTATCATTTACTCAAGCTCATATTTTGCAAACCGTTTTAAATTTTGATATACTCTCTGAGGCAAAGTTGTAGCTCTTGTCATAAAGAACAAAAATATGTTCTAGAAGGTTGTTTATTGAGATCTTAGGTTCATTTTTGTAGTTGATTGTTTCCTTGAATTTTGAACGGTTTGCTACCTATGGACCTGAACAAGGGAAAAAAGGTAAAAAAATTGAATTTTTTTAAGTTTTTTGCGATTTTGACCTTGAAGATGAAGTTTTTTTGATTTTATATGTTCACAATTTTTGTTCTCTATGACAAGAGCTACAACTTTATTTATACTCTCACTATTAATATATTTTAACTTTTTCCATTATGATCAAGTTTTTGAAAATAGTCATGATGCATTGGAGGGATATATGGTAACAAATCAATCATATCTGTTAACTTGTAAGCGTGTTAGTACTATATTTCCAAAATTTTTTGGTCTTCCTAGTGAGGGCAATAAATTTAGTGATTTAAAATCCTCATTCTCACTAAATTAAGTTTTATACAACAGTGTATATGGTTTGCAACATACATATCTTCAACCAGTTTACTCCTTTACCATTGATATTTTTTCGTCTTCTTAGAATTGCATCTTCTAAGGGTGGTTTTGTAGAAACAAAATCCGCTTGTTTCATTTCATGCAAAATAAACTTTTTATATTTTTGACATTTTTTATGATAATATATAATAGACTTTGTGGACATACAATAAATCTTTTTTGTTATAATACTCCCGATAGTTTCAAAATTGGCATCATTTGGTAGATAAGGATGCCCAGAATATATATTTCGTACAGGGACTTTATATTGTATAATAAACGGGGAAAACCGAAATTCCATGAAACTATAAAAATGTTTATGTCATTTACAATGTTGTCAAACATATAAAAATGCACTAAAGAAATTATCTAATACAATAAATAGTAGTATGTCTTTGAGGAAAGTTATTATATTTTAAATTCATTAACTACGAAAATTTGTAATTATAAAAGCAAGGTAAATTTTAACAGATTTTTTTGGAAAAAGTTTATAAATAAATTTTTATAAATTTTTTGTCAAAATGGACTTACACCACTTATAAAGAAACCGGCTCATATTATAAAATATTTAATTTTAAACAAATGTCATCTTACACTACACAATAATTGATCCTACGACGTGTTTGCCTACCAGTTATTAATTACTGGCAAAAAATACCGTATACCCCATTTACGAAATTTATTCCATAGGAATTATAATAATTTAATGTAATACCTTAACACTACTGATAATGTTTCGCAAATTTAAAGCAAATTTTGGATCTACTAATAAATGATTTCTTTACGAGTTGCCTTGCAAAACAATTCGCTTCATTTATTCTACGAGTACAGCGCACAATATCAACTTTATTAAAGGCACCTATTTGTTTGTTTGAGAACTATCAACGTCCACTGCAGTCCAGATTTCACCAATTTCCGTCCCGTAAATCAATACAATGCACTGAAGAGTAGTCGACTTTCACTCATGAATTTTGTTTCCTCTAGAGCTTTAATCAAAATAGTATATCGATTTTTTTTTTATAAAAATATTGATACAGGTCAGCGATATTTTTATACGCGATATATAGATAATTATTTTATATTATAGAAAATTAAATAATTGTTTAACTCTGGCTTAAAAAAAATGCAGGGACCGTAAATAACAGTTATCGCTTTAAAAAAATTATTTTATAACAATTATTTTGAGAATTAAAAAAAAAAATCTATCTAAAACAGTTACTTTTTACCGTCAAAATAAAAACTCAAATGAAAGTTTAAAAAAAAGAATTTTATTTTGCCGTAAAAAATAAAACTTCAGGAGTTTTATAATAAAACTTCAGGAGTTTCATTTTTTTTCGTCAGAAAATAAAACTCATTTTATGTAAATTGATAACCAATAACACAAACACCATGCATTTCAATTGAATAAATCGTCATTAAAATAATGTAGGTTTCTAATTTGTTATTGTTTAATTAACAATCTTTACCGGATGTTTTCCCATTTTCACCAGATTTTTACAACACATCTCATACATGGCTTTTAGAGTAGAACAAGAAAGCGATGAAAATAATGTTGAAAAAAAAATTTTCTTGAAAATTGATTTTTTCTCTTGGAGGAAAAAAAAATACATTCATATCTATAAATTGGCAAAAACAATAGTCAACTGTTTGGTCCTGCAACCCAGGGGAGCGTGGAAAGATCATTCTATGCTCTTATATTAGTATTGAGCGGCCTTAGTTCAAATCTGTCCTCAAAAAAAATTATGTAAATAAACATAATGAGTATAATTTTCCGACGGAAAAAATAAAACTCCTCAAAAAAGTTTTATTTTATGACGGCAAAATAAAATTCTCATTTTAAAAGTTTCATTTGAACTTTTTTTTTCATTAAAAAAAAAACTCTTAACTATGGTATTGAGTTCTATTTTTTAAGATCACCTTAGATTCTGAAAAATATCGTCAATACAAATCTATTAATATATGACAGTATAGATCTCCTTTGACTCTAACATATAGAGTTTTTGAGCTAAATTTTTTTTGATAACTGCTATTTACGGTCCCTGAAAAAATGTCGTCCCAAACTTCATCCAATAAAATATTATGTGATTATGTGTTTACTATGTTTTATTATGTATCCATTGTCAACAGCCGGGAACGTGCTTAAAATTATGATTCACCTATCATACTCAGTCGTACTATCTGTCAAAAATAGCAATGTGTGCTAAAAAAGTATGATAGTGCGGATTAGAAATGTATCTGTGTGACAGACTTTTTGACAGGTCGTACGATTTGATAATCTTTTGAAAAAAAAATATCTCTTGGAAATGGGATATTTTTGCTTTAAAAAGTATCCTATATTTGAACCGAGATACTAAGGTACCTTCTTACAAAATTTAATTACTCGTAAAATGCATTCATTAGTTTTTACGTGTTGCGAATACAGACACAAAAATTCTAAAAGCTGTTGTTCATGACGATTAGCTATTCTACTGTTATTACCTTGTTGCGTATGCTTTGCATCGTTCCATTTTAAAAGTGTCTTCCTTTGGAATATTCCAAAAGAGTTGTCTCATTATTAAATCTGTTAGTACTCGGCAATTGAAGCCGCTAGACAAACGAGTACATCCAAAACAACGTCTAACTTATGTCAGTAATTGTTCGATTGAACCTTTCACGATATTTTTTATAGCGTAAAGCATAAATAATCATGCTTGATAAAAATATTGAAATAGTATCGCATTTTTTCACCCGATATATACCGATTCTATTAAAAATATCGATACGATATTATATGTCAACATATTTTTTTTTCACTTGTCCATCACCAGTGGAAAATAAACGTTAACGCTGAGATCGCCTTTATTGACAGTAATTGACTGAAAGAGAGGGAGTCCCGGTAGGCAAGTAGGTAACGTTCTAGCCCATCCGTCTGGCGGTATTTTAACAGGAAATCGGTTCGATTTAGCAGCTTTTTTTTTGTTTCAGTAACGATATGCAAAAAACATATACAATGACTGCAGTATAGACGCGTTTACTTATTGACTGGGGAAATTGCCCATTAGTTGGGTTTTTTTTTGCGTATTGTTGTTGTTGTCATCTGTCTATAACAGTATCGTAATTACTATTGCAGTTTGTTTCAAATAAGATGATGTTTTAAGAATTTCTATAGAAAACTTCAAAAAGTTTATAGAATTTTTTTTTTGTTATACAACTGACTCGAATAGATTAAAATATAATAAAAAACAAAATATGTATATAAATATTTATACTTTAAAATTGCAATCATTTAGAATTCTTTGAAATTTAAAATCAATTTGGAAACAATATTTTTAAAGACAGACAGACAGAAATTATAAATAAAATAAATCAACTGAAATCGTTAATGTATTAAGCTCTTAATATAATAATAAGCAACTTAAAAAATCAATAAAAGTTTATTAAGATTTTTTGTTGGTATTTACAGCAAAATGATCTTATAACTAAAAAAACTTTTAACAGTTTGGTTACATAATTCTTATGTAAAATTTATTTTAAAAAAAATTGAAAAAAAAAATTTTAAAATTTAAAAAAAATTAAAAAAAAAATTTTTAAAAACTATTAACTATCAACAATTTTTACAAAAAATTTTTAACTATTTTTACAAAAATTTTAAACCAAAAATTTTAAAAAATTTTTTAACAAAAAAAAATTCCAAAAAATTTAACAAAAAATTTACAAGAAATTTTCACATAAAATCTCAAAAAATATTTAAACAAAAAATTTTCTATAAAATTATCAAAAAAAACTTCCTACAAAATTTTCAAAAAAATTTTCTATAAAATAATAAAATAATTTTCTATAAAAGTTTCTTTAAAATTTAAAAAAATGCTCTATAAAATTTTTGCAAAAAATTTTTACAAAAACAATTTTCTAGAAAATTTTTACAAAATTTTCTTTAAAATTTTTACAAAAAAAATTCTATAAAATTTTTACAAGAAAATTTTTTATACAATTTTTATATGGTTAGAAATTTTATGTGACGATATCAGGTGTTAGGATTTGTGGTACAATTGTACCAAATTTGGTACAATCGACACATCATTGGTACACTGGTACTATTAATGCTTTTTTGGTACAATTTCATATATAATTTATTCAATAATTTTTTTTATTTAATCAAAAATTTTTTTTTTTTTACATTTCTAACTTCATAGTTCTCCAACCCTGACCAAATTGCAAGATTCTTGATTTATGTTCAGGATTTTTATTATTTACTCTGCTAAACCTATTATGTAAAAAGTGGTTACATTTGTGGGGGCCGATGTTAATTTTGAATAAAACACAAATTACTTAGGACATTTTTGAGGTTTCTTTTTATTTTGATAATATTGGTGTGGTTCAGTTATGTATGGAACAAAATATCGGCCAAATGGCCGCCAAATTTTTGTACCTTTTCTGTCAAATAACCACAAAGAAAGAAGTCCAACCTTGTCAAATCACATGATCTTGACGGCCAATTGACATCACCACCACGTGAGATAACACGGCCATTGAATTTGTCGCGCAAAAGAGCTATTGTTTCCTTAGCTGTGTTGCACCGTCCTGTTGAAACCACATAACGTCCACACCCATACCTTCCGATTTGGGCCATAAAAGTTCGTTATCACTTCAGGATAGCGAACTCCATTCACAGTAATTGCCTGACCGGCCTCTTTTTGGAAAAAATATGCCAGGTGATACCGCCAGCCAATAAACTGCATCAATGCACCCATAAAGAGTGACTGCTCTTTGTGGGTGCATTGGTTTTTCGACAAGTTTAAGTGTGGTTCACATTCAACATCGGTATAAGTGATTTGTAATTTAGTTACGTGTTTGCGTCGCCTTAATCTGTTTCCGGAATTATACGGCTGATATATTTTTTCATTCATTCTGGTGAGAAATCCTAAGGTCTTTTTGTTTTTTAAAATAGCTCCAGTCATACTTAATCGGATGAAGATCTGGTAACTTTAGTGAAGTTTCAAGCACTTGATTGCAATTGTAGTGTAGCCAGATCCTAACATTGCACAGTGTAAAGGGCTAGTTCGATTGATCCAAAATTAGACATGGACGTAGCAGAGGAGTATCTGATCTTAAGTTTTAAAACTAAGGATCATTCACTTACCAATAGTGGCGCTATGTGGCCTCAAAGTTGAGAACCTCACACCCTCAAATTTTTTAGTGCATTTTTATTCAATTTTTTCAAAATTTTGCATCGTCTTAAAGGTCTTTTTAGTATTAATACATTTTTTTTCAGTTTTTTTCTTTGAGTTAACAACCAGATGATTTTCAATTTAAAAACTTAAAAATTATTGCATTTTTGTGTATTTTAGCCTAAAAAAGGGCCATTTATCTTTTTTAATAAAATAAATTCTTAGGGAATATATAAAAAATATATATATGTACGAGTATATACATTTTTTTATTTAATGTTTTAAACTAAATTTCGTGTAAAAGTGATGATCCTAGTAGAATATAGAGGTCCTGCAATTTTATCTATTTTACATCGATTTTTTTCATTAGCTTATATGTTCAAAAATACCAATGAGATCGGAAAAAGAATACTGCTGTAAAAAAAGTTATATATATTCCCAATTATTGCTAAAAGTATTTCATGAACCCTAGTCCTTATGTGGACTTTATGGGCCAAAGCCTAAAAATTCCAGTTTTGGGATTTTTGGTATTTATTCTAGGAATTGCGATTGGATTTCCTTCACCTTAATCTTAAAAATGTGTATACGCTTTGATTTTCGTTGACTAATATCCACAGAAAATAAATTCAAGGAATCAAGGTCAATTATCTTTACTTTAAAATACCCTAGTATTGAAGTTTTAATTAGCATCTTTTAATGTCTGTATGTTTTGCTTGTTTTTTCCTTAATGTCAAATGTTGGTACAATTGATGCTGATTTGGTACAATTTTATCACTGGGACGGTACAATTTAAACATTGTCAGTTCCCAACACTGGACGATATACATATATATAGCGTATACGAGTTTTTGCTGATTAGTTAAAAAACGCAGTTTTTTAATGACTTTGTCTCTTAAATTAAACCAATTTTTTACCTAATTCTGTATAAATAAAATCACCGCGGTGAAGGGTATAGAAGATTCGGCACGGCCGAATAAGCTCTCTTACTTGTTTTCTTTACCTTTGAGTGCTGATTACTCGTAAAAACAAAGGTGTCTCCAAATTTAACAGTGAAAATCGGACATGTAGTCCTGTTGTTATTATCATTTTTTAGGTAAACCTATTTTTTATTTTGTAGGTGGGTACCTAAGCGGACCACTAACTACATGGGTCCATTTTCGACTTCGTTTCTCAATGATTTCTGGTATCCGACTGGAAATTTACGAATACCTTACTTTCATTGAGTCTCGTGCTATCACTAGCATTTTACTCTCGGCTGTAGTGATTTCAGACTGGCGACTGATACATATCGATATTCTTCCTCAGCACAGATTCTATGGTAATTTCTTATATTTGCTTAAGGCTAAGGTCTCCAAAGCCTTTTTATGTTAGTCTATTTTCAGGCACAGTATACAAGTATCGTTTTTCCTCGATTTCTAACTTGGCCAGGTAATACTTGACCGTCCGTGACCCTTCCTTCTTGGTCTTCCTGCCAACTTGTAGTGAAATATTCCAGTCTTTGATGGAAATCGAACCCACATCTGATAGACTAGCACACTACCTAGCAGCCCACCGGGGCACCATATTATTCTAGGTCTGTTCTCCTTTGCATTTGTCAGAGCAGGTATTACTATTTCTGCTTTAAAAATAAAATCATATTTTAATTTAATTAAAACAAATAAAAATACAAAAAACATCAGCTTTTAGAACCATGTTTAGTTTATATTGAAATGAGTTGCATACCTTAAGGATGAAATATGAACAAAAGAATAAGGTGGTGATGAGCTCGGATACCATGTTGTTTTTTTTTGTGTTTTTACTGCTATATATTTTTTTCAATAGGTTTCTGCAAACATTTTAAAGGAACGTCTATTCCATTGCGTGTGTTCAGTTTTTACAAAAAGTAAATCGTCAAAAAATTTCGATAGGTATATACATCTATTACGCACCACAGGTGTCACAATTCCAGATTTTAATGGAACAATATTTTCTGTTATTCTTATTAAACATGTCAATTACATTACAATTGAACAAAATTAATTAATTAAAAAATAATGTTGGCATCCTTCCCTTGATACGACATATAAGACCATTAATCAGAGATTCGGAGGTTCCCTTTATTACAATGTTATTAAAAAAACTACTCCGTGCCTTACTAAATCTTAGCGAAAAGCATTTGATTAATTTTTGTAAAAGTTAATTAGTTTTTTATTTAAACTTAAAGTAAAAATAAACATTTTCAATTGTATGTTGTGTATTGTGTATTGTATAAATCAACAAAAAAGCATACAAGTTTGCAGAAATAATTTTAACTAAATATATGTTTTTTTATAAAATGTTTAAAATATTCATAAAAACTGACACTTTATCATCACCTTCATCATTTATGCTGATAAATACTCTTCTCTAAACGATGCCACTCGTCAAAATAAATTTAGTTGTAAAATTTAAATGAATAAACCTGAAGATAATAAACAAATTCAAACTCAAGCAACAATTTAATAAATTATTTTAATTTGCATTTAAATTATCATAATTTGTATTATTATTTTTTCCTTTTTTTTTGTACAAAATTATTTATTAGTCTGTGCAATTGTTGTGACAATAGTCTGACGATCCGCAAAACAAGCGACATCGCAAGCGAAAAGCTAAATATTTTATTTTTTTATTTTTTTATTTTTTTTTACTTTTATTTTTGAAAAGTTTTGCTATTAAATTTAATAGAAAATATTTTTTGATGTCTAAATATAATTCCACGAGTACATGACTCGTACTTTGTACTTGTAGTACTCGTAGAGCAAAGATAATGCTAATAGTCTATAGACTATACATATTATTAAGTTATGCTGATTCCGGTAAAGATGAAAACAATGTGCACATTTTTATAATTTTATTAGTTTAAGACAAGTAAACACAATTTATTCGAAAGCATTTAAGTGGTTGAGCAAATTTACACTAGTCGACATAATAAAATAAAAATAAAATCACTCAATCGTGGCGCTTTAACCGTAATGTCTTGATTGCTGTCTCGTTACCGATTATTTAATGTCATTTAATGTCAAATGAGTAAATATTGTCAACAACAATATTAAGTGCGTTTTTAATTTACCCTACGTAGTATAGGTAAAGTATAGAGATCATGAAAAAAATCGATATTGCAATTTCAACGGATTTTTACGTTTTGACGTTTCTTAAATCCATTTTGACTATTTTCGCGATGATGTCTGTGGGTCGGTGGGTGTGTATGCCACTTATTTTGTGAAGGCTCTCCAGGTTATACCGTTTGACACATTAAAATTAAATTCAGTATGTGTCTTTGTCATTTGAAAATAAAGAGCTGTATAGTTTTCGGGCATAATTGGGAGGGGGCAAGGGGTAGTTTGTTTAACACCCAAAGTTTGTAAATGCTCTACAAGTCAAACCGTTTGCCTTATCAAAATTAAATTTAGCACGTTCCTTTGGTATATGGAGATAAAGAGCTGACTAGTTTTTGGGAATAATCGGGAGGGGGCAAGGGGTAGTTTACTTGAAACCCCAAGCCGAAAATAATTATCTTTTTGATTCGAATATACTCTGAACTTTTATTATTTATGTAAAATATCCATAAGAATGTCTGTTTCTATATATATGCTAAAGTTGAATGGACTAATGGTCGAGTAATAAGTACATCGTAATTTATGTATAGATAATTTTGTTTTCATATGAATCTTAAATGTTTTTAGAGTTCCGTCTCAAAATGGTAAAAACGTAGCCCTATTATAATAGCAAGCTTTGGTATTGAATTTTTTGTGGCATATAAAACTGAGTTGCATACCTTTACGATGCAACATCAACAAGAGAATAAAATGGTGGTCGTTGTGACTATCATATTGTTTTTTCGCTGTTTTTCTGCTATACATATAGGCATTTCCAATGCGTGAGATTTGTACGACAAAATGTTAAAAAAAAAATAATGAATAAATTAAATTAGTAAAAACGATTTTTATATTTGCAAATTAATTAAGCAAAACTCTACGAATTGAGCAAGACTTTTTGATAAAATTTTTTAGTAGGGCTTGGAATAATATAAACTTATTTTCCTAGTTATAAAATTTAGAAATCTTTTTTCGTTTTGTTTTTTATTGACGTTATGGACGCTACGTTACTTTAATTTTTATTTGATATTTTTTTGGTTATTATATAAAAAAACGAAAATTTTATAAATATTTTTGTCATTAGTCGAAATACTTATTATTGAAATAAATTGAAAAATAAAACTATTCTTTCAACTTAGAAAGGATAAAACGAACTTACTTACTTACTTCAAAAATCATATATTAAAAAATTCATATATAAATTATATTTGGAATCTTATATAATATTATTTATATCTAACTATGCGTAATTCCTTTTCTTGAAATTTATTAAATAAATATTTCAAGAAAGAAACACGAAGGGTCTGTTTTTATAAAACAAAACCTTCTCACATGTGTGTTTCGTTTTCAAACGATAAAGCTTTAACTTTGGTATTTATAAAACATTTGAAATTTTCCTTTTTTTTTCATTCTGAAGTATAGAAAGCTTTTTATACACTCAAGAAATGATGTGCGTTAAATCAACCGAAAATAATAAAATAATTGAAAATACAGTTAAAACAGAATAATTTGTATTTTTTTTTTTTAATGTTAACCGAATAAAATCCGTAAAACAAAAGTTTTATTTTTATTTAAACTTGTAAAAAATAAACAGCACGTTCCGTTGGAATTACTAATTTTGCGTTTGTTTTTTTAAATGCAAATCCAATAAAAGTAACTTCAAATACCATTAAAATCAACCTTATATCCGTCATTTTTGCTATTTTTACTTTAAGAAAATAATTAAAAATTACGTAAATATAAATATATTTTCTTTATTTTCAATTAGATATATTTCAAGTGATAAAGAAAATGACTGAAAAAATTAAATGCAACCTAAAATCAGCTTTTATATGTAGTTTGTTTTAATAATATACGTTAAAATCAGTTAAACAATTTTTTTTTCTCTTAATTTTTAATGTTTATTCATTTAAAAATAATTTTACGGAATACTTTTTTAATAAACTACAGTCAGTTATTGTAAAAATATTTTGAGTGTAAATACCGAAAATAAATTTAAAAATTTAGAGTCTGTTTTTATAAAACAAAATCTTCTCACATGTAGGTTTCGTTTTCAAACGATAAAGCTTTAACTTTGGTTTTTATAAAACATTTGAAAATTTTCGTTTTTTTCATTCTGACATATAGAAAGCTTTTTATACACTCAAAAAATCATGTGCGTTAAATCAACTAAAAAAATATTATAATTCAAAATTCAGTTAAACCAGAATAATTTTTATTTTTTTAAATGTTAAACAACCAACCGAATAAAATCCGTAAAACAACTGTTTTTTCTTTAATTTAAACTTGAAAAAAAGTAAACTACACGTTCCGTTGGAATCACTGGTTTTGCTTTTGTTTTTTTTTTTTTTTTAATGCCAGTCTAATAAATGTAACAACAAATACCATTAAAATCAACGAAATTTCTGTCGTTTTTGCTAAATTTCCATTATTTTCAGTTAGATATATTTCAAGTAACAAAGAAAATAAGCGAAAAAGTTAAATGCATCGTAAATCGGTTTAAAAATAAACGTTAAAATCAGTTAAAAATTTTTTTCTCTTCATTTTTAATCTTTATTTATTTAGAAATAATTTTGCGAAATACTTTTTTGACAAACTTCAACCAGTTATTGTAAAAATATTTTGAGTATAGAAAACAAAAATAAATTAAAAAATGTAAAGCTTTTTTTTTCACTTACATGAAAAATACTAAAAAATAAATGTTTTTTCTTTCGCTTTTTTTACGAAATAACATAATATTTCATTTTATAAAAACAGCCCCTTAAAGCTCTTTTTTTCAGTCACATGAAATATACTAAAACATAAATGGGTTTTATTTCGTTTATTTTACGAAAAACATAATATTTCATTTTATAAAAACAGGCCCGAAATATTTATTTCCAAAAAAAATATAAAAATCAGAATGGATTATTATGGGGAAAGCATATTCATACAGCATATGGCCTTTTCCAAATTTTTGGAAAAAAATCCTATTCCTAAACTTAAAACTTAATAGACTAAGCAAAATTTAAACTTTTAAAGAAAAACCGGCTGATTACAGCCTATGCGAGTCTGATTTTAATTTTACCTATACTGCTTAAGATATTCTTTCAATCAATCGAAGATTGCATCCGCAGAAACTATAATTAAATGTAATTTAAAGATCAGCATATCACCATGCACGGAAATTACTCACAATATACAACATATTGTGAGACACACTTTTGAAAATTAATATAAAATTAACTATTCATTTAATAATCGAATTTTTTATTATAATTAATTTACTTTATTATTATTAATCTTTGTTAAAATACAAAATTCCATACGCTTGCTATCGTCAGCGTAGAAGTAATGAGAATAAATGCTTTTTTGTCTGGCGTGACGTTATCTTAGAATACCATTAAAAGCAACTCTAAATTTTACCGCTAATTGAATTTGGTTGCTCTTTTGCATTTAATTTACGGTTAGTTGTTGTCGTAGCAAAAGTTTTGCAGTAAGAGTGGAATTTCGTAATAACTCTTATAGATGTACATAAATCGTAAAGACCTAAACGAGAACTTTGCAGCATAATATCTCGCAAGCGCAGCTAAGGAAAACTTTAAACTCTGTAATTTAATTAATTTTGAACGTTTCTCTTTAATAATACGAGAAAAAATAAACTGTTGGTTCCACGTTTCTGTGGAAATGCCTATATGTGGTTGTTAAATTTATTTGGATACGAAAATAAGCTACCGAAAAAGCAATAGAAAATATCGGCTTATACTCGTATATGGTATTTTGAATGTAAAGTTAAATCTTGTGCAGTGGTACGGAACATTTCGTGTTAAAGTCCCTCTCGGTTAAATTTTGTTATCCAGTGTTTTTTTTATAGATTTATTTACAACTATTTTTACTGAAACATCTGTTATTTTTTTATTTGAATCGTTAATATTTCTAATTTGTTTTGATAATTTATTTAATTTTTTTAATTGGAAAATTACAAAACGTTAACTTTTATTATTTATTTATAGTTTTTACAATGCAATGTTTTTTTAATGATTTTAACATTTTTTAGGATTTACTTGATTGTAATTCTTTAATAGTTATTAACTCAACATCAAAGTTTTTTAAATCAGTTGTAAATAATTTTTTTAGCAAATTTAATTGAATTTCCTTAATATCTCCCAACAACACAAAACTCAAATTTGTATACAAAAAAAAAAAAAAAAATATGATCCAATTAAAGGTTTTAATTAGTTTCAGACACAATTTTAAATAGTTTTTTAATTGATTCAATAATATACTTAAAGTAAGTAAAATTATAATTAAATTAATAAAAATTAATTAAATTAAGTTTGTTTCTGAAAACCTATAATTGGGGCAAAAATTGGTTTCTGTGTACTTTAGGGCTTTTTAGTATTTGCCATCCCATCAAATTAGTTAATTTTTTTTTTAAATTCTGAACATATTATTTTATTTTTAAATTGAAAAGTAAGATTTTTTGTTAGTTTTTTAGATTAAATAAAAACCAAGTATGAATGCTTTATACTCGACTTTGCTTATTTTGGAATTTATTTATTTTTATTTTATTTATTTAGCAATTTTTTTTATTTAATTATTTATTTATTCAAACTATTAAAGTATGTATGTATATCTAATTTTAATGTGCGATCGACTGTACGATCTTCAAGCTTTTTTGTCGATCGGCAAAATTAAACCAAAAGTAGAGCTTTGTTTTTTTACCTGTACATACAAAAAAATAAATTAACCAAAAAAATTTTAATAGGCCAGCAAACAATACTTTCAAGATAACAGCTAAAAAACAAAACAGTTAATGTTGTCCATGAAGAAAAATCAATTGTAAATGGTAAATAAATACCGAATGCTACCGAATGGTTATTTGGTAATTTTAACATTAGAATAATTGCAATAGTTAATTTCATACCATTATTGTCTAGAACTGTTAGCCGTAGGGTCGAACTAATGGCCAATCATGGAAATGGAACAGTTAAAAAGGGTACACTGACATTTTTTGCAATGAATATTTAAAATTTTATAGTTTATTTTTGGTCATAAGAATTAATTAACGTATGATTTAGAAAAATTGGTGTAAATAAATCTGAAAAAAAAGAATTTGTTATTCTTAAGTTTTAATTTTAATAAAAAAGATCGGTTTGCAGGGTTGTCAGATTATCCCCAAATCGGGGATTTTTTTTGCATATGGGAATATGCAATTTGGGAATTCGCTGAGGATTGTTTGTTTCGGGATTTTAGGAGAATTTTTAAGGATTTTAAAATATTATTATTTAAAGTTTCTAAGTTTTTACTATGATAACAAAGACCTATGCCTGGTAAATAAAGATGAAAAATACGTAGCGAATATAATTGAAGCAATAAAACTTAACTCATTACATTTACCTTTTATGTAATTAATTTTAATTTTTAAATTTAAATTTAAAATTAATTTTAAGCAAAAACTAAAATCTGCAAATGCATTAATTTATTAAAAAAAATCGTGTTTTTTATATATAAAAAGTTCATTGCAGAATATGTAAAACACGTTCTGCAAGGTTGTTATTTATACATTTAATAAAATATTAACAGTTTTCCTGTCTGTTTGTGTTCGCATCACGTAAAAACTACTGGATTGATTTTAATAAAATTTCGTGAGGAGGTAACTTAGTATATTGATTTAAATATATGATACTTTTTTCCTCAAAAATATTTTATTTCCAAGAGAAAGTGAAGAAAAAGCACTGAAAGTATGCAACTTTACAGATATGCATACACCTTTAATTTTTGAAAGCGGGATATTTTTTTTTTTTTATTCATAGATGATTTTATTAGAACTTATAAAGAGACTTTCCGAAAATATAAACGTATTTAAAGGTCTAGAACATTTTTCTGTGAATAACAATATTGCAATTCTTCATCACAAACAAAATTCTTTATTTTAAAAGTTTTTTTAACCTAACAAAGAGTTGTGTACTTCATAAAGGATTTAGTTCAGTTGAACTAATCACTCCATTGACCCATGTTAGCCAATCACCACAGTGCCTTGTTCTGTTCAGAACCTTAGATCAGATCATATTATTAGTTTTCTTCAGCTTATTAAATTATTTCAGCTTATCAGTTCACTTCAGCTCATTAGTTCTTTTCAGCTCATTTAGTTTATGTATACTCGCAATTTTACAGTAAAGGTAGAATTGTTGATTTGTATCGTGTTACTTTTTATTTACATTTCGTATCGTTAAACTTTGTGCCTATGTTAGACTAATCTTAACTTATAATATGGGGTACTTTTGTTAAAAATTTTCTCATTTTCTTGAATTAAATAAATAAGTTTTCCGTCACCCATTTTCTTCTTATTATATTTATAAATTTCCCAGAATTGTGTAGCTTAGTTTTTTTTTGCGGATTTTACTATTTGACATATTTCAAAGTTCGAAATTCTTTACGTAACAGTTAGTTAATATACTGTTTTAAATAAACAGTAAATATACTTATACCGTTTTTGCAAATGAGTAATTATTAATAAATGTTACAGTTTTAGTCAGCTGATCCAAAATGTCACGATACAAATTAACTAATTCTACCTTAAGACTAGCCGTAAAATTGTCTTGTTTTAGAAATGCGATTACTTGGTAGATATGCCCGTTTTTAATTGATATGAGCTTTTGATTGATAATGCTTAAACGATTTTAGGAGTCTGTGAAAATTAATGTTATAGATCTTGTAAAAACTATTATTTTTAGGGTTCCATACTCTAAGAGTAAAAAAGTAACCCTATTGTTTTCGCTAAAATGTCTGTCAGCAGCTTCTGTATCTGGAACCGTAACAGGAGGACTCTTTCACAGAAGGTGTATTGTTACTGCGGCTCTAACAAATACTTAAAATTATAGGGTGTCCCGTCGTTTTTTGGTGAAAGGACTATATTTTATATCAAATCTCATTTTGTTGTCTAAATATTTAATTTTGTGGTATCGATTTATTGCTTATTTATGACAAATATTTCATTTTTATTGTCTTTATATAATTTTTGTAACTGAAACTTGTTATTAAAACCTCCTGCTCTAATAGTGACTTGTGTGGCATTAAAAAAAATATATTAGAATCTTAACCTGAATAAGGCTTTGATCGCAGCCTCAAAGTTAATCATGCTAAGGTTCCATGCTGACTTATTTTGTTTTAGTATAGAAAGAAATATTTTTTAATCTTTTCTAGTAGCAAACAGGAGATCTGCTGCGAATTTCTATGGACCAGAACCTAGAGTAGCACTGGGAAATGGCCTAATGCGAGCGAATGGATGAACTCACTAAACCTGGAGGGAGGCTACTACATGAAGACAGGCTCGAATGGTGCGCAAAGAGCCCATTGGCAGGAAGGCCAGTAAAGTACTCAGATATAATAGAAGTACCTTAAGCTGGATAACTGCGTTAGTGAAACGCAAGTATCATCTAGCCAAGATGAAAATCAAATAATATGATACTTGCAGACTGTGCCTGGAAGAAGCTGAGGCAGTAGCGCACATTGTGTGTAAATCTCAACTACTGGATAGCATAACACTTAGAACCACTGGGAGAAACTTGTTAAATGTGTATGATATGGGGTATCTAAGACTTGGACAAATACTAGCAATTACTAGAAACTCTGTAAAGAGAAAGAAGGCCGACAGTTTCTAGTCGACAGTCTGAAATCATTAAAATTAAGAGTAAAGGCTGGTAGTAGCACGTGACTAAATGAATGTAAGGTTGCCGTAAATTACAAATCGGTTACCTATAATCATTGAGGACGGAAGTGGGTCGAAAAAGGACGCATTAATGATGTCATCTGCATCGATATTCCCCCTACATCAATTTATTTACTTATTATATGTTGCAATACAATTTCAAATTATATTCTAACATAAATTATCGAGCATAGTAACGAAGACCTTCTTCACTAGATGTAATGAAACACCTAGTGTCGTTGGTGGGAATCGAATTACAAACCCCAGACTGGTGCCTAGTACACTACCTAGCCTACCAGGGCACCCTATAAATTTTATACTTTGACACATGATTTGACATACTGACATATTAACATAATGAAACTTAAAACACAAAGAGACCACATACTGATAACCCTATAGGTGAAATTTAAAAAGTTAAAACCGCAAATTTTAGTATATGTATATTCTCACTGACTCACTCATCATTAGAAACGTGAAATAATTAAGGGAACTTTAGAGCTGTTGGGTCTTATCACAGTATACTATTAAATTCCTGCCTTTTCTATACTAATGAGACGTGGAATACTTTCCTTGTCAGCTCCGTTACTTGTTTACACCGTAATAAACGCACAACCTGTCTAGAATAATAAACTTCTCTTATACTATGCAGGTTTAGATTTTCGTAGATGTTATGTGGTCTTATTAGAGATGGAAACTATTTACGTGACTATCTCGTATCAGGAAAAGTCGTTAGTACTTTACGCCTACAAAACTAAATTTTTACTAGAAAAAAAAACTACAAAATTCCTTAAATAAAATTCGATTAATTTGAAAAATAAATAAATATTTTTGTTAATTTATTATAGCTTTCGGCAATTATATATTTCGTGAGCTTAAGTTTCTTCGAGTTTTTAATTTTTTTGTCACAAGCATGTCTTGAAAGGCTGAAGTGATCTATGAAGATTTATAAATATAATTTTTTTGGTAGTTAGCGTGAATGAATCTCATCTCATCTTTAGTTTTTACAACTGATGGCGTTTTTATTTTTGCTGATGATGTCACATACTGATAACTGTAACTTCAGTTAAATGTTTTTATATTTGTTTGAATCGTTTCGTAAGTTGAATAAAAGTTTTACGACGGCTTTTATGCTTTTACACTTACATATTCGGCTTAAAGTTTAATTACCTCATATAGACAGGTAGAGACATTCATTTATACAGTCATAGACATGCATACACCCAACAAACATTTTGGAATAAAAAGAAATATAAAAAGTACAAAACAAAATAATAGTAAACAAAGAAAGGCATGAAGTAGAAGTAACCCACTTAGACCCAATATTATAACTTGGCAATAGCTAGTTAGACTTATACTTGGAAGGCAAGTTTTTATAACAGTATTATAACAAAAAACTACTTATCTCTTCGATAAAATCCTAACTTAAGCCTTTGACAAGTTATAATAATGGGGCCTAAACTGCTAATGTGTTTTGATACAAACAATAACCAGTCACAGAGATTTAGGGAAATCCCAGTGGTGCCACCGATTCCCAATCATTTGGACACTGGTCAAACCTCGAAGGTTCTTATCCTCCAGTTTCAGTCCGCTTCTAGCCTCGAGGACTGGTGCCCCATATACCCCAGAACAAGACAATGTGCCCCCACAGGGATAACTAATCTGATCGTATCTTCAATATTTCTTTATAGAAAAGGAAGTTACACGGAACTTATTTTTACAAATATATTTTGTTCGCTGGTATCTTAAGACAAAATTGTCTGAAGCCCATATGATGTGTTTCGCATAGAAAATTTTAAATTTGCAGATTTATTTTGTTGTCTTTGCTGTTGTTGTTATTATTTTTACTGCCACAACTATCAGCGGTTCAATGAAAACGTTGATGATGTTTTTTTGATGGTTAAACAAAATATACTATGCATTACATTGTTGTACATAAAATGTTTTTGTGGAAATTTTTAAGGTTTTAGAGTTTCTTCTCTGTGTGTTTGCAAATGTTTCTTCTTTCTAACTGTCTGCTGCATTAAAAATTAAAGTTATTGCTTTTGTTAGAAACTTTAAGATAAACTCTTCATAAATTTTGAATAGTTGTGGTTATTAAAGCGATTATAATAAATACTCATATTTACATTTTACTGACACAAATTTTTATTTTTGATAAATTATTACCTTTAAGCTGCAAAAATGTTGGTTAAAAATATAAATAAATCAGTCAAGTGCGAGTTAGACTCACGCACATAGGGTTCCGTACTATGTTCAGTACAACTTAAAAATTCAAGTTGTAAATTTTCTTTTATATAGGGGTCATATTAATATTCCATCTGTGAAAATTTCAAGAGTCTACCTATAATGGTTTAATAATTAGGCCATATTCATGCAAATCACGTCACTGTCGCAATACCATTTAATTTTTACTATTTGTCTTAGAGGTCATAGTGATACAACTCCTATAAACATTTTAAGTTTCTACCTATTATCGTTCAAAACTTAGGTCATATACATGCAAATCACGTCACTATCGGATCACCCTTTAATATTTAGGTTCAATTTTGTATACTTGTTTATAAAGCGAACATAGTTTTCGTTACTATCTGCAAATTTTAAGTGGTTGCCTCCTACAAGAAATAAAGACATAATCGTAAATAATACGTCACTTTCGGTTTGTATTTGTTGCTATAGCGGCAACAGTTATACATCTTCTCTGAAAATTTCAAGAGTTTACCTATTATGGTTCAAAACTTATGCCTTATACATGCAGATCACGTCACTATCGGAACACTCTTTTTTTAGGTTGTCTTTTTTATACTTGTTTATATAGCTACATAACTAAGTTTTAATTAATTTTTGTAAATTTTAAGTGTATGCCTCCTACAGTTCAAGAAATACACATATACGTGAATAACATGTCTGTATCGGAACACCCTATTAGTTTTAGTATTTGTTGCTATAGCGGCAATAGTATAGAAAATTTCAAGAGTCTACCTATTACGGTTCCAGAAAAAAAGGCACTGACAGACGGAAGCACATAGGGGTATGTCAATCTAGCCGGACATTACTTTTTTTAGCTTATATTGGCTCTAAAAATGTACTGAGTGCCCCTAAGTTAATGAAACTTTGCAGAAAAATCTGTTGTGGTCATAGGCTGTCAAAGCTATAAAATAGGAAAATCGGATCAAGGCGAAAAAAGTTCCCCTTGGAAGAACTAATCGTACCTCTGCAAAATGCTAGTTTTTATTTGATTTTCCCGTCATTTTGTTTAGCAATTACAACTTTTAAGGTCAAAGAATGTTCAAAAACTTAAACTTGGACTCAAGAGATTCTTAAATGCCATTTTTAGCCCCGCCCCTTCTGTGGGCGGTGAAATAAAATATTATTTGAAAAAATAATGCATTTATTGAAACAAATAGATTAAATACTTCTTAAAACCATAAAAATTTATTTTTATGGGCAGGGGAAGGTATTCCTTCAATCCCACCCCAAAACGTCCCTGTGAAAATAAAAATTTTTTTATCTTTTTGGCAATTTCCTAAAAATATTCATTTTTAAGCTTTCCAATGCCTAACCCATCCCCGCCTCCCAAGAATATTATTAAAAAAATATTTTTGTAATTTGTTACTTTATAGTATTTTATTTATGGGAAAATAATTAATTTATTCATAGTAATAACTTATTTATGATTGTAACGATATTTAAAATTATAACAATTAATTTATTTAAAACAACTTCTCCCTTGCCTAAGATGATGATGAGTGCCAGGGTTCTTCTTCGTCTGATTCTTCAAAGTCCTCTTCCGAATCTGAATCCTTTTCATCATTAAGTACAGTTGGAAGCATGGTAGAAATTTCTTCTTTCGTAAAAGGTAACGACCTTTTTTTGGAGTCGGTCTAGTAAAGAGTGCGTCAGAACTTAGCAAAAGCCTATGAATAATATCAATGTTAAACTGAACCCTTGAAAACTCTCTAGCAAAATTCTGCCTGCAAAGCCGGAAATGTTTGTTTTGTGCCTCAGTCGCTTCTTCTGATAACATCCCAATAGGCAACAATGCCTCATTCATAAGAGTTGCACCATGTATTAAAATCTTGTGCATTGTAGGTGTCATAGCATGCCACTCATATAGAGAAAAGTAAAGTTTTGCAGTATCTAAGCAATAATCCGCAAAACCGTGCATTTGGATTTTGTGACCACTTTATATTACTTAATAATAACCTTGATTCGGTATATGAAATCAAACTCAATTCCAGTTATTTCTGCAGCTAATTCAGGATTGGAAAAAAATCTTCTGCTGTGTTTCCAAATCAGCTTTCGGTACACCCACTATTAGCCCTAATTTACATCTAAAAATTTCTTGGATATTTTTTTTTCGCGTTAACAATGGGTTTTTCCGCATTAGTTTTCATTTGCCATTTTTTCAATGTCAGTTTATATGACAGGTGTAAAATGCTCTCAAATAGGCGAATTCTGGCGTGTAAAGTAGATAGTCCGAAAGAAAGGGCATCGTCTTTTGATATTTAAATTGTTTTTTGTACAGGTAATAACAGTGTTAGATGTAATGATTTAAATAAAAAACATCTACCTTCTATTAAAAACCAAAACATTTTATGAATATACAAGGGTTTCTTACTCGTATTTACCTAAACAAGATAAGAAAAAACATAAAAAGGTAAAATTTAAAAAAAAAATCGCAAAAAAATGGCGCTAAAATGCGCAAAGCTTTTTTTACAGTATAAAAGTAGAGATCGTAAATTTTGTAGTGATATTTAACATTTTTGGGATCGCGATGGAGATCACTCTTAAAAAGCTTTTCACTTTTTTTTTTGACAAAAAATTTTACAAAAAAAAACTTTTTTTAATTTTGAACAAAATTTTTTATCATTAAAAATTAAAAAAAAAATTCTAAAAATTAAAATAAGTAGCTACTAATAAACCCTTTCACAGAAAAAAAATCAATACAAAATCTTTATTCGTTTAGCCACCAAAATATATATTCCAAACCTCTAAAAATCATTAAAAGTCAATAAAAACGTATACGATATACTCAACTTTCCTGACTTTAACAGTGTCCCAAAACGACAAATCTCATGCAAAAGCCTATACGATGCAGAATTTTGTTGTCTGTCTACTTAAGCTGCGTACTTAAATTATTACATTTCTCAAAATTAATTTTTGGCCTAATGTCCGGCTAGATTGGCAAAATACCCCTCTGTGGGACGGACGGACAGACATTACAGCAAAAACAATAGGGTTACGTTTTTACCCTTTGGGTACGGAGCCCTGAAAACAGTATATTTAAAACGAAAGTCTGATTTCTATACCATAAAAGTGGTATATGCGAGATTAATTATAGAATTTAGATCTAATAATCAATCCTACGAGCCCATTTAAAATAAATTGAAGCGATCCGAATTTTTATTTCTGTACCGACTTCGAAAATCTTTATTTATTTCGTTTATAAACTATTTCGACTAATAACCTTAAATGTACATTTCTATTTCTGTAAAATTTCATTATTGGGAACTAAAAACACTGTTATGGACAAGAAAGACATATAATATGAGGGCAGTTTGATAGTGAAATTTTTTCAGCACAGTCTTCTCTAAGCCAGCGCATTTCTAGCTTCTTGTATCCTCCATATAATAAAATTTATCAAGGTCTTCAAAATGGAATTTGCTTCAAAGATAACTCCTTTCTCTTACGAAATAATCTCAACCATCTAACTAACTTTTATTTTCCGATCGCACATTGGGTTGAACGATAGTCAAAATAGTGATTAACTCATAGAAGCTCAATTCTTAAAATAATATATTTTTATTTATTAAAAAATTATAAGCAGATGTTAAATTTATCAGGATTGCACTCTATAACTCTTTATAAACCAACATGTATTTTTAAAACACTTAGTATTGGGACAATTAAAAAAATATAATAAAAATATTTTTAATCTAGTTATTTACTTAAAATTTTCTAAATATTAAGTTAAATATTTATATATATTTATATATTTTATATATTTGAAGCAGAGCACTAACTTTATGGTTTCCTTGTCGACCACCTTCGTTTCTCAATGATTTCTGTTGTCCGACTGGTCATTTACGGCTCGTCTCGTGCTATCAATAGCCTTGTACTCTCGAATGTAGTAATTTCAGACTGGCGACTGATACTTGTCGACATTCTTTCTAATCATAGAGTCTACGGCAATTGCTAACATTTGCCTAAGGTTAAGGTTTCCACAACCTCTGCATTTAATATGTGTCTGCCTGTGGTAAAAATGCATTTATGTTGGCCAGCCTGCTGGACATCCACACTAAATTTTTTCTGCCGTTTTAACCTTGTTCCAGACACAATCCGCAAGTATCGTCTTATCTCGATTTTTAACTTGGCTAGATAATACTTGAACTTTACGTGACCTGTCACTAGCGCAGTTAGCCATCTGTAAGCAACCAGATTATATTCAAATACCTTCTTCGTCTTCCTGCCAACTTGTAGTGACAAATAGCAGAGTCTTTGGTGGAAATCGAACCCACAACCTCAGACTAGTAACTAGCACACTACTTACAAGCCCACCGAGATACCTTAGGTTGCTGAATTCATTTAGAAAAATAAGTTAGTTTTAAAAAATTAATTAAAGTTTTTTTTTTTTGTATCTAGGTTTGGTTTTCAAAAATGTTTTCCCTGTGTGCGAGTAAATAAAGTAAACAGCGTAGAGCAAAAAGTTTGACAAAAACTGATGGGGAATTTTGTTTTCTATTACTCCGTATACAAATTGTCTCAATATACCAATTTGAAAATTTTAATTCACGGTACCGTCCAACTCTATATGGATCGTTGAGTGTCATTCCATTAACTTACATACATGTACGTATAGCGACTGCCAAAGTTTGAGTAAATACAGGCTCATCTACCCTATCAATATCATCCTACAATAATAATCATTGAAAACCAGCAAGAAGTTAAAAACAAAAAAACGAAATAGAGATTGTAAATATAAGGGTTGGTTGTTTTTTTTTTTTTTTTTTTGTCTTTCAGACACATATTTTTTTATTATTCTAATTTCAATATTATCGACATGTGTCAAAAGTTTAAGATTGATACGTAAGCAAAACAAAATCCGCAAAAGCAATATAAAAATCTCACGTGACTAAGGCATTAAAAATTAATAATGTATAGAAATTTTTTTGATACGAAGATATTTAAGATTATTAGGCAAATTTTTTTGTGGAGTTCAATTTTATTAGTTTTTGTGTGCAGCAAAAATTGTACTGAAATTACGTGACAAAATGTCAAACTGTTTAAAACAAGGAATATTTATCAGACAACATATTGATGTGTTTTTGTTGAATATTTGTTAAATTACTTTTAGTTCAGGGAAACTTCCTCCCTCAAAAGAAAAAATATTTCATCGTTCCATTTTTCAAAAATGCATGTAAACAGCTCAACATAATTAATCCCAGCAAAAATTAAATCAAAAGATTTTTGACACAGAAATTACCTGAAATTACTTAAAATTAAAAAAAAAATTAAGTTACGAACGATTTTAGAAAGCCAATGCAGGATATAAGTATATCAATTTCTAATACTTTTCGAACCGCAAAATACAATGGTACACCACTGACTGATTTTTTATAGTTCAAATCTTTCCCTCTGTTTTTATGACAACTGTTGTTATGCAGATTTCAAAAACCTAACAAGACTTCTTCACTCTTCTCTTTATTTTACTACATAAATGTACCGATTTCCAAAAAAAAAAATATTTTTAATGCTTTATTTAAGGATATGTTAAGCCTAAAAGCAGGAAGAACTGATGTTTACAACTAAAAGTGCAGATAGATGCAAAGAATGCCGAACAAGGATGCAGGGATTCAGAAAATGCATTACATTCTTTTATATGCAGAGATAAATCATGGTTATTGTATGGTTCACAAGAACCACCAGACGCTAGGGTTCCCAGAACCTAAATCTGGAAGAAAATGTCCTCTTCGAGGCCCGACCAGTGCCCAGAGCACTGGTACCACGGGAATCGGTAGCCCACAGAGAGCCTATCCTCTCTGTGACCGGTTGTTGGTGAGGTCCCCTTCGGGGGTACACGTGGTGGTTGTGGTTTAAGATCGAATTATGTAGGTATGGTGCTGTTGCACTCTCAACAGACGGAGTTTGGATAGTCTCTAAACCCCTAAGCAAGAGGCTATAATATGGAATCTAGGCTTGCCTTGGCTAAGGCTTGCATTATGGTGGTAAGACCACCGTGGGATTAGGCCAACCGGCAGGTGCCCACGTTAATCTTGTTCCACATCTGTAACAATATATGGTTACGAGGAAAAATTTATAGTTGTTTTAATTATTACTATCGTCACGACAAACAATTTTTTGTTACTATTTTGTCATTAAATGGTTGCCACACCCAAAATATGCATTATGGTTGGTTTGAACTACAAAATTTTTCAGACAACAACCAAAGTTTTATTAGTATTCCAAAATAAAATTGCATTTATTTTTAGTGAGGAAAAACAAACAAATAATGTTGGTTTTAAGTTTTGTGTTTAGTTTTTTAACAATTAGTTGAATCTAATTTAACGGGTCTGTCTTTCAAAAACTGATTATTTATGAATCAAGTAATTTTCTATACCGACTGTTAGAAAATAAAGTGATAAATAATTCTGTCTTTTAATATAAGGTATTTTATATAAAGAAATAATAATACTATATATTACAATGATATTTTTAAGTAAGACAATAATATGGTTCTAACATGTTGCTTTTAGATTATGGTTACCTCAACCATGTTTTTTCTTTGTTTGACAATTCTATTACTTTTTGTATTTCTAGCGCAATAACTTTCCATTCAACACCGATCCCATTACTGAACTGCTGCCGAATTTTTGGCTATTATCGTTTTAAATTTTATTTTTGATAGCCAGTGAAAACAGACAACATTGTTAATTTAAATGAAAATGAAAAATCAAAGAAAGGCTTAATATATGTATATAATGCACAATCAACGGTTATGTTTGAAAAGTAGTGTTGTTTTTGTATAATTTTTCCTAAATTCTGATAAGGTCTGAAACTCATAGAGTTGCCAATCAGAGAATTAAAGCGCGGGCGGCAGCGGAGGTTGCAGGTATCTTAAGGCCCAACTATAATGTGCATAAGCTGGCTTAGGCTAATGTCAAAATATTAACGAAAAATCTGTGATATGCTTAAGCAACTTATTGAAGACTTTTAGGTGGGTACAATGTATTTACATGAATCTAGAAACTATTATGCCACAGTTGCACATTTGTTATTATTCGTACTTTTGCAAAATAATATTTTATTTTCTGAATTAATTAAATTTGTTAACAAAAAGGTGTTAAACAAACATATTTTATATACAAAATAATAATTATTTTTATTACTTTTAAGATTTTTTTTTTGCTCTTTGTGTAATTTTGTCCAAAAGAACTAAAAAATATAGCGGTGTACCTCACTCACCTCATAAACAATAAAATGCTCTTTCTTTTCAATTACGATTATTATACAACGCAGTGTTGAGATTTGAAAATTGTCATTTCGTGCCATAATTGTAACGAAAACGGGCCAAATTGACTCGCCAGCAATAAATATCAAATTAACGTTAATATAGGAAAAAGCGAATTCGTAATACAAACGAGAATTGAATTCGCCTTGTTTGGATAACAAAATAAAACATTGTTGCTTTTTAAAGTAGTATTTCACAGTGCTGAAAAGAACTAAGCTAAAGGAGAGATTTGTTTGACAAAACTTAACTAAAAACGGAAAATCATAAAAGGGGCAAAAATAAAACGAAAGGGCGATGGGGCCAAGCAGCATTAAATAGTGACAAAATTATCCCATTTGGGCCTTAAATCCCAACACTGATACAACGTGTACATTTTTCTTATAGAACTTATGTTTTTAACATTTTATATTAAATTTATTAATTATTTGTTCACTTTCGTTCTCCATTTAAAATTTTTTATGAATGTACATACATATCGCACTTGATCAACAAGAGGGTATTAACTCAAAATTTTTAAATTTTCACTTTTTGCAAGAAATCAACCAACAGCATCAATATCCATATACTGTAAAAATTTTAACGTATTCTGATTACTCTTTCATCTCGAAACCCGCATATGAGACCATCTTCGTGATATTGTCAGGTCACGCACTCTAAAGTATTATCCGTCTAAGTTAAAAATTGCGCTAAGACGATACTTGCAGACTGAGCTTGGAAAAAGGCTAACATAAAATAGACTTTGTATCACGGGCAGACACGTATTAAATTGAGACGCTGTAGAGACCTTAGAGTTAAGCAAATGTTAGCAATTACCATTGACCTTGTGATGAGGAAGAATGTCGACAGTCTGAAATCACATCAGTCGAGAGTAAAAAGCTAGGGACAGCACCAGCCTCAATGAAATTAGGGTATTCGTAAATTTATAATCGGATACCAAAAATCATTGAGGAACGAAGGGGGTCGAAAAGGCACTCATTAAGTTAGAGGTCTGCTTCGGAAACCCCCTTCAAAATAATAATACGTGTGATGTCACTATTGCAAAAGTCCTAGCAACATAATCTCTAGACCCTGCAATTTTTTCCAGAAAGGAATTTAAAAAAAGATTCTAGACTAAAATAGATTTTTTGCTAAAAAAAAAGTTTACTTTCATTTTATCAAAGAATTTACGGAATTATCATATTGTCTCTTATGACGACTTGCCATGGTAATTTAACTTTACTATCTGAAAAATTAAAGATTTGAAAATAAACTCTTTCCCTTAAGTTCATGATTTATTAATGTCTTATTAAAAGATAATTATCGGCGCCAACAGAGTGCTAAAGGTTAAATAATGTTAATAAAGCGTTTATTGAATAAATTAAATTATTCGGTTTAAATGATTTAACGCCTTAAGAAATTTATATTTTATGTAAATGAAACTCTCGTAGATAAACACAATTCAAGAGAAGAAGGAAGTAAAGTTTTTTGGAAATGTCTTTGTATTTACAAACAGTCCCAAATTATTGATGCCTTAGTTAAGACCTTTAATAAATTTCTTATTTACTTATTTAAAGTTTATTGAGATACATTTACTTAATACGGTGTGTCGGTGTGCACAGACATGATAGACAAGTTTTTAAAATTTTTCAACAGCTCAAGGGTTTTTCAAATTTTAAACACAATTTTTGAACAAATTCTAAAGAAAAAGATGTAAAAAATAATTATTTATTGCTGCAAATGAAAACACTCAACAACTTAACGGCAAAATCTAAGTTTAGTGTAATGATGAGGCATATGATTTTGAAATTGTAGTCATGGTTGACATAAAATAAAATCGGACTTCAATCATATAATTTCATTATCAGCAGTTCATTGGCATGACATACTGTCTGTCCAAGTGTAGAAACATTTATATAAATACATTTTTAAATATATAATTTCACTTTGGTTGTGTGTATGTGTGTGTGAATATGAAATAAGATATACATGTTTATGTACGTACATTCTTTTGAACATTTAAACAAACGTACCTAAGAATATATACTCGTATTTCGTATCTATTTAAGGCATTGTGAATTCTTACAGATATTTTTTTTATTATTTATATGGCAAATTTAGCTGAAATACAAATAAAAACTTTCTGTTTTTTACAATACGAACAGATACTCAAGCTTAGCAGAATGTTTAGTTGTCGGATGGTTTACAAATTATGAAATTTATTGAACTACTAGTCAGACGTTACACAGAGAGAATAACACAATTTTTATAGGGTTTCTTTACAATGAAAACCATTTTTTTTCTTGTTATTTGAATGTGTGTTTCTAAAAATTAATCATCAATCTATGACGATTTCGTAGAGTATTTGTTATATCATTCGTCAGTATTGTGTTTATTTTTTATTATTTTTTATATTAATTCGTAAATGCACAATCCATAAAGCCTGAAAATGATTGATTTTTACTGCAGTCTCTAAAACTTGCTAAAAAAAAAACAATTAAGAAATTGAAAAAAAAATATATTGCAATAATTTATCCCTGTAAAGTTAAAATCAATTCGTTTCAAAAATACATAAATCCCAATGTAAGTTCAAAATATTTTATATATTTACAACGTGTATCAAATATAAATTGAATGGTTTTTAAATAAATTTAAGTAACTTACGGAAGTTTTTTTGTTCAATTAGCAATATTTGTATTTATTATTTTTAAGATTCCTTAACCAAAGGGTGAAAACATAGCCCTATAGGTTTCGTTACAATATCTGTTCTGTCCGTCTGTCAGCGCCTTCTATCTCTGGAACCAAAAAGGTAGACCCTTGAAATTTTCACACAAGTTGTATTAGTGTTACCGCTATAGCAACAAATTTATAAGGTGTTCCAAAAGTAACGCATTATTCGCGTATATATCTTTATTTCTTGTTTTGTAAGAGGCAGACACAAATTAAAGGGTGTTCCGACAGGCACGTTATTTCCATGTATTTGGACTAATTTTTGAACCATAACACAGTACGACAAAATCAAATTTTTTTGAGTACACATGAGTAATGTTAACAGAATATGAAAATAGGCTTAAAATAAAGAAATACGTGTATCGGCGTTTTACTGTAGCACGTCAGAATTTTAAGAAAATCGATTTTAAAGATTCGAAGGACCGTGGAGGTTCACTTGTAACGTAATACTATTATAAAAAGTGCTATAAAAATAGAATGGGTGAAACGATTTAAAGGCTTGAGCCAGTTTTGAAAAGGAAATTAAATTTGCATTTGTTTTTATTTAAAAAAAACAATTTTTTTCCCGCTAGATGGCGCTTTAATTGTCATGTAAAATTAAAAAATATCCAAAAAATGTAATGTAAATGTAACAAACTTAGAAACGATCGACCGCCATATGGTTCAAATCCCAGACTACTTAATTTAATTTTTCCTAATTGCAGAATTGTATTTTTAATGAATTTCGTACATTTTGTTGATATTTTTTAATTTTACATGAAAATTAAAGCGCCATCTAGCGGGATTTGTTTTGGGATGTTTTTTTTTTTTAATAAAAACAAATCCAAATTTAATTCCCTTTTCAAAACTGGCTCAAGCATTTAAATCGGTTCACCCATTCTATTTTTATAGAACTTTTTATAATAGTATTACGTTACAAGTGAACCTCCACGGTCCTTCGAATCTTTAAAATCGATTTTCTTAAAATTCTGACTTGCTACAGCAAAACGCCGAGACACGTATTTCTTTATTTTAAGCCTATTTTCATATTCTGTTAACATTTCACATGTGTATTAACCACTGTCGTACTGTGTAATAGGTAAACTCTTGAAATTTTCACAGAAGGTGTATTACCTTGGCCTAATACTAAAATTGAAAAAGTGTTCCCGTGAAAGTACGCCGATTTTTTTACCGATTTAAAGCTACTGCATACTTTAAGCCATCATTTATTTTTGAAACCGGCATATTTTGAACACGGTTGCCCAACCGATGGCGCCGTTTTAAAAAAATTACAAAATATGAATGACTTACTGCCAAATAGCCAATTGAATAAAATTTGTGTTAGATTTGTATATTTACCTTGTGGAATTACATTGTTATTAAAATATTTTAAACACCTTTTACAGAGCTTTCAATAAGTTTTAGAATTTTATATCAATTTTAGAATTTTATCCAGGAATGGGTACCTTTACATAAAGTATATTTTCAGGACGCACACAATGTGTGTGGGCACAGCTAGTGTTAAAATAAAACTGTTGAGAAATATGGTGAGCACAGCGAGAAAGTTGATAATTAAAAATTCTTTATGACCACTTTTTTAAAATCTCGATTTTTTACCAATTTTATCTGGCAAATGTTTACCCCTTAAATATACTTACTTACAGGCACTAATCAACATTTGCTTATGGCTCAAAAATAATAATTAAAAATTTTACGCACAATTCTATATAAATTATTAATTAATGACCCGTGTAAAAGAGCAATATTTATAAGGTAAACGATATCAAATTTGATTATTCCACGAAACAGCCTTTCAGAGTTTAAATATGTAGTAAAAATACAAATAGTTCCTTGAAAACGTTCATAAGTAAAATTTGCTAATTGCTAATGACTGGAGGTAGTTGTTAGAAAGAGTAGAAAAAATGTTTGGCTTCAGTATTGTGGTATTTAGAGAGTATTCCGTGAACAATTTCCTAATTCTACTTAAATACACCCAAAAACATTACAGATGTATTAAATGAAATAGAAATTCATTCAACTCTTCTGACACATCTTAATTGAAGTGCTGTTAAGTTAATATTCCTTTAAAAGGGGTTTTACGTTTTTGTTTTGTTGTCATTGACTTTGTCTTATTTATGTATTTTCGTACCACAGCTATTTGTTATGTCAATGCTCTTCCTTTTTTCAGGTTTCTTACAATTAGTATTCAGAAAAGTTTTCTAAGATGCGTATGAATTTCTTATTTTCAAATTAAATTAACTCATCTTAAAATGGAAGAGGTGATGTTTGTTGAAAATAACAGAAGAGCTCACAAAAGTATGTATTGTATGTCGTATGAGTATCAGATTATGTCTTTAAAAAATCCACAACAATGAGTACAAGAACATTTGAAAAAAAAGAACAGTAATGTTGTTTTTTTAACGTGCTAGTCTATAAAAGTTTCTCTTATATAACTTATTATTGCTTTTTAATTTCCCGAAGTTATCTAATTTCTAAGGTTCGGCCTATTAGTTTAAATAATTTTCGGGGCTTCTTCGTATTCGGGAAAATAAAAATTAAATTTTTTATAGATACATAGATATAGATATAGATTTTAAAGAGAATGGAGAAATGTAATTTTAGACACTAGCGACAGTGTAAGCCTTTTCTGGATCGCTATATCCTTCTCCAGACCTTTTTATTTCTATCTACTTGAGAAGTGTTTAGCTGTAAATGTTATCCATTTACCCAACCGAATTAAAACGAATTAAATTCAGTAGGACCTAACACCATCACTTTTTTGTTTGATGATATTTTTTATTTATAAAATACTAGCAGTGCCCGCCAAGTCGTGGCCGTTCTGACAATATTTTGCTCAATTTTGCTTTGAAAGTATTCCACACCAACTAAAAGACTCTTACTTTTATAGTGCTTCAGTTATGGTTTATGTATTTACTTTATTTAGAGGTACCCATCCCTGGATAAAATTCTAAAATTTATAAAAAATTCTAAAATTCAAAAAATTATTGTAAACCTCTGTAAGAGATGTTCAAAATATTTTAATAACAATGTAATTCCATAAAGTAAAAAAACAAATTTTATTCAACTTGCGCCATCTGTTGCGAATTAGTTTTTAAAATATCACACATCACATATCAAAAATAAAAAGGTGAGTTGAAAAACTAACCATGTTGAATATGTGCGTGTTGAGAGTATCCCAGTCTTAAACCGAAAATTTCAGTACCTTTAAACCGGAAATTGCGTTTTTCACTACTTTTTCTCCACTATCTCTTGGAAATAAGATATTTTCCGGAAAAAGGTATACTATATTGGGACCAGGATACTAAGGTACTTTCTCACAAAGTTTAATTAAAAATCAATCCAGTAGTTTTTACGTGGTGCGAACACAAATGAAAAGCAGACAGACGGAAGTGAGTTACTATTTTATTATATGTATAGATTATAATTAAATTAAATTGAGCATAATAACGAACATTAGAGTGAAACACCAAGAGTCCTCACCCTCAACCCTGAGGCACACTACCTACTAGCCTACCTGGGCGTTCGGTATAGTGAAGTTAGTAATATTGTACTATTAATATAATACTTAACAGACTCATTTGGTACAATTTGAAAATCTACCCAGGTATGTTTTGGAAATCCGCGGATTTTCAGATACAGGACACATTGTATCGATTCTACTTCATCGAAAATAGAGCTGTGATTTTATTGAGTCTTAAGCTAAGAGTACCGTGATCTATAAGAGATGCTTAGTGCTTATATGCTTATTATTAGTCGGAACTTGTACAGTTCCGACTAATAATAAAGGCATAATCCCCTGGAAACAACAGAGAGCCTCTTACGAGTCCTCATGGGGCAACATGTACAAACTATGTGGTCCGTAGTCTTATCATGCAGCATAATGTATCAGTGTTGCCAGGGCTAGACTAAAACAGTAACGCTTTTCTTTCCATAAAGTTACGAACATGTGACTAAATCTTACGTGGGGCCTTCTAAAGTTACGTAAAATAAAAATAATGTAACCGAACGGCATCACTGTAATGTATATTAATGGTATCTAAGATCACAATGTCCGGTAAACCATCCCGTAAGTAGCTTTAAATCACTTTATTGAGGGATAGTAACTTTTGAAATATTCCCCAAATAAAGCGCTTTGCTTAGCTAAGCCCTGTCAGAGCTTTCCAATGGCGAGGCGAGAATACTTGGGGTAACTGCTACTGGACTTTGATACCACGATATGAAAACACAGTTGTTCTGACTAAAATGAATGATATTAATTTAAATTATCGGTTCCAATATAGGTTACTTTTTGCCCGTAAAAATATTTTATTTCCAAGAAAAAATAGAGAAAAATTAGTGAAATTACGCCATTTTTCCGATTCAATGGTACTGCAACTTTTGCCAGCGGGAAATTTTAAACAGTATTTACAGAACTCTACAATAGTTTTTAGAATTTTGTATATATTTTAAAATTTTATATAAAGCTTATGTTCCCGAGTAGTTACTTAGGGATGGGTACCTTTATATAAGGTAAATACAGAAACTATATTTAAAGCACTATAAAAATAATTTTACTTTTTATATGACTTAAAAGTCCTACGTACAAGAAATCAAATTTTAAACTGCTGGTCTGTACTTGTAGGTCGTTTACATGTATACTGTAGAGTCTGCGCGTACAGCTGTGTGTTTATTTAAAAAGTACTTTTATATAGAAAAAAAATTATACAGACATAAATGTGCCCACAAGTCTCAAGTATAGATGTTGAAAAAATTAAATTAAAATCTTAAAATGTAAGAGTATTTAAGCGTTTTTCATTATGAATGTTTGAGAAAAAAAAACTTTAACGTATAATGTGCGTTTGTATATGACATGTTTTGAATTTTTAAATTATCAACATGAAAATCAGAAGTAGCAACATCAGCATCATCGTAACTTGCATTCCTTTATATTTATTTGTGTATGTGTGTGTGTGTGTGTCACCATTAAATACAAAAAAAGTATGTTAATTTCTAGTATTGTCCAATACAATGAGTGAATATATATTTATATAGTTGTAGGAGTCTTGATTTATATAAAAGAAGGGCAGTATGAAAAGTCAGGTCTAAGTTTGTTGATGTTTGCAGTGTATTTTTATTTTTTGACTCTCAATATTTTTTTGTTATCGATAAACCGGTAGCGCACTAGTCTATCAGTCTGGAGGTTGGAGGTTCGATTCCCGCTAAACACTCTGGGTGTTTTCTGCAGAGAAGCAAAAAACTTTGCAGAGGCAGTGTTGTCTTTAAAAACAAATTAATGCGCATAAAATCAAATTTATTACCTCGGCATCTGAAATCTGTAAAATGTCCACCAGGTTGAAAAATTCACGTTTTTAATTAATTTACACTCTGGATTTAGAGTTGTTTTTGTTGTTTGTTTAAAAAAATGTGAATTTTTTTTCAAAGATACACAATGAAAAATTAAAAATAAAAATTTGCAATACGGAAGAAATATACTAAATTTCAAATATATTTATACAAATGTGGCGGCATGGTGTAGTGAGGAAGTGTTTGCCTACAAAACGATGTCACACCCCAGGTTCGATCCCTGACAGAGGAAGAAAAATGTTCAACGTTATTTCGCGTTTAAAAAATAAGTGGCGTAAAAATCTTTGAAACAGAATCCATTAAAGAAGAAGCTTCCTCACCCCCCCCCCCCCCCCCTGGAAAATAGATGATAACATCAAGGCAAATGGTAAGATCAAAGATCACTGAACTGAATCTTACGGAAACAGATTTGGCACACGAAAAAGAAGAAGCGAAAACAGCTGCAACAAATCGTGTAAGATGCAGATGCTTTGTGGAAGCCATATGCTCCCAAGAGCGGTAATTAAAAAAAAATTTGTGCAAATATAAAATGTTATAAAACGTGTAATAATTTTAATTTTTATAGGTTAGGCATAGGGCTTGATAAAATGCTTGAAATCGATAACTGTTTTGGGAGGCGGCTACTCATTGAAGTTAACCCTAAAATGTTTATTAGTTATATTTCAAATAAACAAAACAATGATCATTTAATACAGACAACATTATTTTGAAATGTGTTACCCCCGGGGGTTCCAATTGTCACTGCAAGAATATGGCAAATGCTTTGACGCGGTTCACTCGGGGAAAATAGGGGCACCAGACGCAAGGGTTCCTAGAGCCTAAATCTGGAAGAAAAGGTCTGTGTGTTAAAACATACGGGTCCTCTTCGAGGCCCGACCAGTGCCCAAAGGACTGGTACCACGGGAATCGGTGGCCCCACAGAGAGCCTATCCTCTCTGTGACCGGTTATTGGTGAGGTCCCCTTCGGGGGTACACGTGGTGGTTGTGGTTTAAGATCGATTTATGTAGGTAAGGTGCAAGGTCGATCAAGTGTGCTGTTGCACTCTCAACAGACGGAGTTTGGATAGTCTCCAAACCCCTAAGCAAGAGGTTATAATGTGGATCTAGGCTTGCCATATTATATAAATTGCTACTCATTGCGACTGTATCACACACAAAAAGCGATTGGTGGCAATCGTAAAGTGTTGTTACGCTACACAAAGGGGGCGCTAGTCTACGCCTAAGTTTCACTCGGTGGTAAGACCACCATGAGGTTAGGCCGAGTAGGCAGGTACTCACGTTAATCTTGTTCCACAATTTCGAAATGTGTTATGATCAAAATATGTGAATTTCTTATTTTTGAGGCCATTTTAATTATTTTATATAGAATACATACTAATAAAATACACATATGGAAGTTACTTAACTTTTAGTATAAAATTTTTATTTTTTACTTACCTTAGCCCCGTTTTTTTGGCAGTAGCAAAACCGAAACAAGGTTTTATCTAGGTACGTATTTACGCTGGTCACTCAGCGATGAGGAAGCCGGTCGACTACAATTCGACTTCCAGAAATCAATTTAGGCTAAAGCAAATACACGGAGAAAAAAGATCGACAACATGCAGTAGAATGCAAGATGGTAGTAGAGTGTTTCGGGTTCCGCTTCACACAAATATACATAATAATTCACAAAGATGATCTAAAATAGTCATCATATAGATGGTAAAGCCAAAGCCTACACAACAATTTGAAACGGGGTTATCGTGTACTTTACATATACTTAATTTTTTCTCAATACTTGTATAAATAACTGGTTTATATCAGTTGAATAGAGGTTCTCTAAGAGACTTTTTGGTAGTTGGTTTAGTGTTAATGAAACTAATAAATGTTTTTCTTTAAAAATCATTATCATTATTAAAAATAATGGTAATGAAAAAATTCATTAGCATTATTCATAAACTACTACTAATGAAATAGGCAATTAACTAGTCAACATAATACATTACTCTAATGCGTAGCTTGAAATCAAAAAGAAAAAATTATATAAGATTTAAAAAATTTTGTTGAATTTTTCTTAATTTTTATCAAATTATAATTTTCGTTTGCAAAATGTTAAACCAAATAAATTTTTTAAATCATATTTACAATATAAAAAACAATGCCAGAATTTATATGGGGATCAAAAATATCATCAAAGTAAAATTTTATTTTACAATTGTTGGCGTTGTGTTACGCTTAAAAGCGAAAACAATTATACAAATTGTGCGAAAAATTGTTTGGAAAATTTGAAAATTTATTTTTGTTTACGTATTAGTTTTTGTATTGTAACGCCTAAATGTAATTTGTAATTTTTTAGTTTTGAAAAAAAATTTTAAATGTGCCCTCGCATATGGGCTTATTATGCTTGACATAATGATCCATTTTGGAAATTCATTGACACAAACACTTAGACAAACACGTAGACAAACACATAATATTGTTTTTTATTTATTCCACAAATTTCGATTTGTCTTCACATTTTTCATTATTATTTATTTTTGTTTTTTGCTCTATAAACTGTCGAAAGGTTTTTTTTCAACTATGATGATGTGTGCGAAATTGAGTGACATGTTTTTAACATTAAACGCACGTTGTAAAAATAATTTGAATTTTTCGTAAAATATCCCTCAAAAAGTAATGCATAGGGGCCCAACAATAGATACAACATAAAAACATTTACATTAACTTGGTTGTGCCTTCCTTAAAGTGGCATAGAAATTATTTATCTTTATTACAACATGGCAGCCAAAAGTATTTAAAACCAGAAAAATTGTGGGCATGTACATATATATTTATTTATATTTTTTGTTACCAGGAATGCCTTAAGTTTGTAATTTGCTTAGAGGCCTAATTTTTCTATTCAAATCAATTTGTTGCTTTTTAGTAAGAAATAAAAATTCATTTCACAGCATTATTTTACATTTGGGCAAAAGACCGACAAGTGTATATTTTTTGAAACATTAGTAAAGCTAAAATAGAATTTATTAAAAAGACTTATAGTGTTAGTTACAATGTATATTTGTAACTAACAAAGTGTTTGAAACTTGTTAATTAATCAAATAACATATTATTGATATTATGATAGGTCTGCACTGTAGTGCTGGATCTCGCATATAACAATTATTGTTTTTTTTTTTTTTTGATCATAAATAAATTTTATGTAAATAAGCTATACTGAATTAAAGAAACTATAAAAATAAATATTCACATTTTATAAAGCTCGATTAAAATTATATTATACTTATTTTTTAGAAAATATATTATATTTAAAATTATATAAAATACTAGCTGTGCCCGCCACGTCGTGGGCGCCCTCATAATATTTTGCTCGATTTTGCTTTGAAAGTATTCCACAACTATTGTAAGACTTACTTATATAGAGTAGCACCTATAAGAGAAAAATGCAACTAAACTAAGAAGAAACTAACAATAACAGAATTTTATAGCCACACTCAAGTCGTAGTATTCTTACCAAATTTTAAAAAGTAATGCTAAATAACAAAAATAATGTAATCACATAATGTAATAATGTAATTACCTAAATATGTATTTTACAAAATAGCCAAAATATACAACACGCACGCCACTTAAAACAAATACAAATTTTATTCAATTGGCTATTTGGCAAATGTTTTTAGCGCCATCTGTGTTTAAATATCAAAATTAAAGGTGCCGTGCCGTACTAAGTAGTATAAACGATCTGTGTTTTAAAATATACAACTTTCAAAAATTAAACGTACCGTGCTGTACTCAGCAGTACTTAGTTCCTCCTTAAGATATGCTACATATCAGTTTATGTATTTTTTTACTTTATAAAAAACTAGCTGTGCCCGCCACTTTGTCAGCGTCCTTCAATATTTTGTTCGATTTTGCTTTGAAAGCAATCCACACCAAAGACCCTTTCGTTTTTAGTTTATTTCTTTCAGAGAAGTAACACTCAGGCAATTAATGCCTATATTAACTGTATTACTTCCTTTAGAAAAGGATAGTAGTAGATAAGACAGATGGAAGCGCTTCGCAAACGCTTCTGGTGGAATTAGTTTGAAGCTAGCATAGCCAATTTATAATTATTTTACTTCGTCGGTGATTTAGTGCTATGTGGTAATACCGGCGTTTTTAGTTCCGCCTTAAGATATGCTACATATCAGTTTATGTATTTTTTTACTTTATAAAATGTAAAGTATTCATATCCGGTTAGTTGAACTGCGTACTTTCACTGCTTTTTCGCCACTTTCTAAGATATTTTTTCGGAAAAAAGTATTCTATATTGGAACCAGGATACTTGGTATCTCCTCACAAAATTTTGTTAAAATCCATCTAGTAGTTTTTACGTGATGCGAACGTTAATGTAAAGCAGACAGACAGACGGATATGAGTTACTATTATATTATATGTATAGATAAACTATTCGGTTTATCGTAATCTCATGTTTTCCTTTAAAAAAAACCCCATAAAATCTTTAAATCAGAATTATTGTGTACTTAAATGAAGGGCGTTTCAAATCCTGCAGGTAGGTTTTAACTCCTCATGGTGGCGTTATTTGTTTTAAATTTTGTCAGTTTATTTATTGTTTTTATTTGTCATAAAAAATAGCAATAAGCCACGATAAGTTGCAGCGTCGAACAATCATCGTGAATTAAAACTTTCGTGGCGATATTCGTGTCAACTGAAGACGATTATCCAGATACCCTACTTATTGGTCCTATTTCAGTAAAAAAAAAAAGATTTTTCTCGACATAGTCCCCTATACATTAGTCAAGTGCTCTTCTTTCCTTAAATAAGAACACTTCTGAAGATTCTAAAAATTGATATTTGTTTCAAATTTGGAAACAGTAAGGGGCTAAATATAGAGATTATGCAGGCTGGGATAGCAGTTAGCACGCAAATTCATAGATATGTATATGCGATAGTGACTAAATACGTATGCAGCCTTTAATTTTGTTGATGAAACAGCACTTTTTCTTCCAGCCGTCCTTTTTAGCTCAGAGTAATATTCGCCAGTAATCCCTGTATGCTTCTCACCTTCGCATTTTTGATGCACATTTACCCTTAGAAACTCACTGGTTCGTCCATTGTTAAAGCCTGTTTAATGGTCGAGTGTAACCAAATGCGGCATGTCTAAATGTGATGTAACCGCTCAGTGTAGATAGATCTAAACTCATCTCACACGCCTTCAATCTTCGAACGTCCAATTTGTTTTCCTGGATTTTATGGCCTATTTCTGGCTTGTTGACCTCTTTTGTGCCATTTTTGCTGGAACTATTATCAAGCCTTATTTTGGTTTCGTTGATGTTTTTTTTGTCTGCTTTCAGTGGCTGTCAAAAACAAACTAATACAGTAGAATGCAGTTGTTTTTTACACAATAGTTATTAAATTATGGATCGAGAGACCATTTTCTAAATAAAATTGAGAAGTAAATTTTAACAAATATAGGGTCATCAGTTAATAGCTTTCCTCTTTGTAGAAAAGACGATTGTAACCAACTCAAACGTGGTAACCATATTATAAAGGGTGGTTAAATTTGTAAGGACCGATTTTGATTTTGAATAAAACACAAATTACTTAGAAAATTATTGTCATTTCTTTTTATTTTGATAATATTGATATAGTTCAGTTATGTATGGAACCGTAGTGACACACCTCCAACCGATGCTCCAAATTTTCGATGACGCTAAGGCATAATTGAAGTTATATGCCGTTAATGTGCCGAATTATCTCATCCTTTAGCTCTTGAATTGTTGCTGGCTTATCGATGTACACCTTTTCTTTCAAATAACCCCAAAGACAGAAGTCCAACGGTGTCAAATCACATGATCTTGGCGGTCAATTGACATCGCCACCACGTGAGATAACACGGCCATTGAATTTACCGCGCAAAAGAGCCATTGTTTCGTTAGGTGTGTGGCAAGTGGCACCGTACTGTTAAAACCACATATCGTCTACATCCATATCTTCCGATTCGGGTTCGTTATCATCTCACTAGAGCGAACACCATTCACAGTAACTGCCTGAACGGCCTCATTTTGGAAAAAAAAATAGGCCCAATGATGCCGCCATCTCATAAACCGCACCAAACATTCTTTGTAGTTGCATTGGTTTTTCGAAAATCAGTCTTGGATTATTATTCGCCTGAATGCGGCAATTCTGCTTATTGACGAATCCACTGAGGTGAAAATGTGCCTCATCACTGAAGATGATTTTCTTCGAAAATTGATCATACAACGTTGCCATTTCTTGCCACCATTCTGACCATTGCTCGATTGTGTATCATGCCATGGTTCAAATTGAGTTAGTCTGAAATTGAGAAATGTCAAATTAGATACAGAAAAAAACTTGACGTTTCAACTTCGGCTCTTAAAATTTAACCACCCATTATATGTATTAATGAAAATCATGACAAATAGTACAGAAATTGAAGGCTCTTAATACAATCATCTTTAAAAAAATTTGTTCCTGATTATTTGAAAAGAAGTCTCTTGGGGTAATCGTTTTTAGTTTTTCCACCATTTAATATTTAATAATTTAATTATTATAATAAAATGTACGCTTAATTAGAGATAATATTCTTTTTATTTAAATGTATAAAAATTTTCTATGCATATTCCTAACTACTTATTATCTCCATGAAAAGACCTTTTTTGAACAATTTCTACAATTTTTATCAATAAATTAATCTACTTGATACACTTTATCTACAACTGCAGTCTCATGTTAACCCATACAAAAGTCCAAAGCGAAAAGCCAAAAGGAAGAAGTATCAGATTAAGTTCATAACTTTGAAAAACAAAAGTCTGCAACTGAAAATACATGATTTAGAAGCTGATAATATGTAGTGAAACTTGCACTTTAAGCCAGCCTTCGTGCCACAAAACTTCACACACATTTTGTAGTACTCGTATTTTGTAGCAGTTTTATCGTGCCCTCCTGAATTTAGCCATATTTTGTACCTGTTTAACTTTACATTTTTTTTATTTTTCTATTTTTTGCATTAAACCCCTAAAGCAAATAGTAAATTATAAAGCACCTGTGTGTGTGTATGTTATATGATTAAAAAAACTCAATAAAAAAAAACGTAAAAAAAAGATTTATGCTTTTTGCCATTCTCTTTCTGATTTTAGCCAGAAGGTGCTTAGATAAAAAGATTTAACAATTTAATTGCAAAATAATTCAAAGTGTAAAGTGTTTTAATAGTTATCTACTATTTTCATACATACTAATTGCTTAAGCAATAAATTTTATAGTAAATTTTCATCATAATTCTGTTTTCTTTTTCTACACTTACAGTACGGTCAACGTGTTCCGACCGCAACGTCACCAAGTAATACAAATTCAAGCAGCTCATCGAATACTGGATCCCAAAGTGGAACATTAAGTACTAGTCTAAGTAATACCAATACAAATACAACAATGGGGCCTAACAACGGTTTAACACAAAATCAACAGGGCGAGCAGTTGTCAAAAACAAATTTATACATTAGAGGTTTACAACAAGGCACAACCGATAAGGATTTAGTTACTATGTGTGCACAGTAAGTTATTTATTACAATCTTTTTCTTTTCCTTATTTAAAAGCGATTTTGTTCTATCCACAATTATTTTTTACAATTTTCTTCACACTTCACTTTAAATTTTTCTAAATTTAACGTTGTATTTTTAATGTTGTATTATAAAACAGTGTTTTTAATGTGCAATTAATTTTTAAATTTTAATCTAATAAATTTATCTTTTTTGCAAAAAAAAAATTAAGATTGTATTAAACACAACAATCGTTAAATTGGCCATCGGTAAATAGAGTAAATAGCATCGCACTTGGGTTTTTTGAGGACCTTAGGTAACTTGTAGAGCAACCCAGACAACTAAATATACGGAACAGTCAGATATAGTTTCAAAAACTATGTTATTTATAGTCTGAAAAAAATGGTCTATAAATGACAGTAACATGGAAAACTGGGTGAACCTTTATTTTCTTCACATTTTTCCGATATTGTTTTTAGGGTTCCTTATCCAAAGGGTGAAAACGTAACCCTATTTTTTTCGCTACAATGTATGTCGGTCTCTGGAACCGTAAAAGCTAGAGTCTTAAACATTTTCAGCCAAGTTGTATTAGTGTGACCGCTAAAACCACAAATACTAAAACTTATAGGGTGTTCCAAGGGGTAAAAACGTGACCCTATATTTTCGCTACAATATATGTATGTCCGTCTCTGGAACCGTAAAATGTAATTTTCAACCGTTGTATTACTGTGGTCGCTAAAACAACAAACACTAAAGCTTATAGGGTGTTCCAAAAGTGACGTGTAATTCGCGTATACGTCTTTATTTCCCGAACCGTACGAGGCAGATACTTGAAATTTACACACAGTAATTCAAACTAAAAAATTATAAAAAATAAACTTAACAAATAAAGGGTGATCCGACAGTGACATGATTTGCTCGTATATGGCCTTATTTTTTGAACCGTAACAGTTAAGACACTTAAAATTTTCACTGAAGGTGTTTCACTATGACCTTTATAACAAATAGAAAAATTTAAAGGGTGTTCCGACAGTGACATGATTTTCTTGTATATTCTTTTTTTTTGCAATTTTATTTATTGAATCTTCCAATATAATTGAACTAATAATAAGTGTTCACATCTTAAAACTAAATTATACTTAATTAAGTGGCGCCAATGCCGGTTTGATGTCATCATTTTGGACTCATCTGGGGTTCGGGCAAAAAATGTAATATTCCTCCTTCTGATTCGAATGTAGCCGCTATCGTTTAGGATGTTACGAGTCAGAGGGTTTCGATGTTTTTCGAGCTTCTTTCAATACGTTAATGCATATTTTGCGATTTTTGCTTCAATCAATGGCAAATTTAAATGTTTGTGGATGTTGGAATTTTTAATATAAAATTATATTTTGCCGCCTTTGAATTTTTTCTTTTGAAGCTGAGCCATAACATATTGGTTTGAGAATCTAATTGTACAGCAAAAATTTGCAATCTAAACTGAGACAGATAAGTTGGCCTGCTTTCAACTTCATTTGTGTCAGCTTTGATTTTATATGGCTTTTCCATGTAAGGTACCGATCAAGATGCATACGAGGTATATGACTTCAGAATCTTGAGGTATTATTTGATTATTTATGCGAATATGGGACATGAGTTTCCACGCAGTGTGAACATTAAATAAGTACATTTTTGTTCATTCACTTTTATTCTCCATTTCTCCAACCAGTTTTCTAAATTGAATATGTGGTCTTGTAAATATCGTTATGCTATTTGGAGACTTTAATGACTGCTTAGAAAACCTGTGTCATCAGCAAATGTCGATGTATGGATTCGGTTGCTACTTGTCATATCCGAACAAACATAAAATGGGTCCCAATATCCTACCTTGGGATACTCTAGCATCAATTGGCTGAGGTGAACTTAAAATGTGTTCAGTACAAACTTTCGATTAGTTAAAAAACTTTCTAGCTTTAACTTATACATCAAGCCTTTATGCCATACTTTGTCGAACCCTGCTATAAAACGGGCGAACAATATTTTCTTCCCACAAAAGTCTACATTTACTAATCTGTGTGTTTGTTCGATTGTACAAAGTTGTTTTCTGAATCCAAAATCGGAATTACGTCTCATCTCCCTTAGAATTGCGTTTAACTTAGAAATTAATATCTTTTCGAATAGCTTTGATATGTTTGATAAAAGGTTTTTGGTCTGTATGATTCTACTTTTGTGTGATCGGTTTAGGAATCATAGTTATCAAAGGAATCTTCCAATCTGGTGCAAAGAACTCGAGACGAAAAATGAATTATTGATATTATTTGAGATCCTTGATATAACAGTTGAAAAGATAAGACAATATACGTAAATTAAGTCCCCCTAGAGATATTCTTTAACTTTTATTACTTTACCATACGTAATATAAGGTAAAGTATATTAATCATGAAAAAAATCGAGGTCGGGAGTTCGACGGATTTATACGTTTTGGAGTCTCCTGAATCAATTTTGACTATTTTCGCGATGATGTCTGTGGGTGGGTGTGTATACCACTTTTTCGTGAAGTTTGTACAGGTCATACCGTTTGACATATTAAAATGAAATTCAGTATGTGGGTTTGGTTTATGGAGATGAAGGGGAAAGGGGTAGTTTACTTAACACCCCAAACCGAAAATAATTAATTTTTCGATTCGAATATACTTTGAAGTTATATTCATTATGTAATATATCCATAAAAATATCTGTTTCCATTGGGTATGGTAAAGTTGAGTGCAGGCCACTCCAGTTTTATTTTTTTTTATACTTAATGTTATTTCAAGTGTAGTAATACATACTTTGTTTAAATTTATAGTGCCTCTCTAACAGTTTAAAAGATGAGATCATATAATGACGAATTACGTCACCTATAGGGACACCCTTTAAATAGAATTTTTTATTCTAATTATTTTTGACATAATATTACAATTTTGGGGCATTTTCAAGTGTTTGTCTAAACGGTTCATTACATAAGTTTATATACATCACAATACAATGCCAATGGGAATACCCTTTATATATAAATTTTAATTTTTATACTTGTTGTAATAAAAAACATAGAAATACACATTTTGTGCAATTTTCAAGACAAGACTCTGTCTAAAATGGTTCAAAAGATGTTGGAAGCTATGTTTACCCCAAGGCGAATTCATACCAGGTGTGAGCAGTAGGACAACAACTACAACAAAACAACAACTTTGACATTAGATTAGCAGATATGAAACAATGTATTTTTTGACAAAACATTAGCAAAAAACCAGAGCAAAAAACAATCAGCTGGGCTATCGACTCCACCTGGTATGAATTCGCCTTGGTTTACCCTTTACATTTAAAAGATACGTAACAATCACGGGTATTGTATTGGGATAACTTAGAATTTTTAAAATTATAGTGACAACAATTTTCCTATTCACCAACAAAGGAAAAATGTTTGAAAAACAGGTATATTTACGTTGCGAAATTTCAAAAGTCCAATTTTTTAACAAATCACGTATGTACGTACGTGTCGCAATAATGATAATGAAAAATTCATTACATTTTGCTACTGATAGGACCACCGTTTAATGAGCCATCATGGCGTGTGCTGACACAAATTCTGGCCAAATAAATCTGCTTTTATCTCTGAAAATTGAAAAATTAACTATTCATATATGTAAGTATTTTATCTACAACACTGTTTTATAATACAAAATTAAAAAAATACAAAAAAAACAATTTGTGTCCAATTAAATGTTACATGGATTTAAACATAACAACTGTTTGACAATAAATACATATTTCGTTTTACAATAATCACATTGTCTTTTTTTACATTCAACAAAAATAAGTATAAATTTTCATTTAAAAAATATTTTTCGCTCTCTTTGTATTTTTGAATTTCCTTTTTTCTCCTCATTTTATTCTTTTTCTCTTATTTCCCTGCAGATATGGAACTATTATATCCACCAAGGCTATTTTAGATAAAACAACAAATAAATGTAAAGGTATTTTTTGCTTTTCACCATTTTTCATCAATTTTAGTTTTATATTAATTTTCCTTTAATTATTGTATTTTTATACTTATTTATATTTATATGTTTGTATGTGTATGTGTATGTGTGTGTGTAATTCTTAATGTGGGAGTGTGTATATTTGTGTATTCTTAATTGTTTTATTTCTGTCTATGTGTTTGTGTTTGAGTTTGTGTTTTTTTTTTTTTTTTTTTTTTTTTTAAAGCAACAACAAAAAGAACTTTTTACTAATTAATTATTTTGTTTAATGTGTGTAATTAGTTTATCTTTTTTTATATGACAATATTGGCTGGCGTGTTTTATATATAAATGTTTAATTAGACTTTTTAAGTTTGATTTGAAATAAAAAAACGTTTTTTTTTTGTTTGTATCTTTTATTAGTTATTTAATTTCATTTCCAGTCCTTTATTTTATTAATTTTATTTGATTTAATCATACATAAATCATGAATTGCATTTGATATTTTAAACGTAAAGCCTGTTGTAAATAGTTTTTTTATATATAATCACATTAAGCAAATATTTGACAAAGTAGGCTGCATTTATTCAAAGTTTTTTTTTTAACTTATTTTATTTTTTATTAAATCCCAAATTAAAAAAAACGAATTCAAGCAGTAATATTTTTCAGGCGTAAAATTTTGCTGTTAATACAAATTAAAGTTGTGTGTCAAAATTTATATCCATATGAATTTTCAGGTGTTTGTCGAAATCTGTTTATAATTTTTATGTTCTGGTACAGATGATATAACCTCCTGTCGTCAAAACAAAAATAAAATACTTAAAAAAATTGATAAGCAAACCTTGTCCGTTTTTTCAACTTTCATTAAAATCAGTTCAGGAGAATAAAAATATCCCCTTCTCATGTGAACTTTCACTACTTTTGCACTATTTTCTCTTGGAAATGAGATAAGGGACTTGAAATATTGTAAAAATCAGTGGGCCCTTTAAGAAAAGTTTTCATCATTTTTTGTCTAATATCTCATCCATTTTAGGCGATTGCGGTTAACTTTGTTCGACAATAATGTAGCCGAGGTTTCGTTGAATACATTATTTGAATGAAAAAAATATTTTTTAAATTTTTAATTTTTTTTTATACTTTTTCAGCATAACTTACAGGAACTCATAACAATATATGGCAAAATTGTAGCCACAGTACAACTAAGTAACTTTTGAAAACATACCAATACAATCTGAGCAGCCCATTAGGAGGTACTTGTCTTGCAAATTATGCTGAAAAAAGTTAAAAAAAAATATTTTTCTTTGTTATTTTTTTTAAGTGCAGCAATATACTATTTTTGGGGCATAAAATGTTAATTTATTCAACTTATCTTTAGCTACATTATTGCCGAACAAAGTTTAGCACTATCACGTAGAATGAATGTAGTATTAGACAAAAACTGATGACAACTAATGAAGACTTTTATCAAACATAACAAAGCTGTTTGAGAGAATATTAATACCTAAGATAAATCAAATTCATAGCGCGAAAGGATGTATTCCGAACAATTAATTCGACTTTAGAAAACAACATAGTACGACCCAACACACACACAAATTAGTAAATGTAATTAAAAAGACCTTTGAAGAAAGAAAATACTGTTCTCCGCATTTTATCGACGTTTCTCAAGCATTCGATAAGGTTTGGAACGAAGGCTTAATATATAAGTTAAAGCTGAACTTGCCAGAAAACTTCTATAAGCTCTTAAAAAAAAACTGTTTAACGAATCGTAACTTTTTAATAAAAAAAAATGTAATTTTTTAAGCTCGCCACATCTCATTGAAGCCGGAGTTCTCCAAGGTAGTATTTTGGAAGCCATTTTACATTTAATATACACATCAGATATGTGAAATGTTGATGTGTGAACTAGGGTGCTACAGTTCACACATCAACATTTACTCATGACACAGCATTTTTAAGTATTTATGAAAGCGCCCAAGTAGCACCACAACATTTACAAGACCACATACTCAATTTGGAAAAATGGATGAAGAAATTGAGAATAAAGGTGAATGAACTCATGCTCTTTTATTCACATAAATAACTACATATAGTTATTACCGCAGCTTTTAGACGTTAAATTCTTGGTATACATCTTGATCGCCGCTTTACATCATCAAGCCATATAGATTTCAAGTTAACACAAATGAAGTTAAAAGCCGTTCAACTAAATTGGCTTATTGGCTGAAGCTCTACCCTGAGCTTAGATTGTAAACTTTAACTGTACAAGGCGATCCTCAAACCAATTTGGTGTTATGGAATTGAATTATGAGGCACTGGCCCAGCTAGCAATGTAGAAAAAATTCAAAGGCACCAAAATAAAATTCTACGTATGATTAGAGTTGCTCCCTGGTATACAAAAACACTCGAACAACCACAAAGACCTAAACATGCCATCAGTCAAAGCAGAAATAGCGAAACATTCAGTAACGTATCTAAAGACCCTTGAATCTCATCCAAATCCTTTGGCATGTAACATACTAAATAAACCTGGTTACAGAGATACTGCTTTACTTGGCCGTACATCAGACGGATGACCCGCAAATGATTGCAGAAACCGTGAAACATTATTTTTGTCTAGCACTTTCTGGACTTAAAAGTGTATATTTTTTTAAACTTAAGATATGAGTAATTATTATTAGTGCAAATATATTGTAGATGCCATAAATAAGAAATAAACAAAACAAAAGCCTTTTTTGAAGAGAGCTGATTTTAACAATATTTCGAGGCCCCTAAATAAAAATTGGTCACCAAATTCGCCAAACCGAGTATAGGATTTTACTTCCCTTTAATTGTAGAATTGAACCTATACTGTCAGTTCCATGTATTTTTCGAAAAGTATTTATTTGTTGCACTGTGTAATAAAAAGCATGTTAAACCTAAGGTTTTGAAAATAGATCTCCGCCCTTATACTCTGGCACCAAAAAATTTAATTAAAGTTTTTTTATATTATTTTCACAAAAAGACTTTTAATTATACGGTACAGCAGAATCAAATCTATGTATTTATTCTATTTTAAGGAATTAAATTTTTTTGGAAAATAATTTGTTAAATGTCTTCGGTATTTTTTTGTTCATAAAACTAGATTTAATTATTGAAAAAAAAAAAACTTGAAGATTAAATACTGAAGACGGAAGGTAAGGTCAGATGGAGCAAATACTTGATATAATAATCGTAAGATTTTGAAAAATATTAAATTTATCTTATGTAATCTATCTGTGGCTACAAGAAAATCTTGCTTATGTTTTATTTTGCATTTTTGAAGATGACTACTTTGAATTTAAATTTAATCAAAATTTTAAAAAATTAAAAAAGCCTCCAAGATATACCTATATACAAGATATACATATTATGTTTGTGCACGAGAAACGTACAATTAATGCAGATCTGAATTTACAGTTTTGTTATATCGGGAGTTTTTTTAGCTGCATAAGAACTTAAAATAATAATACAAGTCAGAAATATTGTTGGAATGATTTTTTTTTTCTTAATCTTGTAAATAATATCTTGCCAATTGTTAAAAAATACGGCTTAAGCCAATGATGTTTAGCTAATTAACTTTTGAAAAAAAATAATGGCAGCTCCTAGCTTAATGCGAAAGAAATAGGGACCCATGATGTCGCCAAAGGGTGAACCGCACCAAACAGTAAATTTTAATGAATGTGATGAGGACTGTCTTCACTACAAATACAGTAATTTTTCTTATTAACGTAACCATTTAACCAGACAAGATTTTCATCACTAAGCATAATTTTTTACTAAAAATGCTCACATTCGGTCAGTTTTTTTTTCGTTTGGCTTCAATTCTTGCACGAGCTGTATTTTATAGGCATGTAAGCCAAGTTCCTTCCGTTAAATTTTCCACGTAGGCAAAGGACAAAGGTCAACAAATTAAGAACGACGACGAGTCGACATTTTGGCGTACTCTTCTCTACTAAGCGCTGCTGCAGCAATATTCTCTTCGGTACGCACATTACTATCTTGTTGATGTCTATAAATCGATCAATTGCTCGAATTGCTTGCTCACAAGGTCGATTATATTGTCCGTAAAAAAGACGAAGTGCTCTATGAACTTCGCTAATAGGTTTACGTTATGTTATAAAGTAAAGCGTTAAACGATTCGTGGTGACAAGCGAAACCTTAAAGTGGTTTTACACGACGTGTGTTTGTCATATGACTTATCAGTTTGATAACCCATATGTAATTTCATGTGTTTGTCAAAATAGGCATTTTACATACGGTTTATAATTTTTGCTTTTAACTTACATGTGTAATGACATCTGACATAACCTATAATATATAATTTTTCCGCCACACAGTTTTGTATTGCCAACCACAGCTGATTCAAATATGCAAACGTAGTGCTTTTGCCACGCTTTTAGTGCTTTTGGTACCACAAAAAACCTAAAATAGCAAAATATCAAGTTGGAATTACAGGATGTCAGATGCTTTGTCACATCAAAATAGAACACGTTCTAAATAAAAAATTACTATGTATTGTACACATGGAAAATACACATGTTATGTTTGAAAGGGTTCACACGACGTGCTTAGAATGTGTAAATTCATATTCATATTTGTCATATAAGTCATATGACTTATATATAAGTCATATGACTTATATATAAGTCATATGACTTATATGACAAATACACGTCGTGTAAAACCACTTTTACTGAACAGAAGTGTCAATACAGTTGAACATTATCGATATCGATAGTTCTCATGGAGCTTAAAAAAGCACACATTAAAATAATATTTTCAATTAACGAAAGGTAATATTTTCAAATGTGTGTTTACAAGCATAAAAAGGTTTGTTAAAAGAAGATAAATATATTCTTATTTTAAGGAAGTCTATGTATTAATTATATTTTCATCATCATTAAATATAAAAATTTACTCTAATAGCTTTATTAAGTTCATCGTCCATTCTTGTATTCGTTAATTCAGTTTCAAATGTTCATCAAAAGTCAAAGCCAACAAAATCGCGAAGTATTTCATTTTAAAAATCGTCATTTCGCCAAATCAAAAGTAGATCGCCTGTTTGGCAAGAAATCGCCGTATCTGAAAATTCTAGTATCGACGGAAATATAATATAAAACAACATACTTTTGCTAAAGAAAAGTGGTTACGCTTATTTCGTCTAATATTTTAACAATGTGAACATGAAGACACTAATAGAATACACTTTATATGTATAGATAAACACGCTTTTGTTTGTAAATAAGTATGTTTAAGTAATTTAATTTGCTAATAACAGAGTGCAACAAATAAAAACATTTTGAAAAATACACGAATTCGACAATATGTATAGATCGATTCTACTCTCAAAGGATAGGAAAACCCAACACTCAGTTTGGCGAAATTTGTGATCAATTTTGATTCATGGGTCTCGAAAGATTCGGAAAATCAGTGGGCCCTTTAAAAAAGGTGTCATCAGTTTTTGTCTAATATATCATTCCAACTAGCGCTTAGCTTTGTAGCTGAGGATTCGAAAAAATATTCACTTTTTATGCCTATTCCTACAATTTTTTCAATAAGAAAATTAAACAAATTTTTTTTTTAATTTTTCTCAGCATAACTTACAGGGCCTCTTAAATTTTCGCTAACAATGTATAGGAAAATTGTAGCCACGGTAAAACTTAACATCCTTTGTGAACATACTAATACAATCTGAACATTTCTAAGCACCTTAAATTGCTCATTAAGATCACTTTTTACCTTAAAACTTAAATTTACTAGGAATTTCATTTGAAAAACAACAACAAATCCAGGAAATACAACTACAACAGCAAACAAGTTTCAAATGCAAAAAATGTATAAGTTAGTAAAAAACTGCTATTTTGAAGGTAGAATATGCTATTTAAGGTATCCACAAAAGTTGTTCAATTTTTAGCAAGCCATACACGTTGCGACGAGTTGTACAACCAATTCTAGGAATCAGTTGTATGCGCTCCACAAAATATAAAATTTAGTGTGCGATTTTATGTACAACTTCATTTAACAACCCAGCTCTCTCAAAGTAAGATGGCGTTCAATATTCTCTCGTATGCTATAAATGACTTCGTCTGTAAATAATATTTAACATTCAATGTTAACTGCAAGGTGGTCAAAGCAATACTAACCACAAATACTACATAAAATCGTAGGCGAGGGGCACTCAAACGTTGCGACTTGACAAAAAATCTAAACTTTTTTATCTTTCGTACAACCGACATACAACTTGAATACAATCAGCTCACAGACGTTACAATTCGTGTACAACTCGTGTACAACCTACGATTCCTAGAATTGGTTGTACAACTCATCGCATCGTCTGTGGCTGGCTTTATAGTGGCAACAATTTTCCCATATATTGTTAGTGAAAATTTAAGATTCCCTGTACGTTATGCTAAAATACTGCAGGAACAAATTTGTTTTAACATAAAATTTTAATAAAATTAGTTAATTTTTTTCAACGAATCCTCAGCTACATTATTGCCTAACAAAGTTAAGCCCTATCACCTAGTTTGAATGAGATATTAGACAAAAACTGATGACACCTTTTCTGAAGGGCCCACTGATTTTCCGAATCTTTCGTGGCCTATAAATAAAAATTGGTCGGCAACTTCGCCAAACTAAGTATAGGGTTTCACTACCCTTTGATAGTGGAATCGAATCTATACTGTCACTTCCTTGTATTTGTTATCACTATTGCACTGTGTAATTAGAACATCTTGTAGATTAGTTAATTTTATGCATGTGCTGTTTTTTTTTTTGAAATATTTAAAATTGTTTCTTCTATACTTATTTTAATAATATTAAAATCTATTTATTATGTTTCTTATTCTCTTTTTTTCCTCTCTCTTTCTCTTTTTTTTTTAATAAATTCTAGGTTATGGTTTTGTGGACTTTGAATGTCCTGCTTATGCTGAAGGAGCTGTTAAAGGACTACAGGCAAAGGGCGTTCAAGCTCAAATGGCCAAAGTGGGTGTTTGGGTACTACATAGGCCGGCCATTGTACGTTTGTTTGCATGCAAGTAATACTCACCCCCACCCTCACCCCCTTTAATGTATTTATTAGTTTCTATTTTCTTTTCCCTTTTGATTTTGGTTGTGGTTACTAACAATATTATTTTTCATTATAACCAGTTTTCTTAGGTTTAGTTGTCTTTAATTAATGTTGACTTCAATATTTAATTTTTCAATTTTTTTTTATTATTTATTTAACTTGTGCTCATGATTTATTAGGTTTCTTTTAAGTTTTATTTTAGAAATGGCATTTCATTGAATTGTTATAATTACTAGTTTCTGGATTGTCATTTTTTCTATTTTCTTCTGAAAATGCACACAGCGAAAATAGCAATTAACTTTTAATTATATTTATTTAATTCTTTTATTTTATTTTTATTTTCATGTTCATTTTGTTTTATTTTTCGTAACTGCAAATATAAATTCCTACCATCTCTTGCAAATTTAGGTGCGTGTGTGTAGCTATCTTTGGAAAATGTTTGTATCCCTGCAAAAGGAGTCCACGTACATACATATATGCTATTTAAAAAATAGCATATGTATGTTTTTAAGAAATGACACTATAATCTTTTTTTAATTGAAGACTATATTTTCTCTTATCGAAATTTTCTAGCAAAGAAGCTTTTCTGGTTTGTGAAATCACTACACGTGTATTTAAAACATGCTCGAATCGAAAGTGTACTTTGTAGTTAGGTTTTTACTTATCTGATACAATACAATTACAATTTATATTCTTAGGCCCATTATTATAACTTTCCAATAGCTAAAGTTAGGATTTTGTTGGAGCGATAAATAGTTTTTCGCTATTATCAGCCTTTAACTATCACGTACTTTAAGGACATTTTATAGTAATGAGCATTATCCTCGTTATCCTCGAAAAACTACTTATTGCTCCAACAAAATCCTAACTTTAGCTATTAGCAAGTTATAATAATTTCCCTTAATTAGCTTAGTGATAGATTAGCATACTACCTACTAGCCTACTAGAGCACTCACCTTGTAGCTAAACATTTTTCTTATGAACTGTGTTGAATTCTACTGCTATCATCATTTCTTAGGAAAGCTAGTTGCATTTTTCTAATTCCACCGATAATCAATCGATTATTTGGTATCCTGGTAGAAGATTACTTTTCGGGTAAAGTTCAAACCATTAACTTAATATTTTTGACTGTCATTTCGTTTGGAACTTATAAAGGGTGTTTTTTATAGAGGTATAGAACTTTAAGTTGGCATTACTTTTCAAGATGGCGACCGATTTAACAGCTGTCAAGTGATTTATTCTCAGTTTGGTTTGGCAATTCATCATGAATAGACTCACGCCTGAACAACGCTTGCAAATACTGCAATTTGGGCCCAAAACGAGATTACCGTTGTTCCCGATTTTCATAAGCGAATTTTGTTTAGCGATGAAGCGCACTTCTGGTTGAATGGCTACGTCAACAAACAAAACTGGAAGGATTACCTTCACTCCAAATGCGGTGTCAAAACACCGTTACATCCAGAAAAACTGACTGTTTGGTGCGCTTTATGGGCTGGTGGAATCATTGGCCCGTACTTTTTCAAAAACGATGATGGCCATAACGTTACAGTTAATGGTGATCGGTATAGAGCCATGATTACTAACTTTTTCATTCCTGAATTGAATAACCATGATGTCCAGTAGATGTGGTTTCAACAAGACGGCGCAACATGTCACACAGCTCGTGCCACAATAGATTTACTGAAAGACACTTTTGGTGACCTAATTTCCTAATTTCACGTTTTGGACCTGTGAATTGGCCTTCAAGATCTTGTGATTTAACACCGCTAGACTACTTTCTGTGGGGCTATGTAAAGTCATTGGTGTATGGGGATAAGCCACAAACGCTTGACCATTTGGAAGACAACATTCGCCGTGTTATTGCCGATATACGGCCACAAATGTTCATCGTAAATTAGACGTCCAGATTGGACTACATCCGCGCCAGCCGTGGCGGTCATATGCCAGAAATCATATTTAAACTGTAATGCCATAAGATTATCTTTCGGATAAATAAAATTCATGTCAATCGAATAATCCATCGTTGTTTTATTGCAACTTAAAGTTCTATACCTCTATAAAAAAACACCCTTTAGATCCTTATGGGTAGGTAATACGATTTAATGATTTTTATCTATCTGTCCATGTTTGGATTAGAACAGACCTTATCTTATACTATTCAAATTTGTCAGATATAATGTAGTAAATTTTTCAGCAATTTCACTTCATTAACGACAGAGAAATGGTAAAAAAAGGCAAGTGAATCTATATTTCTCATTTTCGTTTTTTATTGGGGTTTTTTTGCATTGTTTATTAAAAGTCTTTCTTTCGACTTCAGGAAAAATACAAAAAAATACGAAAAAATATTTTTAAAGTTTACAAAAAAAAATAAAAACAAAATTTCATTCAAAAAAAATTACGAAAAAATGGATATTTAAAAAAAAATATTTTCCGTAAAAACCATAAACTCAAAAAAAAAACTAAAAAAAAGACTAAATTGAAAATTCTCTAAATATTGCCAAAGTTATGAACACGAAAATTCGATATTTCCATCAAAAAATTAAATTGCTCAACAAAACCTGGAAAATGTGAAAGCTGAAAAACAAATCAAATTTTGCTAAAAAATTCAAAACTTCACCAAAGTATCACTTCACAACAATTTTAAAATTTCCAAAAAGATTTAAATTTTACCACAATCCGAAATTTAAAAACTAAATTTCATCCATTAGCCAAGGTGCAATTAGAAAGGTCTGGGAGAGCATTGCTTCCCCCAAAATAGCCTTCATATAATTTCTAATAGTCTTCATATAATATTATAATAGTCTTCATATAATTTCTAAATTCTCCAAAAATAGAAAACTCGCCAGAAAAGAAAACATTTCTAGGATGTTAATTTTAATGTTTAAATGAGTTATTTTTTATATATATACGGTGCGCTTCGCTACACGCACCCACAAAAAATACAATAAACACTTGGAAGAAAAGTATGGCCAACCTTTAAGTGGAAAACGACAAAACTGTTTCGTGCATTGTGCCAGAACTAGGAAATTAGGTTATGGAAAGGAGGAAAGAGGGAGTAGTGTTCGCGGACATACGATTTGAATTTTGATTTAGTAAAGTCCTCTGGAGGAAGTTTATTCCACATACGAACAGTTCTGCTAAAAAACGAATTTTCCTTGTAATGCGTAGTGCGATTCACTGACCATTCGACCACAAATGGCTGCGCTCTAAAGGAAAATCGTGTTAACCGTAAAAATGTGCGGGTATCGGAAACAAGTTGCCTAATTTCATTAGAGCACTAGATAGACTTTGACGGGCCGGCCAATACATGATAGTTGTATTCCATTTTCGGCCGGATATATATATGTAGGTGGTATAAATAATAAGAAGATCGGATGGAGTGAAGTGTCTTTTACAACGTTTTAGGAATCCGAGGCACTTGATAGCTTCTTTAGAGACTTGTGTTTAGTCCATCGAACATCTCACTGGATTTTACGGGCATAAAATCGACACTATTCACACGACCCCATTCGGATATTGTTATGAGATTCTAATTGAGCGTATCATTTTTTCGACCTCAAATCTAACTGGTTTGGTCTATTACTAAATGCATACGAATGGCAAATGGTGCTGTCATCTGCGAAAGAGTAGATAGGGTTGAAAGTTTGACAAAGAAGGTCATTTAGAAAAATAAGAAATAGGGTAGGAGAAAGAATAGGGCCTTCGGGTACCGCTGAATTAGTCTTGAACTCCTTTGAAGAAATCCCATCTATAACAACTCGTATAGTGCGATTCCTGAGAAAAGTCGATATAAATCGGAATAAGTTATCACCGACACGAAAAGCAATGAGTTTTGACAAGAGTTCATCATGCTAAACTCTATCAAACGCCTTGGAAATATCTAGACCCACCACCTTACTCTTGCGGAAATGATGTATAGAGTGACACTATTTTTCCGAAAGGAAAGCAAGCAAGTCACCTGTAGAGCGCCTCCTACGGAAAACATACTGTCGGTCGCTGAGTAAGCTGTTGGACTCCAGATAACTCACTAGATGAAAGTTAATTATACTTTCTATCACTTTAGAAAGTAAAAAACAAATTGCTATTGGGCGGTAATTATAAGCGGTGTTAGCCTCTCCTTTTTTGGGAATCGGCGTTACATTAGCAACCTTCTAACGTTTTGGAAGTTCACCAGCATGATACAAAGTGCTGAAAAGGCCTGTTAAAGGACGTGCTAGCTTCATAGAGCATTGTTTCAAGACCAGTGCTGGAATCCCATCCGGCCCAGGAGACTTGTTGATGTTCTGATCTGCTAAAACTTTTTTAACCGCTCGCGCTCGAAGGAATATCTTCGGCATAGTAACGGGTGGTGGTTGACTGCTTTCCGGCAAATAAAAATTGTAAATCAATTCTTGGTCATATTTTAAAAGAGTCGGAATTGAAGAACTAGCATTATCCTTCACTCTCTTAACAAATGACCAAAAGGCCTTACTACCCCGAGGAGCAGAAAGAACTTTAGCACGAAGACGCTCCTCGTATAGATTTTTTTCGAGTCGCATTGCTTTAGTAAACCATTCTGTATTTTGCTAGACTATGCACATTCGACTGAGGGTTAGTTGTGCAAAATTTCTAGACTCAAGATATTGTAGTTCTCTAGGTACACAATAATATTTTTTCACTTTGTATGGGAGCTACTACTTTCACTGTCCCAATCTAGTGTAAACTATGCACATCAGTCTGAGGGTTACTTCTGCAAAGTTTTAAGACTACCTGTGTTTCGCTAAACTATGGTATTAAGGGTATTACTGGTTCATAATCAAAGCTCTACTTATTATAGTTCTCTAGCTACTTAAAAAGAGAGCGTGAAATTGGGCGTGGTAAATTTTTATTTCCGTTAAAGCCTAAGTTTGGCTATGGTAAAGATAAAAAAATCGATGCAGCCGTTCTTATTTTTATAGATAGATAACTTTACAAGCAGGAATGCCAATTTAACTCTTTTAGGGCTAGATTTAACCCGTTTTAAGCTATTTAAAACGCCTAAATTTGTTTTCAGTTTAATTTAATTTATATATTGTAACCCTTTATATCGCCTTTGCGGAAGTCATGACTTGAATTACTTTAGAAACCGCAGTCTTTTTTATTTAGCCCTTTTTGCAAACATTCTCAGGCGTTTTTTTGTCCCAAAAGTTGAAAAGCCTGTTTACAATTGAAATTGGAAAACATTATGTTACTATGGTAGGCGCTACATGAGATTCAGTACTATTACTTTTTTATTTCTATTAAATGTTAGGGTTAAGTGTTATTTGTTAAGGTAAAGAGAGTAAATAGGTTATCTCGCAACAGCTCCTATAAAAGTTTTTTAGAGTTCCATACCAAAATGGTTATATCGTAACCCTATTATTACTGGTCCGATATATTTTCGTCTGTCACATGCTTCTATCTCTTAAATTTTCCGTCCGCAGAAGGTGCAATAATATGGCCGCTACAATAGCAACTAGTTAAAATGAAAAAATTTAATATAAAAAATTAAAGTTCGAAAAATCAAAACACACGCTTTATTGAGTGCCGGATTACATTATGCAACTTATGTCGCTGCAATCTTTCTTTTTTTTTTCTTTAATATTGCATTTGTGTTTTATTGCAGCAATTTGGTTGGATGTATACATTTGTTTACATATTAAACTTTAATATTAAAACTACGAATGAGAGGACAAAACGAATTTCGAGATTAGATGATAATGTGTACCCTTTTTAAAACCGCTCTCTCCTCTCGCCAACTAATGAAGAATTGCGTTTTTTTTCTACGGCACATATGCTACTTTCTGTTTTTGCTTGTTAACTTTATCTAGATACAAAAATAAGTGTTGTTAACTACCTCAAATAAAGAGGACAATTTTTACAATTGAAGCACTTAATTTCTGCTAAGGAGGTATGCAAACCTTCATGTGTGAGTCCGGCTCGCTTTTGGCAATATTTTTTTGTTCCTTTTAATAAATAATATTCGTAATACCAGTTGCATTTTATGAATAAATTTAATGTATATTTTATTATTTCAAAATGAGTCCTTGATTTTCTTATTATTATTTTATGCTTTTAACCGGAACACTTACCTTTATAACCAGGTCTTTTTGAATCCTAATGGTTTTTATTTATTTTAATATTTCTTCTTCTTTATTCTTGTGTCATTAAAAATGATTGAAATGTTTTTATTACTTCTTGACTGTTGTTTGCATTTTCACACTGCTGTGTATATTGTGTGCTGCAAAATAAACAAATGAATAAAATTTTATATTAATTTTTTTTTTCTCCTTTAAAACTAAGTTTATTTTCACTGAAACTTTTCAAAAGATAAACTACGGCAAGAGCTACATACATATGTACGCTCGAGTATAAAATGGCTGTGTGCATTTCATAAAAGGATTTTTAAGTTTAATTTTTCATAATTTTATTTCATACTTTTATAAAGCTCGTATATTTATTGTATTTCATATTTTTTATTGCTATTATTTTATTACTATTGTCATTATTTCTATTGCTTTTATTTAATATTTAAATTTTATTTCTTTATTTCAATATTATTACTTTATTACACTTTAACGATCATCCGGTTTATACCTCCTTAAATCTTCCTCCATTTTCCTCCATATTTGTGAATTGTAGAATATAAATATTTAGTACAAAAATTTATTTTGTGACATTCAACATCATAAATATTTAAATCATCATAATAGAAAATAATAATTTTTTACTAAAAAGTAGTAATATCGATCACTTTTAACTTTCAAACATCATTATCATTAAGTTTATCAGGACTTATTGTGAACCAGTGCCATAAATAAATTATTTACAGTTTAAAAGTCAATAGAATTATTGAAACTGTTTATTAATTTAAAAATTTTGTATCTTAAGTAAATTGTGATATGATTTTGATGTTTAAGAGTTAAGTAACAAAATTATGTTTAGTTGCTATATATTTATTTTTTTTTTTTATTTTGTTTAAACCAGAGTTGTCCAACTATTTTTGATAAACTGCTCCACAAAAATTGCAATTATATTCCAAATTGATAAGTAACGTTTTTTTTTTTTGGCAGAAACCTAATTTTCAACCTGCCAGTAGGCTTTGCTATAAGCATTCAAACAAAAAAATTAAAAATGATGGTCAATCAGAACATGAACACAAACACGTATTCGCAATCCATAACAACATGAACAAATTAATACCGTTGCATTGCCGGCGTTATGTTTATGTCCTGTTCTAAAATTGATGGCTAGTGAACACTCGGTGTTACTTGTATCCAGAGCGCGAAGTCGATCGGCTAGTAGCCGGCTATTAGCCGCCGCCGACATAAAGCGGAAGCAGTTAACCGCCGAAGTGTTCGACTAATATCGGGTACAAATTTTAGCTGGCTTCATCAGCTAAGCTGGTAATTTTATTTAATTTGATATTATTTATTTTAAAGTTGATAATTTTCAAATAAATTGCATCAACACGCCATTATCTAGTGATTTTATAAACTTAAAACCACCCCCACTGTATTAAGTGATTACACAACAGGGTAAAATCACCTTTGAAAACGGTTTAATACATAAAATGTAATTTTGAGAAATTTTTATTTGTTATATATCACTATCATCTTAAGCAGACACCGCACCTTTAATGCGGTTAGCGTCAGTACCTGCTATAATGGCCTAACCTGATGTCGGTCTTACCATTGAGTAAAATTTTGACATAGCCTAGCGCCCTCATGGTACAATACAAGTATTGTAAAATAACCCAGCGAAAAAAAATGGGTTTTTGGAAGCAGTAAAATCTTTTCCTGCCACACAAAGTCTCTTAATAGTAAGCACATATATTTTGCCTAAATAAATGCGATTTTGTATAACATAAAATGTTAAGTTTTGAAAAAACAACGAATTTTTTACATTTTTTACATTTGCATACTAAAAAGCACAACTGCTTGAAAGGAAATGCTTCTAAGTGGGACATCGCGAACAAATATCATGTCATACGTAAGGAGGTTCGTAAGCGATAACAACTCGTCTTTCCTTTACAAACCTGCATACGACGAAGCAGTTTTTTTTGTTGGGAAGAGGTAATTTATAGAATGGGTCCATTTTCTAACCCCTTGTTTATTGGCGCCTTCTGTTGACAGTGCAACAGCACACTTGACATACCGTACACCATCCCAGCAAACATTGGTTCACGTCCACTAAGGTGGTCGGTTCCCTGTGGGGCTACCAGTTCCGTAGTACCAGTCGTTAGAACTCTGGTCGGGCCTCGAAAGACCTTTAGGCGCAGGGCTGTTCTTCCAGATAAAGTTTATTTCCTTAAAGCACTGCGTCAAAGGAGTAAAACGGTAGACTGCAATAACAATTAGTGCCCCAGGGGGTAGATTAAAGGAGCGATATGTTTGTACAAAAAAAATTCCCAAATTTGTAAGTTAGTTTCTGCCTTAGACGGTTATATTTGCTTAGCCGCCGCTTTTTGATATGTATTCGGCTTTTAGTCGACTTTTTAGCCGCCGCCGGTCGTCATTTCATGTCGGCTTCGCCCTCTACTTGTATCCTTTTAAATTACTCGTTATTATAAACAAAAGTTAATGAAATTTAGTAAATATATAATTTCAATAAAAAAATAACAATTCTAGTTTATCTAGTTTTTTTTAGTGAATCAATTAGTTATTTATTATTTTTTTTAGTTACTTTTTACTTTTGTTTTATAGCAAGACAGTAAAACATTTATTTAGGAGTGAACTCAAAAATAAATTTTTAAATTATTTTTAAATTAGTTTATCATTATTCTTATTACTATTATTATTATACTATTATTAATATTATTATAAATATTATATTTACATACGTACAAGTAGAACAATATATAATCGTCTTACAAATACAATGATTAGTAAAACCTCATTTTGTAGATTATGAATACATAATTATTTATTTAAGAATAATAGCTTAACAGTGTAGGATTATTTTATATGATTTATTTTTATATGAACTAATTTTAGTTAATAAAACTGATAAAATATATATATTATTTTTATTTGTAACAAGTACTTCTATATTTGTATAAAAAGACATCAGTAATAGTTGTCCTTAGTCTTTGTATCTAAATTGTAAAATTGTCATTATAAAACATCCCTAATAGTAGTAATATTATCTTAGTATTACACAATAGTTTTGTTTATTACATAAGAATTAATTTTATATTGTTAATTATATTGAAAATCGATTAGGCAATTATATGAAAAACATTTATAGCTTTTAAATGCTTTCCGGTTCTCTTATAATACAAAACGATACAAAATTTTAAATTTAATTTGTAAGTGAATTTTACATTTTAAATTTAAAATATCCACTATCTATGTATGTAGTTAATGGACCCTTAGCAAATTATAATGGTTATTTGAAGTTATACTTGTGCAAATTACTCGTGTTTGCCAACTTTAAAGTTGAAATTTTGCCACAGTTGCAAAGTTTCTACAGTATTTTTTCGAAACCCATTAAGAATATATTGTAAATCAACTTTGGGCATATATTGTGTGCCGATTTATCAGATAAAGTTTTTAAGATTTTACTATTAAAAGTCAGCTAAGATAATGAACTAAAATAATAACGACGAATAGCTCAAACTTGTCCAAATAGTTGCTTTTTCTTTGTCTGCCAGCAAAAAAAATTGAGTTTTTGTAAGCAACACAATCTTTCCTGTCATATATGTATATACAAGTATATATTATTTTGGGGGAATATCGAAGCAGAACACTTCAATAATGGTTCTCTTTTCGACCCCCTTCCGTCCTCTATGATTACAGGCACATATTGCCATCCTGCTGAACCCACATATCTGCAATACTAATACCTTCAAGATGAGGCACGGAAAAGTTAGTAAGCAGTCTCTATTCCGCTCACCTTTGACTGTAACGTTCTGATCATCGTTATTTCTAAAGACATCCACATAGTGGTATTATGGCAGTCTAGCCGGATGTTAAATTTTTTTTTTTTGTTTGTTTATAAGGGCTCTGAAAAGTTATTGAGTGCCCCTAGATCCATAAAGCTTGGCAGAAAAATGTCTAATCGTCATGTGCTGTTAAAATTTGAAAAAAGTAAAATCGGCCTAAGGAGAAGAAAGTTCCCCTTAGAAGAACTAATTCCGATTTTCATTACATTTGTTTAGCAAATGAAACTTTTAACATCATGAATGTTGAAAAACCTAAATTTAGACCGTGGAGATTACAAAATGCCTTTTTCGCTCTGCTCCTTTTTGTGGGCGGTGACATAAAATATTATTTGATAATATAAATGGATTAAGAAATGGATTACATATGCCTTAATACCATAAAAGTAAAATATTTCAATTTTTATTGATAGGGGGAGGTATCCTTCTAATCCCACTCTCAAGATCATGTGAAAGTTTTTTAAAAACAATTTTTTAATCTTTACCAAAAATCTCAAGAATACATGCTTCTTTACAAGCTGAAGTTTCTAGGCAATCAGCAAATGATGCTTATTTGTTTTTTCCTAATTGGCATGTTTTAGCAACCATTTTCATCATCTGACCTGGACTGTGAATATTATTTTTAGTCTTTCTTAAACAATTTAACGGCTCTTAGATAATTTATTCTGGTTTTAGAGACGATATTTTTTTTTATTTTAATATTTTTTTTAATATTTTGGTTTCTACATTTTCTCTTTGTTTAATAGTATTACAAATTTTAAATCCATAATTTAAATAAGTTTGTTGATATTGTATTGAATTATAATAATTTGTTGGACTCAAGATTATTTTTCAGTAAATTCCAAACTTGTTTATTGTTTTTGATAAAATTTAAATAAATAATAAAACAACAAACGAATTAGATTTAATTAAATAGAAATTATTCACATTTAGACTTTATAAAATATAGTTAAATCAAATATTGCTGTAAAGAATATTTTTTTAAAACCGTAGTTAAATTTATATTATACATTCATTTATGTATTTAGTCCAACATTTACTAATTATGTAAGTAATAATTTACCTTCATTTTGTTTTAGCTCACAATTTATTTGATTTTAATATTTCAAAATAAATTACGTATTCATGTAAATCAGTTGCCAAAAGTCCCAAAGTAATTATGCCCATTTAATGGTGTAGTTGTTTATTTTTTAAATATCTAATAAAACAGAAATAATTAGTGTTTTTTTTTTTCATAAATAAATGTTTTATTACAACAAATATTAATATTAGCATATAGTTATACCCATTAAATAATTAAAACGTCCCAGAGAGCATAACAATGTTACTATGATGCGCGTTACAGTGATAAGGACAGACAATAGGTGCGATCCCGTACTTTTTGGGAAAAGTTCGGTAAAATGAGAAAAAAACAAAAATAAACTCTCTTAGAGACAAAAATGCCCGAAAGTATGGGAACACAAAAAACCAACTTTATATCCCAAAACTTTGTCAAAGTGTTTTGTATGCATTCGTAAATAGTAAAACTTAAAAACACAAATATTTTAAATGTACTCGCAATTCCCAACATATTTTAGAAGTTTAATTTATTAATCTTTTAAATAACAGACTTAAATAACAGATTTAGTGCACTTTTGTGAGCATATGAACACATACATATATTTTTAAAATTTCTATTGTTTACTTTCAAACAGCTGATTGTTTTGCTTTTACACAATCAACCCGAAGAAAAAGTTTGGGCTGTTTCGTGCACGAAGAAGAAGATTACTCTCTCTCAAAATTACACTCTTTTACCCAATCTTGCAGTACGGGAACAGTTTTCGGTATAATTGGGATCCCGCGGGATCCCAATGTTGAGTACGGGATCACACCTAATATGTTATTGAAGCAAAAGTAAAAAAGAGAAAATGCTAACTAAATGTAAATGTCATTTTAAATATTTGTTTGTATTTACGATAAATATTCTGATCTCATTTGTTTTCGTTAGTTTTATTTATAAACCAAAGTACAGATGTTAAATTCATTGTGCAAATTTAATAGAGTAATAATATGCCCTCTCCTAATATACAAAACTGTGAATATGATTTTAAACTGATTGCCGCTTTAGCAACATCTACATTTTCAGCACAAAAATAGGGTCTGATGAGTAGCGAAAACTCCAAGTTCCTTAAATCCATCATGGTTAATATAATAAAATGGCTAATCCATGTTCATGTCACGATAACCCATATACTTGTTAGTAGATAATTGTCTTTTGCGACATGTGTACTTAGTACTTAGTACAGGGTGGGCCAAAAGAAACCAAGGGCTCTCCAAAAATTTGTCTTAAAAGTGCCATTGTGTCTCGGGCAGTATGGGCAGTGGCTCCGTCCTGCTGAAACCACATACCAGGTCTGTTTTCAAGAGCAGGACGTAAAAAATTTTCTATCATAAACCGATACCGCTCTCCATTTACGGTTACAGCACTTCCATCTTCATTCTCGAAGAAGTAGGGCCCAATGACATTTTCAGATGTGATCCCACACCATACTGTACACCTGATGGGGTGCAATTGGCGTTGATGAATGGCTCTTGGATTTTCAGAACCCCAGAACCTACAGTTCTGCTTATTAACAAAGCCATTCAAATGAAAATGATCTTCATCACTCATAATCAAATTTTCAATAATGTCGGCGATATGCTCTTTGCGTTAAAATAATTGATCTCTGGTTTAAATAATACAATTCCAAGTGTTGTCTATATAATCTGAAAGAAAAAATAAAAAAAAGTTAATAAACAAAAAAGTTATTAAACTTTTACACCCCTTGGTTTCTTTTGGCTCACCCTGTACTATTTAAAACGTCTTTTTGAAAAATGTTAACGTTAACAAAAAGTGTAACAATAAAAATAATTTTCATATGGTATGATTTGTAAACAGGGTACCTGTTTTTTGTAAACAGTTTAACAGTTTTGTAAACAGGGTACCTGTTTTTTGTAAACAGTACCCTGTTTACAAATCATATGAATTACTTAGAATGTTGTTTATAAAATTCTGTTATTGTAGGGTTCTGTAAATACACGAAAGAATCTTTTCACCAATTAATGGTTTTAATCGGTGTCAGATTAAAATTTAATTAAATAATTAATTGATACATTTATTTGTTTAATTAAGAATTTTTTTTGTTCTGTTTTAAACAAATATATATTTAAATCAATTAAAAAATTGATTGAATTTTAATTTAAAACTAAATAAAACCTTTAATTGGTGCAAAAAATGTTTTCTGTGTTGTGCCTACAATTTCCTGTTCGCAAAAGACCAAGACAGAAAAAATTGTTTTCATCAATAAAATTGTTTTCATCAAATTAGTTTCAAATATAACTTTAATTAAATTTTTAATTAATTCAATTATTTATTTTATTGAAATATTATTTTATTGATTCTTAAATAAATATATAATTGAGACAATTAAAAAATTAATGAAAATTGTACATTCGGATTTTTATCTCTATTTTGGCTTTGGGATGAGATATTTTTAGGGGGCAAAAATGTCGTAGGTAGTAAGAGAGGGACCCCATAAAATATTATTAAACATCATTCATTAGTTTTTACGTGATACGAATACTGACAAAAATTCCAAAAGTTGGTACGTGAGCTCCTCTTCGTTATCAAATTGAATTCCAAATAAGGTGGCTGCTAACCCTCTTCCGTAATATTGCTGACACGACTGCTATCTGATCTATCAGAAACAAAATTTTAAAAAATATTTCATGTACTTTTTTTCGATTTTGCTTTGAAAGTAATCCACACCAAATTTTAAGATCCTTAGATAAAGTTCTCTAAAAGGTGTTTAAAATATTTTTTTAATAGCAATGTAATTCTACAGAGTAAAAATGAAAATTAAATTCAAATTTTATTCAATTGGCTATTTGCCAATAAGAAATTCATATTTTATCATTATTTTAAAACAGCGCCATCTGTTGCACAACCGTGTTTAAAATATCTCGCTTTCAAAAATAAAATTATACCGTACCTTTATATCGGTAAAATATAGGCGTACTTTAACTGCTTTTTCTCTACTTTTTTTGGAAATAAGACATATTTACAGAAAAAAAAAGTATCCTATATTGGAATCAAAATACTAAGTTACCTACTCACAAAATTTTGTTAAAATCCGTTCAGTAGATTTTACGTGATGCGAACACAGAGAGAAAGACAGTAATAAAAGTATTTATTACTAAAATATTGTACTTAAACATCTACCTATTTGCTTAAGAATATTTTGTATTTTTGAACTAAAATGAGTAATATGTAAATATTTGAAAATGTCTCCATTGCATTATCACACACTCTACTTATGTATATATAAAATTAATGAATTTTATTAAATTAACATATTAATTTACTTATTAAATTTTCTCTCCCGTAAATCTTTTTTTTTTTCGTGTAACGCAAAAAAACCATAATAGTTATTAGCAGAAAAGCTGGATCTTAAATAGCCTTAATTGTTTATATCCGTAATAAAAGGCTCGCTCTATGTGTAACATTTTTGTTCAGATAATAGATTTGTTGTTTAGCTGATTAGATAACTAGAACGATGTAAAGTCAAATTAATATTCCCTTTTGCTATTTCAAGATCTGTGAAGTTTTTGTTTTCTTTTAGTAAAATATTTTTTGTATTTGTATTTGCTGTTGGGTAAAACTTAAAGGTAGATATTTTTCCATACTTTAGAACAACTCTCTACTTAATCATTAAATGCAAAATAAATTTATAACATTAACTATATTTCTCTATATATTCCCTCTTAACGCTACTATTGAGCCGGCCTTAAAACAAACAAACAAACATAATAATTTTTACTTGTTTAATTATATTTATAACTAATGTTTAACATAAGTTAATAATAAATATCGTATATGTATGTATAACTCTTAAGATTATTAATGTTAACTAATCACATGTAAAGGTATTAAACATCTCAACGTATTTCATTTCATCAACATCCAAATATATGTATTTCAGACAATTCATGTCAACTTTTTAAGGAACCTTTATTTTATATTTGAAAAAAAAACTAAATTTAAATATAAAATTAATTAATTATTTAAAAAATGTATATTATAGATATACCTTAACATTTAAAATTATAAACGTATTTTATATTATTGGCTGATCATCCTTTTTATCATCCTAATAAAAACTATGTCACATTAAGGTTTAATATGTTAAATCATTATTGTTTCTTGCCAAACCTGATCAATTTGAAGCAACTTTTTACCCCCAGTTTTTTTTATAGAATGGTTTCCTGTAGGCTGCCATTCAGAGAATATGTCCAACTTCCAATGCATTATTGTTTCAGTCTACTGAACTCACTTGGATTTAGCCAAAATATTGTAGTTTAAAACCCAGCAGAAACGATCCGTAGGAAACTGTTCCTTTTTTGTTTATTTAATTAATTGTTTTAATACAGGGTGGTCCAAATACAAGTACCTTTTTAAACCATACATAATTTTTACGCTGATGGATTTTTTTACCTATCTCAATAGCACCGCTGACCAAAACAAGTTACAGACTTATTTTGGTTAGCGGTTAAAGGTTGTAGAGAAACAGGAAGAATAGTAAAAACGTAATTGGTTTGTTGGTATATTCTTAAATTTTTATATTCTGTAATAGCTTCTATTAACACAACTCTCATTGTGTTTTTAGAATTTTATTACTTTTAGAGTATTTTTGGTTTTTCTAAAATTATGAAAAAGGTTTCCTGAAGATCTGGAATATGGCAAATGCTTTGACGCGGTTCACTCGGGGAAAATAGGGGCACCAGACGCTAGGGTTCCTAGAGCCTAAATCTGGAAGAAAAGGTCTGTTGTTTTATAACACGGGTCCTCTTCGAGGCCCGACCAGTACCCAAAGGACTGGTACCACGGGAATCGGTGGCCCCACAGAGAGCCTATCCTCTCTGTGACCGGTTATTGGTGAGGTCCCCTTCGGGGGTACATGTGGTGGTTGTGGTTTATGATCGATTTATGTAGGTATGGTGCATGGTCGATCAAGTGTGCTGTTGCACTCTCTCAACAGACGGAGTTTGGATAGTCTCCAAACCCCTAAGCAAGAGGTTATAATGTGGATCTAGGCTTGCCTTGGAAAGGCTTGCCATATTATATAAATTGCTACTCATTGTGACTGTATCACACACAAAAAGCGATTGGTGGCAATCGTAAAGTGTTGTTATACTACACAATGGGGCCGCTAGTCTACGCCTAAGTTTCACTCGGTGGTAAGACCACTGTGAGGTTAGGCCGAGTAGGCAGGTACTCACGTTAATCTTGTTCCACAATAACAACATAATTAAAGAAATTTTAAATTGTAGCAATTGTAGTTCGGGTTCAATATGTGCCAAAAAGAGTACAATTGCATCAATTTTAGCTACCCTGGCTCCAAGCGGACACTGAGTTTGGCAGAAAAATCATATTTTCTCACGTCGCCCCTTTTTATCACGGTGGCTTTGTCGGCAGCAATATATCTGAGTGGCGGAAAACAGTAGCAGTAAGATGGCGCAACATGTCACCGAGCTTATTAATCAACCGATATATGTAGGGTACTGTTAAAGACTGATGCTGTGCGAATAATTTAGAAACTATCCGCACCGTTAAGTAGCATTTTATTTCTTCAGCGTCTTTCTGGTTTTGTTAATTCCTTTTAAGTAATAAAAATCCGTTTGGTCCAAATTTTTATCCGCCTAGCAGTTTCTTCAAATTTAGTAACAGGAAATATTCGGTAGGGGCTAGATCTGTAGAATATCCAGGATGGGTTTGTAGTTTAATTGATTTTTGGCTTTGCCTTGATTGATCGACATATATATTTCATCGACATGAAGATTTGGCACCACTTATGTTAGTACGTCCTAAACGGAACCACTTTTCAATTATTAAATCTGATAATATCATGGTCGTTTGGCTTTAATTCTAGCACGAGCAGTGCTTTCTAGACACGTAAGCCAAAATCCATCCGTAAATTTTTACGTAGTCGAGGGACTAAGGCCAACAAGTTTAGAATGGCAACGAATCAATATCAATACTTTGCGCTAGAAACGTTGTTCTGACGTTAAACGTTTCAGAAACAGAATTGTCAACACAGTTTGACATTCTGAGCTGCCAACCCATAGTTAAGGCCATTTTGAACTATAATACAAGTATTAATGCTTTTGAGGAAAATACAACCCTGACATGATGAGTTGATATTGTTTTTGAAAATTTTACTATAATACTTGTAATATAGTGTGAAACAGCCTATAGAAACATTTGAACCAAAAAAAGCTGGTAATAAAACTGTAAATTTTCGTATGTTACAACCATGTTTTTTTATTCAAAACGAGTTTTTGTAACGATAAAAAATATTTTCAACTCCTGATCAGCCAGTAAATATATTATGAGAAAAATTATTATTTATTAATTATAAGTTTAACAACATATTTTATTGTCACTAAAAACAAAGTATACATACATACGTATTTAAGTGCATAAAAACTGCTAAAGTTTTAAGTACTTTTACAACTAATTTAAAATACGGGTAAATGTTAAACTACGAAAGTAGTTAACATTAATTTACAATTTGTTATTTGAAAAAACAAAAAACATTTTCATGCAAAACTTTGCAATCAAATTAGAAAAAACTAAAAGACAGACAGAAACTTTGACCGTACTTAAAATTTTTGTATTTTGTTTTTATGTACTTTAACGCTACAGTTAAAGTAAGTTTTTTTCTTATTAAAAAGCACTTACAATTTACGTATACAAATACGTACTATGGTACCTCATAAAAAAACTTAAACCAAAAAAAAACAACTCTAGGTTTAAGGTATTAAAATTTTACTACCAACATCTGTTTCATTATCTCATACAATTACAAAATTACTAATTTTTAACACTACTTTTATGTACAGTGGTGGTCAAAATATTTGCAACAGATTTTGTTTATTACAAGCAAACTTTTTTATCACGAAACTGAACTTCAATATTTTCAATATATGTATGTGCTTTATGTTTTTGTAGTAAAGCTACTACCTAATATTATTGTGACATGCAGTGAACTAAATTTCACCGAACATAATTCACAGTAGACATATAGCAGGGTTGCATTTTGTATTTTATGCAACTATGTACTAATTTCTTAATTTAGTAATTGAGTTCTCGTTTGGTAAATTGAGCTCAATTAAGCTCTTAATTGAGTAAATTCTCTAATTGCGCCATTAAGGCCTATTTTTGTCTGAACAGGGTATTAGAATAAGTTTTAGAGTTAATTTTCTATTGGATTTGGTATTTTTGGTGTGGTGGCACTAGCTATGGTCGCAATTTCTTTTATATAGCAGCTATAATCACAACAAAATTTGGAATAAAATTTTCACTTACACCGCAATTTAAAGCCACCGATGATGTAAAGAAAAAAATGTATTACATTTTTTCCAAAGAGGTGTAGCTGTTCTGTTGCTCTTATAGAATAAATTTGTTCTGGTACTTTCAAAAGTCCTTTTATACCCTGTTCAGACGTAAGACTTAATTGCGCAATTAGATAATTTTCGCAATTAAGGTCTTAATCGAGCTCAATTTACCATCAGAACTCTTACTAAATTTATTACTAAATTGAGCAATTAGTACATAAATGCGTCACCAATTGAATAAAATACGAAATGCAACCCTGCTGTATGCCTACTGTGAATTATGATCAGTGAGAAAAATTCAGTTTACTGCAGTTACAATATTATTAGTAGCTTTACTACAACAACATAAGGTATATGTATTTTGGGGGTTGAAATTTTCCAGATAAAGGATTGAAATATCCTTACAATATTTTGAGACCATATACACTATTGAATCTAGCGTATGAACTTGCTAAATCTGGATCCGGACTCAGGGATAAGAAGATAAACCAATTAGTCGGCATCCCGCTAAGTTGCTGTAAAGCCAACTTTCAGCAGGAACTACAGTACGATCACGATGATCCTATGGCCTCAGTATGATTGTAAAACGACTGCAAGACAGTTGAGAATCTCTCGAGGATATATGGGCATTGGTGTGCATGCAAGGATATTAAATCTCCCATATACTGCATTCTGTAGAAGTTATCAAGATTAGGAGGAGGAGATGGTGAAACTGATCCTCTGCCACTGTCCAGACTCTATGATAGGGCTGCGTTTTTTTGGCAATCCGAGACTGCAAGTCTTTTGTTTATTTGAGCTTTGGGATGCTTTAGCACTGAACCAAGTGTGGATTTGCAGAAACCTTAAGGATCTCTTGCACCCCTCTTTAAGGCATCATAAAGGAGCCATAAGAACCCAAGTGAGTCGGTTTAAGTACAAATCCGTCGACAAGTGCCACCTAACCTAACTATTAGACAACTTAAAGTCCAATTAGCTACGCTGTTTAGGAAATGCCTTCTAGTTTAGTTATATCTGGTAGTATGCCATTTGCAAAAAGCCAGATTCTTATTTGTTAAAGAAAACTGAACAATTGCTTAACAAAGTGTTTATGTCTGCAATCACTATTTTCTGTAAGTTCTATTTAGCGTTTTATTTTAGCAGCCTTCCTAATTAAACTGCAAATCTCCGCCTGACTGACTATGTTACAGAGAAGTAGGCAACAGTAATTTTCAATACTTGGTTCTTGAATGAAGAGTCCAAATCGTCGTAAAATAAGAGAATTTCAAGTCTTGCTCTATGCAAAAAATATCTTCTAAAACGTTGATTTAAAATAAGAATTGTAGTTAGTTCTGTCTATATATTTTTATTATATGTAATATGATCCCCCTTCAAAACAAATTTTAAAATTTTTCCAATTAAAAAAATATAATCTTTAACATTTGCACTGCTACTCGACTTTTTAAGAGAAAAAGACACAAGGATTGCAACCATATTGAACACTTCATTTTTAACTACTTATGCCAACAACATTATTCTTTTATTTTATTGAAAAAAATACTAAGTGAAGCTCAGAAAAATAACGAAAATGTTAAAACGACTCAGTTGCAATTGTTTTGACTACCACGGTGCCTCATTATGCATACGAGTTTCTGCATTTATATCTGCATTCAAACATACATACATTATACATTAAAACTCTAACACAAATACGCTTAAAACCATTTTTCTGTGTGTATATAATAAAATAATGAAATACAAAACAAACAATTTTACTAAAATTTTACTACTTTTTTCTCTCTCTCTTCCTTTCTCTTCTTAAAAAAAAAAAAACAATATAAAATAAAATATAAACAATAAAATGTAATTTACATAATGAACCTGTTAAAACTTTGTTTTTGTTTCATCTATTTGAATGTGTCTTTTAAAAAACACCACTACAACTACATTATATTACAACTACTTCTACCACTTCTGTTACAAATTAATAATACTACAAACACACACACAACACATGTGAACGAACAACACTTCCATTTTGTAAACCAAACTAAACCACTTGCATCTTTGAAAAATAAATAAAATAAAAACACGCTCACACACATGCACACACACTTGCATTATGCTTTATTTGTTGTAACATCAAATAAATAATTAAATTACCAAAAACTATTCAATGCCTTTGTGTTGTTGTGCAAAACTATTAAAATATGTGTGCGGCCGAAATAAAATAAAAAATTACAAATTACAAAAACAAAACACAATATTTAATATTCATTTACTACAACAACTACATTTTCAACAACAAAACAACAACAGCAACAAGAACAGGATCCCACAAATTTGTACATTGCAAATTTGCCAGCAAACTTCAAAGAGACCGATCTAGAAGCCATGTTATCCAAATATGGACAAGTTGTGTCCACTAGAATTTTACGTGATGCTCAAATGAACTCGAAGGGTAATTAAAATGATTTATTCAACTAATTAATTAATTATTCAATCTTGATTTAATTCTATTTTTATATTTAAATTAAAGGTGTTGGTTTTGCTCGCATGGAGAGTCGTGAGAAGTGTGAACACATCATTGCCATATTCAATGGTACAACTATACCAGGTGCCAAAGATGCTCTATTAGTTAAATTTGCTGATGGTGGCCCCAAAAAGAAGAATCTCTTTAAGGCTCCCGATCAAGGCGGCAGAACGTGGCGTGACGTTTCAGCCGAGGGAATACCTGTTACTTATGATCCATCGGCTATGCAACAGAATGGTGTTAGCGTTAATGTTGGCACTCCCATCGGTGTGCCATACTCACGTTTTGGTGCTCCTCAAGTCGGCGGTTATCCAATGGCTGGTTCACAATGGATTCCGGGCTATATGATGACACAACCCATCACTCAGGTAGACGATCAGGTGAGTGGAAATTAGTGATATATGACATTTGATTATATTTATTTATAGGATTCTAATATATTTTTATTTTAAGAAATAAAATGAAAAACAAATTATTGGAGTAATGCATTAAATTCCCTATTTTAGTTGCCCATTTCATTAGCATTTCTTTGTAAATAAAGCTAATGATTTTTTTCTATTAACATTAACATTATTTTTAATAATCAAACACTTCCATTTGCAATTATTTATTAAATTACAATTAAATAATTTTATAGTATTATTATTAACCGTTTTGTATAAGCCGTTTATTTTTGGCAAACAAAAAGAGCAAATTTTCAGTGATCAATATCAAACCATGCATTGTAGTCGTAAAATACCGACAGGTTGTTAATCATCTCGCGAGATTAGTATTAGTTTTGCATAGGTATCATGTAGAATTTAAATTTTTGTGCGAATACAAACGGGCTAGTATTTGTTTTGTTTCTCATTTATAGTTACTGAACCTTACAAGGATCATAAATTAGTTTTTTATAGAAAAATTGTGTTCATTTAATTATTCAATTTACTTGAAAAAAATCAGTAGCATTAAACGGTAATTAAAATTTATTTTAAATGAAATTTATAGTCAAGCTTAAGTTCGTTTTTATTCTCTTTAAGAAATAATTAATTAAATTACAAATTAGGTGATAATATTAAAGAAAAATTGGGAAAACTCAACGAAGTTTGGTTTGATACTAGATTAGTGTTAACTAAAAAAACGAATGTTGGAAGTTGGCTGAAGGAACAACAAATACAAGGTGGTAAATATATAATGGCGGACGTAGCTGTCTAGAAAATCTGCATTCCGCTCCTGCTGGTGTCTAAAAATTAAATTTTCCCAATTTTTCTTTAATATTATCACCTAATTTGTAATTTAATTAATTATTTCTTAAAGAGAATAAAAACGAACTTAAGCTT